>OU015744.1:76256386-76270623 GCA_907169655.1 Acomys percivali
CTATTTAAAATGTTGCACACAGCTCAGCTCTCACCTTTGTTTTAGGCTTTTTACCATCTTCTGTGAAGACATCTGGGAATTTAAATTTAAACAAAGCCATTTTAAAGACAACCCAAAAGAAATCTTAATTGCAGGCTATTCTTCTGCAGAAATGGATACTTCATTTAGTTAAGTGACAATGATTTAAAGAAAAAAATTCTCAAGTCTTCCTAACATTTGTAGTAAGTCTCATTGTTTCACAAATGTTCGCTAAAGTTTAGTTTTTTGGATTGAAAAGAATGTATTCAGAATAACAGCACAGAAAAAGTTACTTTAATTCCTGAATAGTGAGCTGGCGCTGTGCAGAGGTTCCAGTTCTGATTTGGTTTTCGAATTGGACCTTAAAAATTCAGGAAGAAGCTCATGGATCTTCGCTTTTACTGCCTCCACTGCCAGCGATCAGCGTGACAGGATGGCTTGTTGTTCAAAGCCTATATGCCTTGGGTTTTCTAATCCCCCAATTGGGAAACACTCAACATAAAAAAAAAAACCACTCTGCCTTGCCTAATATGGTGAGATAAATAAACCAGAGCTTCCCACAGGTGAAGACCAGCTTTTGCATCGTCTCTCTGCAAATCAAAGTCCTACTGTGTCAGGCTGTTGAGAGTCCATAAGCCATTTTGCAGCCAAGTGGGCTCTGCTAAGCAAGAAATGCTTTAATTGCACAGTGCAGCCTCAGAATGACGTGAAGCAGCTTGGAAGGATCTAAATATTAAACAGTAAATCATTGTTTTAATAATATGACAACCTTTGCCATTAACTGGTTTATTTACTGTACTTATTTGGTTTTGCATCTTGGGGAATCTATACATTGTGCTAGCGGGAACTCTGAATCAAACATAATACTTGTTGAGACATTGTATTTTGTTCTCTTAAATAAGTAAGCTAAGGGGGAATCGGTATTATTGTATTAGAGGATACAGAGAGAAAAGAAATTGAAACTTACTCCCAGGTACTTGAAGCAGAATATAAAAACACATCTTGAGAATTACAAAGTTAAATGAGCAACACACTTAGCACATTTTTCTTTCCTCTATCAAAGCTTTCCTAAGACAGGCTAAATTTATTCCCTTGAGCAAGAGCACTTGGAGACTAACTTTCACATGAACTATGGTGCCCCATTTTTGACCACGTTCCCTTGATGGGGAGACCTGGTGTCACTCAGAGAAAGGAAAGCAGGCTACCAAGAAGAGACTTGATACCCTATGAGCATATACAGGGGGAGGAGGTCCCCCACAGTCACAGTCATAGAAGAGGGGAATAGGGGGAAAATGGGAGGGAGGGAGGAATGGGAAGATACAAGGGATGGGCTAACAATTTAGATGTAATATGAATAAATTAATAAAATATTTTTTAAAAAGCAAGAGCACATATATACTATTGGGGATTAAAAAATACTTTTTGAATAAAGGAAAATAACAGTGCATGACTCAGTAGTTTAGACAGTTTCAAATAAAATGTAGACATAGATGCATTTTAGATAAAGAACACATCTGTGACTTTTTATTTTATTTTATTTTTTTGATTTCTTATTGTGAAGAAAGCTTCAGGAGCCTTTCATGGACTATCCTTTGGTAGGTCTCCAGTCCTTTTTCCTACCCCAGTTGCTTCCTGGGCACATTGAGCTATGCTCACAGACACACAGAAGGCACTTCTGAGAATCTTAATGAACCCCATTTCCACTCTTACCTTCTTTTAATTTTATAAGTAGACCTGCAAACTATTCAACACTTGCTGATCTGGGGATGTTCAATCACTCCTGATCTAGAGGTGAGTCAAAAATGAGACATCCCATTGTCTTTTTTAAATTAATATATATTTCATTAATTTATTCATATTACATCTCAATTGTTATCCCATCCCTCGCGTCCACCCATTTCTCCCTCCCTCCCATTTTCTCCTTATTCCCCTCCCCTATGACTGTGACTGAGGGGAACCTCCTCCCCCTGTATATGCTCATAGGGTATCAAGTCTCTTCTTGGAAGCCTGCTATCCTTCCTCTGAGTGTCATCAGGCCTCCTCATCAAGGGGACATGGTCAAAAATGGGGAGCCAGAGTTCATGTGAAAGTGAGTCCCAACTCTCCACTCAACTGTGGAGAATGTTCTGCCCATTGGCTAGATCTGGGTAGGGGTTCAATGTTTACTGCACATATTGTCCTTGGCTGGTGCCATAGTTTGAGCAGGAACCCTGGGACCAGATGTGCCTGCCATTATGTTCTTCTTGTAGGTTTCTAGGACCCTCTGGATCCTTCTATTTCCACATTCTCCCATGCTTCTCTCACTTAGAGTCCCAATAGGATGTCCTCCCCTCTGTCAACAGAACAAAGCGACAGCCCACAGACTGGGAAAAGATCTTCTCCAACCCTACATCTGACAAAGGTCTAATACTCAAAATATATAAAGAACTCAAGAAATTAAACACCACCAAACCATATAACCCAATTGCGAAATGGGGCTTAGAACTAAACAGAGAATTCTCAACAGAGGAATATTGAATGGCTGAGAAACACTTAAAGAAATGCTGAGCGTTGTTAGTCATCAGAGAAGTGTAAATCAAAACAACACTGAGATTCTATCTTACACCCATCAGAATGGCTAAAATCAAGGGATGGGATAACAACTGAGATGTAATATGAATAAATATATTTTTTAAAAAGCCTTACAGAAAAAAAAATCAAGTGACACCACATGCTGGCAAGGATGTGGAGAAAGAGGAACACTCTTTCATTGCTGTTGGGAATGCAAACTAGTACAGCCACTTTGGTAATCTATCTGGTGCTATCTCAGAAAACTGGGGAGAAGGCTTCCCCCAGACCCAGCTATTTCACTCCTTGGAATATACCTAGATGATGCTCCACCACACAACAAGGACATATGCTCAGCCATATTCATAGCTGCCTTATTCATAATAGGCAGAACATGGAAACAGCCTAAGTGTCCCTCAGTTGAAGAATGGATAAAGAAACTGAGGTACATTTACACTATGGAATACTACTCAGCTGTTAAAAACAAGGAATCCCTAAATTTGTGGACAAATGGATGGGACTAGAAATGATCATAATGAGTGAGTTAACCCAGAAGCAGAAAGAGTTAAATGGTATATACTCACTTATATCTGGACACGAGCCCAAGGTGCATGTCCCATGAAACCTATTGTCTTTAAGATGCCCTCAATTACAAATTACATAGGTAGCATAGACTTCCCAGACATCTTCTGTTTCTTGGCTAACCTTCACATTTCCTAGATGAGCTGCCTACTCACTACTTAATTGGTAACCTTTATAACCTGAAGCCCACATAATCTTAAGTGTCTCTTGCTCAATGTTAAGTGAGTTTGTGAGCTCAGATCTGAGCTCAGGTTGACGGGCACAGTTTTAACAACTGGACTGTCAGCAATATGAAGAGCATGCAATAAGGAAAAAAAAAAACCATACACCACACGTGCCCTGTACAGTTGTTACTCAGTCTTTGCTTGTTAAAGCAATATTTTATTTGCTAAGCATCTACTGTTTAGGAAGGACATTGAAAGAGTTGCTGGAAATATAGAAAAGTTATAATAGCCCTGTCTTTATTAAACTCACAAGAAAGAGGATGGTCGAGCTTCTATTAACACTTAAATTACACCGAAAAAAAAAATTTAACGTCTGATGACGTTCAAGTAGGTCATGTAAATAACCGCTCCAAGATAATTCCAGGTAAGGCTTGACCTAAACAAGGGTTAAATGTTTTTGCTTGTCTAAGTCTCTGAGCGACCTCAGATAACTCATTACTCACTCCAATTAGGTAGCATATTCAGAAATCCCAGGCACCACAGTGATCTCAGAACTCCAAGTTAGTCAGTTCCTGGGAGGGATGACTCATTGTTCATTTTCAGATGCTGAGATCATGCAGCAGACTCCGAATGGTCCATGAGCACCTGGATGACTCGGTCTGTGACTAGCATTTCTCTCTCCCCAGGACCCTGGCTGTGCTCAGCAGTGTGAGCATCCTCGAGCTAAAAAACATCAGCCGGCAACACAGTCTCCATACTCATTATGTTCTCCGGTGAGAGAGGTCCAGGCTTTATCTCATAAGGCAGCGGAGTGAGACACAGGGACAGCAGCTACAGACTGAAGATCATGTTCAGAGGGCGGGGTGGGGGGTGTAAAAAGAATTGTACCCACAGAAAGAAAATGAGGAGCTTACAATGATAAACATCTCACCCACCCCTAGAGTTCTCTCTTTGGTGTATAAATGGGAGCGAGTGTCTTATAGTGTCTATGAGTGTGTATGGTCCTATGTATGCATGTTTGCATGTGTATGTACATATGTTTGTGTGTCTATGGGTGTGTATGGTCCTGTGTATGCATGTTTGCATGTGTATATGTGTGTGTGTGTGTGTGTGTGTGTGTGTGTGTGTGTGTGAGAGAGAGAGAGAGAGAGAGAGAGAGAGAGAGAGAGAGAGAGAGAAGGCCTACGCTCTTGTTACCTGAGCACCAGCACCATCCTAGTTGTTTCTGAGACATGGACTCTCATTGGCTAAACTCAAATAGGTCAGATGACATTGTCATAGAGCCTAGTTCTAGGAGTAAAATCACACACCACTGACACAGTTAGTTTATATGGGTCCTGGGGATTAAATGTAGGCCCTCGTGTTTCCTAGGTGCGCCATCTCAGCAGCCCATCTTTACAGCTGATACTGCTTTTGTCCCTCCAACATAAGGCACAGAGCTTGTAGCACAGTGAGACTCATCACCTTGACAAATGTTGTGCATGCCCCTGTAGCTGTGTTACCGGTGACATTCATTATGGGATCATAGGGCCCCTGTAAAGGAGTTGAGGTTCCTTGGGACTCAGTGGTGGCTGTGCACCTGGCCGAGAACTGATTGGGGGAGGGGGTCTTCCCACCATTGCCAACGGAGGTGTGACAAGGAAAATGGGGGTCACTTTGTATCAAGCTGGGACTGAATACTAATTTTGTTCTTGTGGGCTGTAGAAAAAAACACGCACCACTGATCCCTCAAGGATTAATTTCTCGTGATAAATGTAATTGTCTGAAATAACAGTGGTGAAACCAATCATTACAAACTCCAAAGTACAGAGAGTGGAGTGGGTGGGCACTGACTATTTTAGGAGGAGAAGAGCAATCAGAAGGAGTGGCAAAGGGTAGCCGGTAGCAGGAAGTGAGCGCGATTCTCTGAAGGCCCAGGGTGATCCTGCCTCAGCAAGGAGAACGCCAGAGTTAAGGGACTCTTCCCACAGAGTGTGCTGGCGGTGAACTCACTAAACGCACCTGCAGTTTTAAAATGCTACGTTCTCCCAATGTAGAAAATTTGCCTGGGATTGACTGAAATTTAAATATAAATTCTTAGGCTTTTGCAGAGTTTGAAAGGAAAAAAAAAAAAAAAAAAAAAAGGTCTGTTTTCCTAGAGGTAAAGGTTTATCTCTTTCCTTGTCTCAGATAATAAAGAATAATTATTCTTTTCATTAAATTTCTCACCTATGAGTTTCATATTGTTGATTGGCTTCTGAAAAAAAAATCCGCTGTTGCCGTAATTGCTACAGTTTTTTATAAAAACATTTCTGAATCTATAGTGGATTTTTTTTTTTCCTGAACGCTACGTTGTATTTCAAAGCTCCAAAATGACCTCTGTGCAAAGGGCCACAGGTCATAGCTTAATCGGTACTCACATTATACAGACAAATACAGGGAAGTCGAGCCTGCCAAAGATGGTTTCTGTGTTACCGATTGCCTGCTTTCTCAGAGCCAGCTGCTAGTGATCCATCTGTAGCAGCTGAAACTGAGAAGATAGGACCATGCCCAAAATACATGAAAAAAAAAAAAAGCTTCTGGAATGTATGCTTAGGATGTGCAAAGAAGAGGCCAGCAGTTTGTACCTTAATGGAATTATTCTCTGAATTAGGGGAACGGTCACCGAAATGGATAAAAGTCAAAAGCATACAGGTACAGCAGGAGTTGAGTGCAGCCAGAAAGACTGGTGGAACCTGAGGGGAGACATTGGACCTGATAAGAAATGTCTTCCTGAAGCAATTGGTACTGTGTCCAAACAGACTGTGAGGAAAGCTAAGCATCCCCGGGAGTGACTGAAGTGTATGTCAGAGTAGAGGGCTTGAGATAGCAACATTTGGGCTCCCTGCTCACCTCTCCTTTCGGACAGCTCGCATCCCTAGACCCCGCTGGTCATCTCTGCCTAATCTCATTCAGAGGATTTGGTTTTCACATCTCTGCACTTCTGGGCTGATGCTTCTCCATGCTTTTTCTTTCCCTCAAACATCAGATCTCAATTTTACAGTTAGCCTGGAATCCAAGTTGTTTGATATACGTCTGCACTATTATCATCTTTTAAAATATATTTTATTAATTTGTTCATATTACGTCTCAATTGTTATCCCATCCCTTGTATCCTCCCATTCTTCCCTCCCTCCCATTTTCCCCTTACACCCCTCCCCTATGACTGTGACTGAGGGGGACCTCCTCCCCCTGTATATGCTCATAGGCTATCAAGTCTCTTCTTAGTAGCCTGCTATCCTTCCTTTGAGTTGATTTGGGTCATATATCTGACTTTAAGTAGAGTCATAACAATAATCAAGGGATGTCTCTTCCTCTCTACACACCACCAAAGTCCAGGGCTTGGTGCCACGTGCCGTATGCATCAGGGGGAAAGAAACCAGCTGTACTGGAAAGAGCACTCTTACTACTCCTGGGTTAAATGAGGAAAAATAAGGAGAAGATTTTCTGAATTTAAGCCTAAATTAAGATGACTAATGAGGAGTAGCAGCTTTGTTTTACTCATTCGTTCAATTAATTTTAATTGGTCACCTACTAAGTCCCAAGCGGGATAAATGCCGGGGATATGTATACGAGATAAAAGCAGTTGAGGTAAATAATCGAAATTAAACTAAAATGTGTTATACAGGAAAATATCCATACACAATTTAAAAATTGGACCACCTTTTCTTTTTGTAGTTCTATTTTTCCCCCATGATGTTTTAGAACACAGGCACACCACCAAACATTTGTATTTGCTCACTGCCTTTACACATCTCGATATTTTCTACTCATGTTTCTAGGGAAATTTCTCAACGATCTGTTTTCACACCTATGCCACAAAAAGTCAGGTTGCTACTCAATCAAGCCTCCGAGAAGAGTTCCATGGGCCCACATTAGAGACCCCGCAATTGCCGCGTTCCTGGATCGACATTAACTCTTCTCTGACAGTGTCTTTAAAGACAGAACCAAATGAACAGACAATTGTAAGAGTACATTCATAGGGTAAAATTGTGTCTTCTATTTGGGATTGATTCAGGAAGTCATGCCAACGGACAACCTGTGCACGCTCCCAAACAAATACACATAGGAAATGCTATGTGCTCAACACACAGCCAGCCCCACCGTTCTTTCCTATTGATTCTTCTAGTTCATGCTTTTACCCTCTTCCCTTTCCTCCTCTTCATCTTTATTCCTCTGCCCCCTTTCTGTTATTCCTTTCTATCTTGTTTTCTTTTCCCTGCTTTTTCTTTCTTGCATGTTTGTTCTCTCCCTGTCTACCTGAAGACAGCATTGTTACTAAGTCTCTTCTGGGTATTTAAGCAGAATACCATACTTTTTAAAAAAATATTTTATTAATTTATTCATATTACATCTCAATAGTTATACCATCCCTTGTATCCTCCCATTCCTCCCTCCCTCCCTTTTTCCCCTTATTCCCCTCCCCTATGACAGTGACTGAGGGGGACTTCCTCCCCCTGTATATGCTCATAGGGTATCAAGTCTCTTCTTGGTAGCCTGCTATCCTTCTTCTGAGTGCCACCAGGTCACCTCATCAAGGGGACGTAGTCAAAAATGGGGCACCAGAGTTCATGTGAAAGTCAGACCCGACTCTCCACTCAACTGTGGAGAATGTCCTGTCCATTGGCTAGATCTGGGTCGGGGTTCGATGTTTACTGCACGTATTGTGCTTGACTGGTGTCATAGTTTGAGCAGGACCCCTGGTCCCAGATCTACCCGTCATAATGTTCTTATTGTAGGTTTCTAGGATCCTCTGGGTTCTTCTATTTCCCCATTCTCCCATATGTCTCTCGCCTAAAATCCCAACAGGATGTCCTCCCTTCCATTCCACTTTCCTGATAAGTGAAGACTTTCATGGGACATGTCCCTTGGGGTAGTGTTTAGACATAAGTGAGCATAAGCCATTTGACTCTTTCTGCTTCTGGGTGAACTCACTCATTATGATCATTTCTAGTTCAATCCATTTGTCCACAAATTTCGGGATTCCTTGTTTTTAATAGCTGAGTAGTATTCCATAGTGTAAATGTAACACAGTTTCTTTATCCATTCTTCTACTGAGGGACACTTAGGCTGTTTCTATGTTCTGGCTATTATAAGGCAGCTATGAACATGGTTGAGAATATGTCCCTGTTGTGTGGTGGAGCATCATCTGGGTATATTCCAAGGAGTGGAATAGCTGGGTCTTGAGGAAGCCCTAGTCCCATTTTTCTGAGAAAGCACCAGATAGATTTCCAAAGTGGTTGTACCAGTTTGCATTCCCAGAAGCAATGAAGGAGTGTTCCTCTTTCTCTGCATCCTTGCCCGCATGTGGTGTCTCTTGAATTTTTGATTTTAGCCATTCTGATATGTGTAAGATGCAATCTCAGTATCATTTTGATTTCCATTTCTCTGAGGACTAAGGATGCTGAGCATTTCTTTAATTGTTTCTCAGTCATTTGATAGTCCTCTGTTGAGAATTCTCTGTTTATTTCTGAGCCCCATTTCTTAATTGGGTTATTTATTTATGACCTGGGAGATTGCAAAGACGTGCTGCCTGTGTGTATTTCTTGGCTTTGTGTGCACCGCAGTGAAGTTTCCAGAGCTATTTGCCCTTGCAGCTTGGGCTGCTCTTTTAGAGTGGAGCTGGCCCTCACACAGGGTAGGGTGCAGGGTGAAACTTATTTCTAGTTCTTAAATATATATTTTGTCCCTTGTTTTTCTGTGAGTATGTAGTTAAATTCACTTAGGTTCCTATTAATTTTTGTTGAGAGGACCTTATGGAATACAATGAGTGTATTAAACAAATACTTAAAGCTTTTTTTTTCAAATGGCAATTCACTTTGTGCAGTGCATAATGAGCAATTAAGTCGAGTGAAGGTTTGTCATCACACAGCTGCTGCAGGTGACAGAGCACTCAGTAATGAAGATTGTGAGGCAGCTCTGTGAGCAGGAGGCAGAGGCAGGCATATCCCTGGGAATTCGAGGCCAGCCTGTTCTACAAAGAGTCCAGGACAACCAGGGCTGTGACACAGAGAAACTCTGTCTCAAAAAACAAAATAAATAAATAAAGAACAGAAAAGAAAAAAAAATCATCATATATTTTAATCTATTGTACATTTAATTTAAAATTGACACCCCTCTAAATATTTATGACAAAATTTTAATTTGCTTTTATTTTAAAATAATATAACCATATTATTTTATTTGAACCCCTTAGGAAGAGACACTAACATGATTATTGACATGTAATTCAATGTGTATAATAACATAATATTCTGATTAGAAAACTGGATATTTTTAAAATAGTGTTTCCCTTATTTCCTATTAGCAGAACACTGAGCTTTCTCATAGCTTCTTTCGCTGGTCGTATATATGTTTTTATGTCAAAAAATTGTAAACAACTTTTGGAGACAAAATGTTACAAGCATGAGGATAAATAGTTTTAACATCCTTTTAGTACAGGTAAGTTTTAGTAAAAGCAAGTAATTATTGCAATAGCTGAAAAGGCAATAAGATCAATGTTTCTGAAACTAAAACATCAAACTAGATCTGCAAGTTACATCATAAACTAAAATATGCCTATGTGAATGAAAGTTGAATAAGTGATACATTATAGCACAAAGGAAAATATGAAAGAATATTAATGAATTTTTAAGAGTGGAGAATTTTCCTCTGAGCAATGACCAGCTGATATTAAAGGATTATTAGGAAATAAAACATATATATTTATATATCATAAAAATTAAAACACAAAACAGGAAAAAGAATAAGAATCCACTAGATTTATCAGTTACATGCAAAGCTACCTTCCACAGCAGGTGGAATCTTGCTGTCAAGCTCCCGATTAGTCATGTCACTTTTGTCTAAAAGTGGAAATTCTATGTAAAGAAGTATGCATTCATTTTTCCTTTCTACACAGAAGATTTTTTTCCTGCTTTCAGATGCTTGCAAACATATGCAAAGGCTATTCTCTTCTTTCCCATTTTCCAGGTTTAATGAGCCATGAGAGCTATGTCTCTGTTACATTGATCATGTTAGCTCTACCATAGCGGAGCCTATACTCCCAAATGCAAGATGTGCCCACTGTGGTCCTATTCAATCTTATATCCCATTTTTAGAGGAAAAGGTAGCATTTACCTTTAATGACATTTTATTAAACATCAGAAGAAAGTGTTATTTGTTATATTATTACTTAATGCAATTTCATTTCAAAGGCACAGAAATAAAAGTAATAATGCTTCAAAGCAGGAATATGAGCACAGAGCCTCTTTCCACACTTGTAGTGATTCAAGAAAAATGAAATGAGTTGGCTTTACATGGCAAGTTTATACCTCTAGTTGTGTGGCATTACCTTAGCAATAATAGTTGATTTTATATAACTATCAGCAAAGACTGGAAACAATATATAGGTATCCCTTGTTGCTCTTTAATTTACACTTCAATAGTTACATCCTATAAAAAGGTCCACAGAATGATTCTCTTACTATTTACTATTAAAAATAACTTCCTTTTTTTCTATAACATAGCACATTTCAATTTTTTTCTCTGCTCTGAGTAAGGTTTCTTTTAGTTTTAAGCCCAAACAGTAGGTTGCTCATTTTGGTTGGTCCAGTCCAGATGTTGACATTCCGTTTAGCATTTGGAAGTGTCAGATCTGTTACTTACTGCAGTTTCTTTACAACTTATTTTGTGTGTGTCTTATAACTTTTACAATGTCAGTTTTCTGGTACATGGTGGTTTTAAAAGCAGTCTTAGTACTGTGGTCTTATAATAGTATTCCACAGTAGCCCTGGTACTCATGCAGCCTGTTTTGCTTCAAGTGGTAAGAAAGGCATGGGAAATAAAACCAGAAATATGATCTTTCCATGTGAAAAAAGTCCATGGTCTCTTTGTGATGCATGAGTAACAGTGATCAAAATAATGAAGAATTTTATTCAAAGAGACTCAAATCTGTAATCACATGTTCAGAAGGCATTATTGTTTCTTGGTACATTTTTTAGTGTAACTTGTAATCTTCATTACACATCTATTCACAATTTATTATCACCTACTTTCCGGAAGAGAAAAAAATAATAGCTAGCTATTATTGAATGGATGACAAGTGCCAGGATTTTATGCAGAACTTTATGTGTATTATTGTGCTTTATCTATTTCACAATCCTCTGGGATAGTATTCCTATTATCTTCCCATTAAATATGAGGCAATTAGCTTAAACCACCCCTAGCTACTCAGCTAGAGACAGGGACACATACACTGCCTACTCTGCCATGATGAGTCTAACATTAGATTAATACTGGGTTTCTCTGACACACATCACCCAAACGATGAATTTTCTTTAAGACCTCTTATACATGCACTTCCCTTATGGCCTGCGATAGATTGCTCAGGCCTAAAGCAACATTGACGGTGGATGATGTCTTATTCTACCTAAATAATGCCTTAATTTGGGCCAAACTAAAAAGTCTCTGCTCATTTACCTCCACAAAATAGCATAAATATAAGTTCATCTCACAATGGAATACAGTCTTAACACAAACCATGTCAACTCTCCTCTCAGGACACGGCAAGCTCCAATAGACTCACGTGGTTACACTTCCTTTGAAAAGTCAGAGTGAAGACAGAGGTTTGTAAGTTCAGGGACTCTTAAGCCTCTGCTCAAGAAAAGAGAAGTCAAAGATGAATCCATAGAACATTTTGGCCTCTGTGCTCTTCTAAATGCCATTTAAACACAGTATAAAAGAATTTTCTAGATAAATACACAATTTAGAATTACTTTGGATGAAAGGTTATTACTCAGCTACATGATTTATTCATTGTCCCTTTAAAAGAAAGTCAGCCCATATTATATATGCTCTCAGGTAATATTGTTATTCCAGAAAAATGTGGAATACATTAAATGTTATACATAGAAACAATGTGCTAATGCAATTAGGGATTGTGTCTTGGGACCCTAGCCAAGAAGAATCAAGGCCTTGCTGCTTTTGTTCTCAGATGAGCCATATTTCATTGCTAATGTCCTACTAAATAACTTACTGACTGCCTAAAAAGTCCTGCTAACTTCCTTACAGATTATCCCCTAAATCAATCAATCAGTCAATTGATCAATCATCAGAACTTTACATGAGTCCTTCAAAAAGCCAGGGGTCTCTTTATCTATCTGCCTTCACTCTGCCTAAATGGGAGGCTTAGACAGGAGAAATGTTTGAAGTCCTGCCTGCTGTCCATAAGTCCCTCAATATCAAGTCAAGAATATTTATTAGAAGAGCTCAACTGTACATTGAACATGAGAGACTCATTCGCACAGAAGATGAGTCTGCCAATGAAAGCCTAGAAGAAGCATCCATGCAAATGAGGAACAGAATGAGCATCTGTAGAGATACTTGGAACAGCAACAAAAAGATACTAATTAAAGAACTGTAAAAAGACCCAATGACAGACACTCAGTCCAGTGAAGCATGTAGGCTGACTGAAGATTTTTACCTCTTTCTCCTCCCCTTATAACATATTTCTCAGTCTTACTAAGATCCGTAGATGTCCATCTACTTTGACCTCCCTTTTGCTCTCTCCCATCTCCAATTGATAACTCACACATACTCCTTCAATCTTTCTTCCCACACTTATTCCATTATGTCACCATCCAACACTAGCAGGCATTCATGGGGACACAACAGCCAAGCCTGATGGAGAGGCAAGTAGGACAGTGAGCAGGTATGTAAGCTTCAGATCTCGCTGTCCCTTCTTTCCTCTGTATCCGATCCCATAGTCCCATCTCTAGCTCTGTAGTGGACTAGACATTGTGGTCTCTCCTTACTCTCTTTCCCCATTTCCGGGTTACTAAGAAGATACTGGTGGAACATCTTGTTTCTCTCTCCTCCTATGCACCACCCCACCAAAGTATCCTTCGAGCGAATCCCATTCTTAAGTGTCAGCTCTCAATACTGAGGAACACATTTTACCCAGAGCAATGAGTGGCCACACCCATCAGGATTCCAGAAGCATTTACTTCTAAGCAAAATGAATATATCCCTTAAAGAAAACACAAACAGACAAGGAAGAAAATGGATAAAACTGTTCAAGATATTCAAGTGGAAAGAGAATAAAAAGAAAAAAAAAAAAAAAAAAAAGGAAAAACCCAAAGTGAGGGAAATCTGAAAGTGAAAAATATAAGAGCAAGGTTTACCAACTGAATACATGGATGGAAAATCTCAGGCACTGAAGACAGGATAGGAGAAATGGACACATTAATCAAACAAAATGGTAAATCTGAAAACATCCTGTCACAGAACATGCAGAAAATTTGAGACACTATGAAAAGAAAATCAAATCTAGTAACAATAAGACTAGAGGAAGGAGAAGAAACAGAAATACATTTCAAAGACAAAAAAAAAATATTTTCAACAAATTCCTAAAAGGAACTTTTTCTGAACATGAAAAAGCAGATGCCTAATAAAGTAGAAGAAGCACAGGGAACACCAAATAGGCTGGAACAAAAAAGAGATTCCCCTCAGCACATAATAACCAAAACATTAAACATACAGAACAGAGAAAGAATATTAAAAACTTCAAGGGAAAAGATGAAGTAACATATATAGGCAGACGTATTAGATTCATACCTGAGTTCGCTGTGGAGACTCTAAACACCGGAAGGGACTGGACTCTAAGAAACTACAGATGCTAGCCTGGATTACCATATCCAGCAAAACTTAATATCACAGTAGATAGAGAAAATAACACATTCTATGAGAAAATCCAACTTAAGCAGTAACTGTCTACAAATCCAGCCTTACAGGAGGATCAAGAAGGAAAATTCTAACCAAAACAGGTTAAACATACCCAAGAAAGAACAAGAAATAATCTCAGACCAGCAGATCAAAACATGAGAAACACACACACACACACACACACACACACACACACACACACACACA
>OU015744.1:76271559-76296199 GCA_907169655.1 Acomys percivali
TTCTTCTTCTTCTTCTTCTTCTTCTTCTTCTTCTTCTTCTTCTTCTTCTTCTTCTTCTTCTTCTTCTTCCTCTTCTTCTTCCTTCTTCTTTCTTTGGACTTTTTTGAGACAGGGTTTATCTGTTTCATTCCTCTTCTGTTTCAATTCTGATGTGTTAATTTTTAAAATCTAATTTAATTTATTATTATCATTTTGAAGCCTGTTTGTTTACTAATGAGAGACAGAAAGTGAGTGGATCTGGATGGAATGTGTGGTAAGAGAAACTTGAGGGGTACAAGGAGGAAATCATAATCATAATAAACTATGTGAGAAAAAGAAAAATTTTAATAGAAGGGAATAAGTTCTTTAAAAAGATACAATGACAGATATTATAAATAATAATAGTTAACAAACCAATGATGTAAAACTCTTATAAATATGCATATGAACACAAAGAAAATTTGAAATATATACAGTAAGTTTTAATGGATCAAAAAGGAAGGGAATTATATTACTTAAATGTAGTACTGTAAGAAATGAACAAATTATCCTAGTAGGAAATCAATTTGGGAACATTGACTTAACCAACCCTCTAAATCATTTGGAGCCAATTGACATAAAAAACAGTCAACCCACAACCAAAGAACAAAATTTTTAGAAGTATGTATGCATTAAATACTTTCAGGTTAAATTTTATGTCAGACAGTGGAGCGAGTATTAACAATAAAAAGCTAGTGAACTTTTTATCATATATATAGAGAGTTACCAATACCAGGAGACAATTTTGGGAACTCAGTATGTGGAAATTACGCAGGATGCTCCTAAATAATCAGTGATCAATAAGAAATGTTATCTAATACAAATGAGTAAAAATGCTATGGACCAAATGATATAAGATACAGTATAAACAGATTCACAAGGAAAGTTCATGATAGTAAATACACTCAAAAACTCTTAAGTTTTAAACTAACATACTGCAGATCAAATCAGTTTTAATGGAAAGAAATATTAACTATCAGAGTAGAATAAATTAAATAGAAAAGAAACATATAGAAAATATAACCCAGAATAGCTAAAACAATCTTGTACAATAAAAGGTGCTCCAGAGGAATCTCCATACCTGATCTCAAACTGTACTATAAAGCAATAGTAATTAAAACAGCATGGTACTGGCACAGCAACAGGGTGGTTGATCAGTGGAATCGAATCGAAGGCCTAGATATGAATCCACACACATATGGTCACTTAATTTTTTACAAAGAAGCCAAATCCATTCAATGGAAAAAAGGATAGCATCTTCAACAAATGGTGCTGGTCTAACTGGAGGCCTATGTGTAAAAAAGTGCAACTGGACCCATATTTGTCACCTTGCACAAAACTCAAATCCAAGTGAATTAAAGACCTCAACATAAAACCAGAGACACTAAGTCACTTAGAAGAAAAAGTGGGGAAGAGCCTGGAACATATAGGCACAGGAGACAACTTCCTGAACAGAACACCAACAGCCCAGGCCTTAATGTCAACAATTAATAAATGGGACCTCATGAGCCTGAGAAGCTTCTGTAAGGCTAGAAACACTGTCAAGAGAACAAAGCGACAGCCTACAGACTGGGAAAAGATCTTCACCAACCCTACATCTGACAAAGGTCTAATATCCAAGATATATAAAGAACTCAAGAAATTAAACACCACCAAACCAAATAACCCAATTGAGAAATGGGGCTTGGACAAAACCAAACAACCCAATTGTGAAATGGGGCTTGGAACTTAACAGAGAATTCTCAACAGAGGAATATCAAATGGCCGAGAAACACTTAAAGAAATGCTCGTCCTCGTTAGTCATCAGAGAAATGCAAATCAAAACGACACTGAGATTCCATCTTACACTCATCAGAATGGCTAAGATAAAAAACTCAAATGACACCACATGTTGGCGAGGATGTGGAAAGAGAGGGACACTCCTTCATTGCTGGTGGGAATGCAAACTAGTACAACTACTTTGGCAAGCTATCTGGCGCTTTCTCAGAAAAATGGGATTAGAGTTTCCTCAAGACCCAGCTATCCCACTCCTGGGAATATACCCAGAAAATACCCTAGCACACAACAGGGATATATGCTCAACCATGTTCATAGCTGCTTTATACATAATAGCCAGAACATGGAAACAGCCTACGTGTCCCTCAGTAGAAGAATGGACTAAGAAACTGTGGTACATTCACACTATGGAATACTACTCAGCTATTAAAAACAAGGAATTCCCGAAATTTGTGGACAAATGGATTGATCTAGAAATGATCATAATGAGTGAGTTCACCCAGAAGCAAAAAGAGACAAACGGTATATACTCACTTATATCAAAACACTAGTCCAAGGGATACATACCATGAAAAATTTTACTTACCAGGAGAGTGGGTCAGAGGAGAGGTCATCCTATTGAGACTTTAGGCGAGATAGGCATGGAAGAAAGTGGAAATAGTAGGACCCACAGGGTCCTGGAAACCTACAAGAAGAACTTTATGACAGGCAGATCTGGGTGCTGGGGTCCTCCTCAAACTAAGGCACCAGCCAAGGAGAATATAGGCAGTAAACTTCGAACCCCTACCAAGACCTAGCCGACGAACATGATATTCTCCACCCGTTGAGTAGAGAGTGAGATCTGACTCTCACACGAACTCTGGTGCCCCTTTTCTGACAATGTCCCCTGGATGGGGAGGCCTGACGGCACTCAGAGGAGTGATAGCAAGTTACCAAGAAGAGACTCGATATCCTAAGAGCATATATAGGTGGAGGAGGTCTCCCTCAATCACAGACATAGGGGAGGGGAGAAGGGGGGAAGTGGGAGGGAGGGAAGAATGGGAGGAAACAGGGGAAGGGCTAATAATCGAGATGTAATACGAATAAATCAATTTAAAAAAAGAGAGAAATGGGGCTTGGAACTAAACAGAGAATTCTCAACAGAAGAATATCAAATGGCTGAGAAACACTTAAAGAAATGCTCAACCTCCTTAGTCATCAGGGAAATGCAAATCAAAACAACTCTGAGATTCCATCTTACACCTATCAGAATGGCTAAGATCAAAAACTCAAGTGACACCACATGCTGCAGAGGATGTGGGGAGAGAGGAACACCCCTTCATTGCTGGTGGGAATGCAAACTAGTATAGCCACTTTGGAAATCTATCTGGTGATATCTCAGAAAACTGGGAATAGGGCTTCCTCAAGACCCAGCTATTCCACTCCTTGGAATATACCCAGAAGATGCTCCAGCACACAACAAGAAAATTTGCTCAACCATGTTCATAGCAGCCTTATTCATAACAGCCTAAGTGTCCCTCAGTAGAAGAATGGATAAAGAAACTGTGGTGCATATACACTATGGAATACTACTCAGCTATTAAAAACAAGGAATTCCCGAAATTTGTGGATAAATGGATTGAGCTAGAAATGATCATAATGAGTGAGTTAACCCAGAAGCAGAAAGACTTAAATGGTATATACTCACTTATATCTGCATACTAGCCCAAAGGGCATGTCCCACAAAAGCCTTCCCTTACCAGGAAAGTGGGACAGAGGGGAGGACATCCTATTGGGACTCTAGGTGAGAGAAGTATGGGAGAATGGGGAAATAGAAGGATCCAGAGGGTCCTAGAAACCTACAAGAAGAACATTTTGATGGGCAGATTTGGGCCCAAGGGTCCTGCTCAAACTATGGCACTAGCCAAGGACAATATGAGCAGTAAACTTTGAACCCCTACCCAGATCTAGCCAATGGTCAGAACAGTCTACACACTTGAGTGGAGAGTGGGATATGACTTTCTCACATACTCTTGTGCCTCACATTTGACCATGTCCCCTGAGGGGGAGACCTGGTGGCACTCAGAGGAAGCACAGCAGGTTACCGAGAAGAGACTTGATACCCTATGAGCATATACAGGGGGAGGTAATCCCCCTCAGGAACAGTCATAGGGGAGGGGAATAAGGGGAAAATGGGAGGGAGGGAAGAATGGGAGGATACAAGGGATGGGATAACCATTGAGATGTAACAAGAAAAAATTAATAATAAAAAAATTTCTATCTTAAAAAAAAAGAAAGAAAATATAGACCAGCAGATTAATGATCTGTTTGTCTGAAAAGATGAACAAAATCAATCAAAGTTTAATTTTACTAACTAAAGAGATCCAAAAAACTAAGGTCATAAATGAGTAAGTCAACACTACAACTGATGCAATAGAATGATAAAACTCCTGGGAAATGACACCAATGATTGCGTGTCATCACACTTAATAATCCAAAGGAGGTGCATACATTTCTTAAACAAAGCAAGTTATCAAGATGGATTCATGAAGAAACACAGTATCTTAACTGACCAATTAATTGTTAATGAGATTATTGCAGAGAAACCTTTAACAGCATTCAAGATAACAATTATTGACAATAAATTTGGAGTAGAGGGAACACAATTTGACATGAGTCAGATCATACAACTCCTGACATAGAAATATGTAAATAACAGACCAAATTAAATATTCAAGGATTCTGGGTCATGTATGCAATGAAACAAAATTCCCACCATAACTTCGGACACCATATGTGACCTACAAACCCAAGTCCCACTTTTCCCATTTTACAGTTGTTCTGACTTCTTGATGACCACATCATACAAACTGTTATGGTCTGCTGAACCAGGATGCACCAATTCATTACTTCACTGACTGCCATTCAAGGAGGTCTTCATAGACATGGCAGTGACTATGGACATGAAAACCACAGATTCTTGCAATACGTTTTCCAGAGCTCACTTGTAGAGAATCTGGACAGAAAGATTACTAACTGGAGCTTAAAATGATCAGTTATTGGCAATGCCACAAGGCAAGCTATGATCTACCTTTGTTCTATAAAATTCTGTCTTTAGCTTTATCACTTCTTTCCTTTCTTAATATTTTTTTCTTTAAATATATACTTTAAACAGAAGATTCAAATGATGGATGTTAAACTAAAGTGGTAAAAGATAAAAAGACACTAACATTGATTATTTTATAATTTATGTTTAAACCCATATGGTATGTCTTATTAGGTGAAACTAGCAAAAAACTTTCAGAATTTAAATCTCACTAATAGCTTGTAATGGAGTCATAGTCACTTGTATATAAAGAGTTGCATGGTTCTAGAGACGGATAAGTGGTTAAGAGAATGCACTTCAGAGGACTGGGCTTCCATACCTAGAATCTATAGCACATGACTGACAATTACCTAGAACATCAATTCACAGGGATCGGATGTCTTCTTTTGTCTTCTGGGAGTATGGCAAACATGTAGTGTATATACAGTAAGATACGGGTGGAGACTCACATATTATGTAACTTTAAACAGTGCCTAATGGCAGAGACTTAAAGTTTTACTAATTTTTTAAAAGGGTCATTGAAAATGATTCAAATTAGTTGAAGGAATTCTAAAAATAACTGTGCTTCTCTCCTTTTTTCTTTTCTTCCCTTTTCAACTCACATGCACAGGAAAAATTAGATGGCAACCGACTATATATATGTCCTATATCAAAGAAAGATGTATGCATGTTTTAATGACTTAAAGAAATATTACTCTTAATGTTTTAAATTATAAAAGAGGAAAATTCGAATTACACAATGGTGATTAGTCCTGCTACTGTGATCTGAAGTTAGAGGCTGAAACACATTCTGGGCAGGATAACCCAGATCCTAAGATTTGCCTGACAACAGATCAGGTGCTTCTGCAATCACCCATTCCTGTGAGACTTTGTAAGACACAAAGTTGTTGAATTTAAAACAACAAAACTAGGGGGAGGGGATCTTATTTATGTTAAGGTGAAAAATAGTTTCAAATATTTTATAGTAAAATGTTAATGCATTTTGGCTTTCTTTGTTGTTCTAGTCCTTTTTAATTGCTTGAGTGTTTTTTTTTCCCATTTCAGCTAGATGTGGAAAATCCCATACAAAGCCCTTGTTCTAAAGGAATCATTTTACCTACTAGGTCTAGCACCTGTCACTGTGGAGCTGATACAGTGACAATATGCTTGGATTCTTATGGTCATATTAAAACGCTGAGAGATTAGAAACCAAGTATCATGAAGAAAATAAGTATGGAAATGTCTAAAAAGATTGGTTTTTTTTTTTTCATGATGGTGCTGAGATTCTGGGAGGGGCAAGACAATTGTATCCTCAGATCACTTACCTTGCTGCTGAACAGCATCATCCCCAACCATTTCTTTTAGTGGAAGCGAAAGAATTGAAGAAAGAGTGGACTTTTTAAATGCCTTTTTTGTTATTTATGTGTTCTCACGGATGGTTAAGAGAAAAATTTTGAATTTGCAGTAGACGTATTTGCTATATTGAATTCTGTGTCTGATAGTTATAGTGGTGAACAAAGAGATGAGGAATGGATCCTCTGAGAGGAAAATGAGCCACACAGAAGAATTCACACTGAATTCCTAGTTTGAAATTCTAAGCTACACCTTGGCAAGTAGCAGAACTTCAGACTGGGATGGTTAAAGCTACTGGTAATATTCTTTGTAGAAGACAGTAAAAGTATTTTTTCCACTCATTTGGATATGAATTTATAGTTGATGGGTTTCTTCTTTAGACAATATTATATATCTGATGCTTTTATATTATTCTTGCCTTATGATGTGACATGATATGATGATATGATATTTATGATAAATATTTAAGGATTTAGATACATTTCAAAATTGTATTTTCTTGTAAATGTGGGGCTTCCATCTGCCCTGTGTATGAGGCTGCCCTGGACCAGCACTGTTCTGTATGTAGGTTTATCAAGCTATGAGTCT
This sequence comes from Acomys percivali, assembly GCA_907169655.1. Lineage (NCBI taxonomy): Eukaryota > Metazoa > Chordata > Mammalia > Rodentia > Muridae > Acomys > Acomys percivali. The sequence continues at coordinate 76,278,359 of OU015744.1, forward strand.
CAGGGTTTATCTTCAGTTATCATTTCAAATATGACCATTGTGAGAAGACTGGGGCTTCTAATGCCTAACACTTGGTTTATTTATGGTAAGTTCTATAGGTATTTTGAATGGTGAATTCCACAGGAGTTTGAACATATTTCTAACTCCTGGTTAATTCATGTGTGAGTGAAGAACCAAAAAAAAAGAAACAAAAACAACTCACAAGATTAACACTTCAAATATAAAAGCATGCTTCAGAAGAGGAATTGAAAAAAAATAATTCTATTTGGAAAATAGGAGAAAAATGAAACAACCCTTGAAGCAGGTACAATTTAACCTTTCAAGTAATAAACTACTATTAATAAGAAATGAGATGAGAGTGGAGAGATGGCATGAAGTGATTTGTTCCTGTTTTCAACATGGAAAGAGAATGCAATTTACTAAGGACCTAGTTTATGGTAATAGTGTGACATTTTGTACAGGAAAGTATTTTAACTATATACAGTAGTTATGAAAATATCTTCAACCTCACGTCTTTTGCACATAGGTTTTGACTCCATAACCATGCCATATCCACTCTTTCTAAGCTAAAATAAACCAAATAAACAGAGAGAAACACAGCTCTGAGGAAGGTTCAATAGCATTTCCCTGCCTGCAAATAAATTGCCTCCCCTTAATAGAAATAAGAAGCTCCAGAGGCAGATCCTGAGAGGAAAATATCATACTTCAAAATATGTATCCTTTAGATAGCGCAGGTCTGAGCAGCTGACTCTCACTTTTTTCATCTCTTCTGTGAGAAAGGTCTTTGTCATATTTCTGAGCAACATTTTCAAATGAATTTAATGCAGCATTGCCGTATTTTCTAAAAGCTTCACCCACAAGTGTGCAGTCTTCCTGCCCAACATATACCTTTCATCTTGCAGTTTTTTTTTTTAAAGACTTCTGTCACTAATGTTATGATACCACTCCTTAATCCTGGACGCTCATGGTCACTGTGTAGGAGACATTCATTAATGTAAGGCTCTGTAAACGCCATGTCACAGCCTCTCTCTTCACCCATTATGAGGCAGTGCCTGACAATTGACAATTGTTGTTTAATAGTCTTATCATCACAGCATTGGACTTGGATTGATCATATGTTAAACATGAATAATGTTGGCATTTTGAGATATTAAATTAGTGTTTAAAATAGCACTGTACATTATATTCTCTTTAGATTGGTAAGCATGAATATATTTGTGTTCAAAATTTAGAAAATACAGAAGTGATGAAAAAGACATTTAGAAAAATCTATTACTCAGAACTGCCACTTTTTTAAGTTTTCACATATACAAATATTATATTGACAATGCTTATAAAATAATGTAAATAATCATTTGCCAGATTTTTTAAAGGAGAGTAGTGAAAAGAACCACTTAATGTTTTAACGACAGGTTTCCTACAGAAGCTATATTCACTCTGTGAAAAGATCAGGGCTTACTGAATCGGAGTGTGCAAAAAGACACTAGCCGCAATCATAAATTTCCACTAATAAGCCAAAGGACCTACGATTGAAGAAGAGAAAACAGAAGGGGAGAGCCAAGTCAACAAAACAGGTGGAGGGTAGCAGGAAGAGTTGTAATTGGTTTAGAAGATCAGAAAAGGCTTTAGGTATGAAAGGTCGGCTTTGAGTCAGAGGAGTGGCTTACAGAAGGGCAAGGACCGATGTCTGTTTACACTGCTGAGCCCTGCTAAATCTGAACAAAGCGGGGAATGAAGGCAATAAGAACCTCTGAAAGTCAGGTGTAGGTGAGCCTGGCACACACACAAAAAAATGGTTGACATTCTCTGTAAGAAGTATTAACCCCAAGCTCCCGGTGCCGTGGTCCTGCACAGGTGCCTCACCAGTCCCTGATAGTAAAAAGATGGATGCTGACATTATAGATACAGAAAGAAAAGCCACATTGGAACACAGGCAGCCAGCGTTGCATCAGTATGGGCATACAGTAGAGTTTTCTAGCAGAATACAGGATATTCGAAATGGAAACTTGTGTCCCCACCACTTGGCTGAGAATATTAAATGATGTACCATAACGGATTGAGATTTTCCCAGGAATATCGTGTCTAATACAAGAAAACACCTGAAGTGTAGTGCCAATCAGAGGAGGAACTGGCCTAGCAATAAAAGAGATTCCATACAGTTCTGGCTGGTCAGAGACCAGAGGACTGTCAATAATGGGTGAATACGGGAAGGATTGTACCCTGACCTGAGCTGCTCAGTTATGCATAACACTTGCCTGTTATTTAAAACTTACTCCCAAAGATAGGCATGGAAGATCAGAGGACCTCTTTGTTACTTTCCCAGTGCAACTCCATGAAATAATCCTCAGGTATCTGCTTTTCACTATCACTTTGTTCTTTAATTGGCCTTTGGAGGGTTGGTGGTAGAGCCTCAAATGTTAGAGCTGTAGGGGCCCAGGCTCAACCCTAATAATTTCAGTAACAATAAAACGGAAGAGGCAGATTTGTGAATGATTAGCTTCTGAGTAGTCATCAGTTGGGGAACTGAGTGAAATCATAGGATGTTCAGGTGTAAATCATTTTACGATAATTGTTCTGTTATTTAAAACCCATGATGCACTCTCTGGATAATCAAAGAGTGTGTGCTTTCATGCTATCCATGAGTAATGCTTTTCTTTAACACATGTATGACTAAATACTATATTAGATATACTGCTTGGAAAAACCTAATGTTCAACAAAGAAGATACCACAAATCCTTGTTAATTTTGATAAATTAGAACATTGTATTCCTGCATTTATTCAATCATGGCATAATCATATGCTTATCAGACAAAGGATGTCTAGCAAAATAAGTCTTGGACCTAAATATAGTCTGCAACACTGACAATGAAAACCAGTTTTCTGTAGTATATTTGAACAAGTGTGAAAAATTTCCCATCTCAAGGTTATTATCCATACAGCCTTGCAGCTATCAAAGCACATATCTAAGTCTCAAAAGTGAACTCTGCCCTTTTTCGTAAACAGAGTTAGAAATTAAAGTTCTGATGACATGGAAAGAGTAACAATCTGTTGAAATTGTGCAGCAAATGACCTACAAGGTTGCTCTTCATCTCAGTAAGAAATGAGTTAGGATGAATCTCACGCTCTAGTGTCAATAGTTGCTTTGTGGCAAAAGTTTCAAGAAGTTCTTGTTCACTGAAATGTGACCTCTGGGGTTCAAGAGTTATCTTCAAGGATAAATTAATGTTATTTGTGATTTATGTTTCTTCTGTATCTATTCACCAGTAGATGTTCAATCAGGAATCACACGGTTTTGATAAGGTTTCCTTGAACAACATAAAATGACTAGTGTACATCACCACCTGAGGCAGATACTACTTTATTTTCAAAAGAGTTCATTCAAAGCTATACTCACAGTGAGGTGGAATTTCTGCATGTGCTTCGTATTATCCGTACTACAACAGAGGCAATTTAAAGATTTTTAGTTTTTAAAGACATATTTGGTTACACAAAAGTTGTAAGCTGTGAAAATGTAATGAGTAAAAACTTTTAAGAAACCCAGTGACATCGGGGAAGAGCTCATTTCACAAACTGTTGATGCAAGAAACACAGCACTCACCTCAAAGGGAGTAAGAGTTTGTTTTGGAGCAAACAACATGAGGGACCATGACCACGAACATCAAAGAATGCTACCACAGATTCTGTGTTCAAATCTGGAAGCAGTTTTATGAGGTTTTACAGTAGCAGAACAAAGAAAGTTGTAAATCCAGGCTATTTTTAAAACATTGGTGTTTTTTCTACATCATAGAAGCAGGGTAAAGCCAGTCAGTGGGCCCCAGATCTTATTAGATAGAATTCTTAGGCCTCTGATTGGCATCTTTCTGCTTCTGTGTTAATGCACTCATTACGATCATTTCTAGTCCCATCCAGTTGTCCACAAATTTTGAGATTTCCTTGTTTTTAATAGCTGAGTATTACTCCATAGTGTAAATGTACCACAGTTTCTTTATCTATTATTCAACTGAGGGACATTTAGGCTGTTTCGATGTTCTGGCTATTATGAATAAGGCTGCTATGAACATGGTTGAGCATATGTCCTTGTTGTGTGCTGGAGCATTTTCTGGGTATATTCCATGGAGTGGAATAGCTGGGTCTTGAGGAAGCCCTATTCCCAGTTTTCTGAGAAAGTGTCAGATAGATTTCCAAAGTGGCTGTACAAGTTTGTATTCCCAGCAGCAATGAAGGAGTGTTTCTCTTTCTCCTCAGCCATGCCAGCATGTGGTGTCACTTGAATTTTTGATCTTAGTCATTCTGATGGGTGTAGGATGGAATCTCAGAGAATATTAATAGATGGGGATAAAAATCCATTTAAGAGACATTAAATTTTTTCTGAAGCTAGGCCCAAAGATTCCTGTGGCCAAAGGATTGTTTGAGCTTAGAAGTCTAAGGCTAGTTTACCACATCAGTATTTATTATTGAAATGCACCCCAGACTTGCCTGCAGGCCAAGCTGATTAAGTTCTCTCAGGTGATCCTAGATTTTCTCACTATGACAAAAAAACAAGGCAGCACAAGTATCATGGCTTACATAATGTACTGATTGGCTTATATGTTTAAGAGAGACTCAGAGCACACATATGACTGGAAAGGCAGCAGGCCATTGGGAGGCCAGGCAGATTGGGAGAGTCTACCCCTGGGAACTGGTAACTTCACTCCTGCAAAAGCTCGAGACTCAGATCAAGATGCTGGCCCCTTGGTTGGTTCTTTCTCTACTTTAAAGTGTAATTTGTACTTTCTACTCAGATGAATAATAATACCTGCTGTACAATTGGATTAGCCTTTGCTTACTGAAGAAAAACATGGAGATGGTGAGGTGAAGGAGGAGGAAAAGTATAAAAGGAGAAAGAGAAACAGGCATACATGCACACAACACACACACACACACACACACACACACACACACACGAGAGAGAGAGAGAGAGAGAGAGAGAGAGAGAGAGAGAGAGAGAGAGAGAGAGAGAATTCAAAATCCCTTCTTTCTACTTGGTACTCTAAATAGGTTGCTACATAAGAACCTGTCAAGTAACTGCTTTATTACTAATGTCCTTATAATTGGTTATGACTAGCACCTTTCCTTCTCTGCACAGGAGAAGGTAGGCTGCCTAAATAATTAATGAAATTTAGCTTCTTATGCTACTTAAGTTATTAATTTGTCAAATTCAACCCACATCTCTTAGGAACAGATTATATTGATTTTTAACTTTCAAATCATCACAGTATATTATTTTCAAAGTAATAATTTTTATAAAATATAACTGTTATTACCATAAATTTTAGCAGAGTTAAGTCAAGTTAAAGAACCCTATTTTAGGCTCATATGTGTAACAATTTTATAAGATTTTTAAACTTAAAAATGATTGCAAATCTTTTATGAATTTTTTATAACCATGAGCAGACATTGGCATTTTACTGTATTTTCGTTAGAGACTTTGTATCTATTCCAAAACCAGTTTTTTCTTGTTTTTAGTAGTTCTTTGGGAATATCATAAAACGTGTTTCAATCATATTCATCCTTTTCCTTTACTCATCCCAAGGCCCCCTTCATGGACAAAACCCATGCAGTCTCAAGGCAGACAAAATCCTAGCATGGAGAAGAAAGATGGGCACAAGGTCCCACTCAGAGCTAAGCAGCTATTGGCAATTGATAACTGCTGATACAAAAAGGAGGAGTCTGTTTAAGGACACAGATGGTCCTGCCCCTGGTTGACCATGACTCAGGGGAAAGCCACACAGCAAAGGGTTTATGGGCATCAGCAACTGTCCTTGATGGCTTTAAAAAACAAACAAACAAAAATGACTAAAATATTTTACATATTTGTATTTTACAGAATAGATCCTTATTAATTATACCCTCAGGTGAGTATCTCCATGACCTGGGGAGTTGACGGTACTAGTGCACAGGAATCACATACACTGATCATGGCTTTTATTTTATAGCAAGTCACGTGACGGCGAGAAGGCTGGGAAGGATTACACACTGAAACTCGATCAAGAGGGGAATTTAAGAAACAGTATTTGTAAAGGTGTGCATAGGGTTATAAAGATCATGGGGACAATGTATTCCTACAGTGGGGGGGGGGGGAGGCTGATGCTCATCCCAGCAGAGTCTGGCAACAGAGAAAAGACTAAACTGGCAAAAAGGCCACATTGCTTCTAAGGGCTCTACCACTGGGTATTCTTTCTGCAGAGAGTCTTCCCTTCTGTAATATCTTGTTAACTTTTCCCAGGAAGAAAACCAACTAAAATGAAGTGGGACATGACAACCTCTTTATGCTGAGCAAAAAAAAAAAAAAAAAAAAAGTATTGCAAGCAGGTGTGGAGGAGGAGATAAAAAAAAATTCTGTCCATAAATAAATAAATAAATAAATAAATAAATAAATACTCCCTTATTTCAAAAGAGTGCATTTAGAGCTGTTGAGTGAACAGTTCACAGGTGGCTGGCGTGATGTTGTAAGTGACCCACTCTGACATCTCAAACTTGTGTGTCTTTCTCAGAGCAGAGGTTTCAAAGAGAAAGCTACGTTTTCCCAGATGTCCCCTACACATGTGGCTTCTTTTGTACCAACCAGGTGAGTCTTCCCTCAACATTTATTTGAACATGATGGCATGCTAAAAGTAGGCGGGCCTGCCATATTGCTCGTAGAAGGTGTGGCAGAGGCAGGGCAGGGCAGGATTCATTTGGCAGCAGTGGGAACAGTTTGATGATCACTGTGGAAGACACAGCTCCTACCCTGATCTAGTCATAGTGAAGGGTTTGGAGAAGACTGTATTTCAAGGTCACCTTAGACTACTTTTCCACAGCCTGTCAGTTGGGTAGTTACATTCCTTGATAAACTAATTTTTCCCCCTGACATACGTTCAGTGCTTGCTGTTGTCTGCATCCAAGATGCTCTCAGTGCAGAGCTGAGAAAGAGCAGAGAAAGGTTTTTCATTCTGACAAGGGCTGACAGAGGCTTCTCATCACAATCAACCTTCTGTGCAGCTCTCATTTTGACACTCACCTTCTCTGCAAGCAGGAAATCAAGGTTCTATTTATACACATGAAAGGAAAATTATGAGTGATTAATCTTTCCATTTAAGTCAATGTAGATGTATACATTGTTTCCAGAAAAAAGATCTCTAAGTGAATATAAGTGTACATATTTTATTGTCATTTTAAATAGGCAAATTTTAAACTGGGTGGGTAATCTATTCTTATACTTGAGCCTAAAATTGTTCACAGAGTGGTTTGTGAGGCTAAGGCTCTAGAAATTTTAAGAAAACTTGAAAATCCAAGGGAATAAGTAAAACATAATACAATTTTCAGAAACTTTCAAAAAGTTATTCTTCAAGTCATGCATACAATCATAATTTACTAATGTGTTAAGATTTAATTATAGATTTCCTAGTATTTTTCAAAAAATTGTACTTAAGATTTAAAAAATCATTTTATTGAGGTTTTAAAAAAATGAAAACACAGGTATGCCCAGATGTTCCTACACATGTACATACATGCACAACATGTATGTGCACACTCACATATACCACATAAACAAATACACTCCACATCCACATAAAAATTATAAGCCAGATGGTAGGTTTATTTTAATAATTGTGTCATGTCAGTAATGTGGTAGAAAATGACTTTCAGTCTCCAGAGTAGAAACGGATGTTTTTATTTCTCAGTTCTTATAACCTTACATTTCTATCTTCAATAAAAATGCTAACCTCAAATCTCTTCAAAGAAAATTATGGTGGTATCTCCATGAAGCGTTTACCCCCATGACCTCCAGATACAGGTGAACTCCACCCTCTGAATGTCTTACGTTAACTATTAGGAACATCACAAATGTATCACATTTTACTGTTATTTTCTGATATGCAGTTCAAACAAGACATCTTGTTAATATTCTTTGCCTACCTCAGAACCGAAGCACCACCGGGAGAGAGAGAGAGAGAGAGAGAGAGAGAGAGAGAGAGAGAGAGAGAGAGAGAGAGAGAGAGAGAGAGAGAGAGAGACTGTATTGGGACTTTAAGTCTCCAGGCAGGAATAGTAAAGCCGATCTATTTTCCAGTTAGACCCCTTTATATCATATCATGATCATGATCGATGTGTTAGAGGCCGTGCAAAAGGTTGGACAATCAACTCTGTAAGCGACGGCACCTTGGAGAAGAGAGAGCTAGTAAAACCTGTGCCTCAGATGGCCACATCGGTGGGCCCCGCTGTGAACATATCATAATGGGACGCTACTGCTGAAGTATGACGCTCCATATGGCTCAAGATCTCCTCCTTCCTCCAAGGGTGTCAGTAGATGGAAAAAAGAACGCAGGAGAAAGCCAACCGCTGGCAGAATGCGCTCTCCTGGAAGATCGGGGAAGTTGTCAGTTCTTAAAGGGACATTAGAATCATCTGCGGAGACTGTCCCTACAAACACTCTATGTTCAACCCCTAGAGTTCCCGTCAGAAGTTTCTGGGTGGTGCTTAGAATGTTCTAATTGGTGGCAGATGGTGTTGAGGTTATTTGAAATGGTCCTCCACATTGAACACTAATACATTACCTAAGAGGGCTCATGCTTAAAGATAAAAAAAATGGCCATCAAATTAGTGAACTGATTTTCTGTTTGGGCATGAAGTTCTGAAAGTTATAAATATATTAATAGGAAAATATAAATTACAAAAATTAGTGAAATAGCAGACAAAACCATAAGGAATAGGAATGGTGTTTGTTCCTCCATGGTTTGCTGTGTTTTTTTTCTTCACAAATATTTTGTTTTGGATTAAAAACTATATCTATATCTAGATATATGTACACATAAATATATTTACATGCACATAATTGTATACAATGTATATATGTAAGAATATGTAAATATAGTCTTCTTATTATGGTAACTTAATTAAAAATATACTTAAGAAATCAGTAAGTTGGCTTGTTGCCAATCCTAATGATCTATGTTCAATTCCTAGAACCTACAGGGTAGAAAGAGAGAATCTACTCGTGCATGGTCTCCTATGATCTCCATACAAATACTATGGCATATATGCACCTGAGCACATATAAACACACACACAGCACATGTGCATGCACATGCACACACACACACACACACACACTAAATAAGTGTAAAAAAATTTAAAGGATGAGTGTTTTGCCTTATGACAGTAATAATACTCTGAAGGATAAACGACAGGAGGATGACAGTGAGTTCATGTCCAGCCCAGGAAACATAGTGAGTTTCTGGAGAGCCTGGGCTAGAGTGCAAGATACAGTTTTAAAACAATATTGAGGGCATAAATTTTAGTGATTATGTTAGAGACAAAGAATTCAGAGAACTAATTTTCTTTTGTTCCATGTAGAAATGAGATAGTGTTTAAGGAAGTGGATTTTGGGTTGGCAAAGATATACTGTACATTTCAGCATTCCTTGTGCAGTAAACTCTCCATATAAGCATGTGAACAGATGTCACACTCCCTGGCAATCCAGACCTTGCAGAATAGTCTGCTGGGCCCCACATTTAAGGGACATGATGTACCAGACCCTTCGCTGAGCATCTTCTCTTTGAATCCTCACAAGTACCACATGAAAGAAGTGATTTTACTATTCTAATTATACAGAGGGAACTTGGCTTTTGAGATTAAGCAGCTCTCCCCCAGATCAGAGGGATGAAAGTGTCAGAGCTGGAACTCAAGCACTGATTTGTACGACTTCAAAGCCCTTTTGACATCATCTGTGCTTACTCAAAAAAAAAAAAAAAAAAATTGAAAGCATTTTCCTATGCCGTCAAACACATATCCCTGTGATTTCTAATCTAGCAGTGCATTTTAAAAAAAATCAATATTTTTGTATTGCTTAGATTTTCTTTTTATAATTTACTCGAGGAAAAATATCAGGTACATCTTAATGACCCACACAAGTTATGCATAGTAGCAATAGTAACTAGCAGTTTATCTCTACCAGGCCATGTATCAAAGCTGTGCCTTGTATATATACATACATATATATATATATATATATATATATATATATATATATATGTATCTGAGTACTCTTTTTCTTTCCATTTTACAAGTTAGAAACTAGAATTAGAGAGATCAGGTCCCATGAGCCCTCATTGTGCTGACACAGAGAGAAGGTCTGAGATTTGAGATGAGTTTCTCCTAACACTAGGTTTTCTGCACAGCATGGCTACATCAGGATGCCTCCTCTCAGCTTGTACTTACTTCCAGATGGTCTTCATTGAATACTTAGTATCTTGCTGTGTCCTGTAGCTTGCTATTTTAAGATCATGATAGAATAACATAACAAGTCTGTGCATTGTTCCAGGTAGGAACCAGGACACAGCTGACCACTCAGAGAATGTGCTGGATGTTTTCAACCACTATGTTCAGCATATGGGGAACTTTAATGTACTTTATACATGTGTCAGTTAATTGGTGACTCCTATAGGTTAGTATGTGAATCTGGAAATTTTATATAATATCATCAATATAGACAGAAGAACTCTAAAATTTCTGATGGGGAAACCTGCTACTCTTTCCCTCCTTAAGTATTTCCTTTGAACACAGATTTAGCATTTGAAGAATTATGGAAAGAATTGGACATTTAATATTTATCAGCTTATATGTACATGCTTGTACTCCCAACACTCAGGAGCAAAATAATTGCTGTAAGTTCAAGCCTGGGTGGGCTGCAGAATGGGGTTCCATGCCAATTAAGAAAATTTAACTTATATATTTAGTAATTTAATATATTAAATATCTAATGCTTATGCTACATCTGGAAATTTAGAAAATAGGTCAGTAATGACATATGTGTGTTTATAATGTAATAATGACTTACATACACAGCTAGAGAGATGAGAATCATTACCACAGATTAGATATAAGGGAGCCACCCCTGCAAATGAATGCATTGACAAAAGATTTCTATTATGAATGTAAGTGGCATGGCAGCAGGACAGGACAGTTGTTCGATGGATATTTTTTCTCTAGTTTGTAGAGTTAGTCATCTGTGCTCTCTTCTAGATTCAAGGCAATGAGCTAGTATGGTCTTTACGTGCAGGGTTACAGAGAGGCTTATACCAACAACACTGTGTCTAAAAACAAGTTTCCTTGGCTACAAGATCATATTACTCCTACTCACTAACTTGTACCTTATGGTAATGCAGTTTATGATTTAAAAAGTACCACTTGCATTCAAGGAGATGGACCTCACAGAGTTAATAATATACCTTCAGGTCACTTAAGATTAAGACTGATATTCTACTGAGTACTCATCTTGTTTATTTAACTAGACATTAAACGAACAATGTAATAACTAATCTCACTTTTCTTGAATGTCTCTTGTAATCAACCTGTGATGTATACGGGCATATTTAAAAGGAGACATAGAAATGAGAAACAGGTATGTGAGAAAAAAACCCTTAATATCATTAATTGTTGATGAAACAAAATTTAACCACAAATCAAACAATGAGATATCATCTCACATTGATAGACTGACTTTAGTTTGTTGTTGCTGTTGTTTTTAATTTAAAAAAGTATAATCTTGAAAGTACTAGTGAGGATGCTGAACAAAGGAAGAAATTATGGGACACTGCTGGTGAAATGTAACTAAACCAGAACAGCATGGGTGTACTTAACCTGCAAATTAATACGATGAAGTCACTACTCTCTTCACAAAGCATCCAATGGTTCCACTCAAGAAGCCAAACCACAAATGGCTTCAAGAAAAAAAAAAAAGGATTACAAGGATTTGATATTTTGTATTCCTGTGATGGGGGGTTTTATTCGCCTGAGAATAAAATATTAGTGACATAAAAAAAAAAAAGAAAACGGGGTGTGGTTCCTCTAAAAGTTGAGGACTAACATGATCCAGCAACCACACTACTACACATGTATATGAAAGAAATGGACTTGGAAGGTTGGAGAGACATCAGCACTCCCATCATTGTTCAAACAGTGAAGAGAAAGAAAGGACCTTAGTTTCCATCATTGGGAGGCTGTGCCCAAAAATATACTGGTCTACTATGAGAAGAGGAAGAGAATGAAATCTTTGTCACTGCAATGACACCGGTGGAACTAAAGTAACAGTCCTTATGCCAAGTAAAATTAGCCAGATACCAAACAACTAGCACCCCACGAGCTCACTCATAGCGGAAGCATAAGACCGCTGATGTCATAGAAGTTGAGAGCACAAAATTACTATAGGAAAGAATGAGGGATAGATAAAATTTGCCTAATAGGTGTAAAGTTACAACTAGATCAAAAACAATCATGCCATGGGCTGCTGCGTAGTGCGGTTCCTGTGGGTAATCATGGTGAGTCCTGAATTGGGATGCTTCCAGAACATGTTATACATTTCTAAAAGGTAGTGTTGAGGATTTGTAAAGTTGTGACAAAAAGAAATGATGTTGTAGAGAATTTGGTATTAGTCTAAAGCCTGTCTAAAATGTAAACCATGCTAATGATCCCTTCTGCATTACACATTTTTCAATCCTTGGGTATGATACCATCCTCAACTCTGCAATAAACTCAGTCTTTTATAAAACAAACAAACAAACAAAAAAAAAAACAGAAAAAGAAAAAAAAGAAAAGGAAAATAATGATAAATGTTCAAGGAGATAAACATGTTTAACCAGTTTATATATTATAATATACAATGTTCATACCTGTCAGACACTAGATAGCATATAATCAACATGTAAAATTATTATCTTCTTGTCTTATTTAAATACAATAAACTTTAAAAGCACAATTAAGAATGTACCTTATAACTTAAGGGATGACATATATCAGAGCTTTAGAACTAATGAGTATTGAAGATATTCATAGGAAAAACCCCAAAATATGAACTCGAAGTGAAATAAAATTAAAAAGCCCCAATGAAGTTTCATCAGATGATAATAAATATAACAGGCTTAGCAGGTTCAGTCTACTGGATTTCTTCCTTTTTAGAAACATTGTCATGTTTTATTAGAATGTGATATGCACAAATGTAGAAGCTTATTATTATGCATATTTGTAAATAAATAGGATGAGAGGAATCATGCTTAATTTTAAGTGTCAGAAGCAAGAGAATGACATTTGAAAAAACCTTGCGGTTTGGCCTATTGTTCACATCTTGGAAGCACCTGTCAGAGGAACATCTGCACACTAGTAGTTTATTTTAGAAAAATTTAAATCATCCATATGATGACAAATACAGCCATATTCCAAATATGTGCATAACTTAAAAGCTAATACATATTCAGCGACTCATTAAAATCAAATCTTTTAAAACATCATGATTCAAGATTCAATACATATTTTTAAAACTACTCTCATTTCTTAATGAAAGGATTGCATGTTGTACCACAGAAAAATAATTGCCTTACTTAATAATGATGATTACTACAAAATATCTGTTAAGTGAAGAGAAGATATCAGTAAATCTTATATTTTTAGCACTAGTATTTATTCTCCCCTATAAAATTCATGTGGTTTGAAATACTTGAGAGTTATCATTTATTAAACTTACAATAGTTATTATGATCTTGATGATTATAAGACAGTTTATTGTGTTAACTAAAGGTTAAAAAGAAGTTGTAGTATTCATTTCCTTAAAATAGGAACAGCTGCCAGTTTGTCCTCTTCAGCACATTCTACTCCCAAGGTTCAGAAGTAGGCCAATGATACAATAAAGGAAAGCCATTTATCTGTCATATTAGATTTCTTTGAGTCTCTTCGAGATAAAGCACCAGAAAGCAAGTCCATTTGACAGATAAAAGTAGTTTCTGACTTCCATAAGCTCCCTTTAAAAATGGAGAGTTGGACTCGGCCAACTTTGATCAAAGAATTTTATTCCAGACCTTTTCTATAACAAACTTAGGAGAGGATTAAAGAATAAGTCCTTTCAAATAGAAGGAGAAGTGAAAATAAAATCTGTATCTAGAAAATGAAATTGAAGAAATGAAAATGAGAACCATTTCCTCATTTGCCGATATGTTAGCAGCAAGTTGTACTGCAGAAAGACAATCAGGAGACCTTGAGGGAAAACCTCCCAATACTCAGAGGGTGTGAAGGAGAATCTAAGATCATCGAGACCAACAGTAATGGCCATCCCTACCTTCTAGGGAGATTCTGGCAATGCTGGAAGATTCTTTTGATTGATGCCACATACAGCATATCAGGTAGGTTCCTGCCATGTGTATCTGACATGTAATCAGTGAATGCCAGGGATCTTGATAAGCAGTCCACATCACAGATATCTGCCGTCCCCACACAGATAATGCTGTTTTCCAGAATACATATAGTGTCAAGTTATGATGCTCTACTTCCTTGCCACACACAATATGAGGATGCGTGCACAAGAAGCCTTTTCAAAATGAACTAGCTTAAGGTACTGCTCTGGTTCCCTGCTAATTTCTTATTATACAATGATTATACAAATTTGGGGTTGCATCTTAATTTGTTACCAGTATCATAAAGTCCACACCCAACAAGTTTCTTAGACTCATTCTTTTAAGATATATTACTTCATTTGGGAAAGTTCAAATGTTTACGCAATAAATACCTGATATATATTCACAAAGGACATAGTACTATACAAACATGGCAAATTCAGTGGAAAGATCAGAGATAGAATCATAAGAGTGGCCCCTATTCTGTACCATGTCTCCATGAATGCTGTCTCTAATAAGTGAGCATATGTAGAGCTCCCAAGGGGGAGAAAACAGCAGATCTAAGGTCTTTGGCAGAGAGTGTGTTCTATTATGTTGAGAATCAATGGGAGAATGGAGTAGCTCAGGGCAAGAGCATTGGAAGGTTTGTTTTACGGGTGCAACTAAGGGAGAAATGTGGGCTTTGGGGGAGTCACATGACAAACCATGAATGCTCATGAATGGTTGGGTCATAGTCGTCATTTTCACTTTTAATTTTTGGGATTTATTTTATTATTTTTAATTCATGTATATATGTGTACCTGTCGGTGCATATGGAAACATGAGTGCAGGTTTCTGAGGAGACCAGGTTAGAGCATCAGATCTCTTGGCGCTGGAGTGACAGGCAGCTCTGTACAGCAAGTCTTTCAGTGATGGGAACTATACTCCTTTGCAAGAACAAAAACTTATTTTAACCATTGAGACTCCTGAAAACCTCTGGAGGGGCCTAATTTAATAAAATCCATACTGAAATCACACACTGCCCAATGGTTAGTGAACAGAATACACTCTTGGTGTACCAGGATGGTGTTGTGCTGAAAGATCAGACTTTTGATGGGTCTAAGATTCTAAGAACATAACTTGGAATACATGCCTGAGAAGCTTTCTCTAGATGGACTTTTTGAGAACACATGTGGAATATGAACTTCAGGGGATAGCTGGGCCAGAGTTACAAATTTGATTTTCAGTCTAGTTGATAGCATTTATCTTTCTGATGCATGCCATTATCTAGGATATTGATTTTTTTAATGCTTGTGGTGATAATGGGGTTTTATTCAGTCTCTCAAGTTCCAGTGTTATATCATACTGTTAGTGGGCAGCATGAAGTCTGCACAGGTGAGATCACCATCACCTGAACTGGGCATTGCTCAGCTCAAGGACAGAAGTCCACTAATTATCAGCTTGAGTGTTCCTATGCAACCTTGAGAAAAGCACTTCCCAGCTCTGAATCTGACCATCAGTAGTTATGTTAATGAGCACAGGCAAAGGCACAGGACCACCTCTAACTTGTCCAAGAGACAGGTTTTAAGGAGTATAAACTAGTGAGTCAGTATTGTGAGAGGGGAAAGGACATCATGGGATTTGTTCAGCATGATGATTTTGGCCTCATGTCACACATAGTGCACCTGCAGAACACAGCCTACCGCCATGGGCTTGTAAGGGGTCTCTAGGTTCTCAGCGACTTGAATGATACGGGAAGAAAGTGAGAAGCATTGCAGAGGTTGAGCATTTGCAATAACCGCCCAAGTTCACTTCAGTGACTCTCCTGCAAACTAGCAGAGACCAGGGTGACCTTAAGTGGCTGTCCCAATTATCTCTGCCCTTTCTGGAAATGAGAACTTGCAAAGAAAGTTAACTTAGCTGAAAATGAATTAAAGAAAGGCAGAGAATTTGTTCTCCATATGAATGTGGTACATAAATTTCCACTCTAGCCTCTTATGCACACTCTACAATTTCCACACCTCAGAGTAGTGTATGCCCCTACCTATTTTCTTATTACAGCAGAATTCACTACCAATTGGCTTCATCCCATATGATAAATAAATTCTAAGTATTTAAATGCTTAGAGATACGTCTTTTAGAGTGATACTGCATCTCTCAGACAGGGGAAAAGGAACAAAGTGTATTTAGAAAACTCTGCATTCTTGAGATTCAGCCGATGAAGTAAGGTGTCTGCATTTAAGTCATACATGAGGGCATGTGCCTATGCCACACTGCACACACAGCCGCATACTTCAGATGCATCTTTTAAACAAATTTTATGTGGCATTTAAAATCAGTGTTCACTAGCATAAAGTAGCACAAATTTATCTGCTTTTCTTGGGATTTCAATGTGTTGACTTAATGTGATTTCTATGTAAAATTCACTTTTGACTTCTTTTTGTTCTCAGTGCCCATGCTTATATTGCTTCCGTAGTTGCCCCTAAATCTTCATTTATAAATCTCTGAACTCTACAGAGTATCTCTCAGCTTATCTTCTTGATACTGATTCTCTGTTCATCCGTTTTTGTCCATGTCACATCATGCTCCCTGGAATACTTTAGAAGTCATTACTTTGGCAACAGCCAGAACCAAACTGTTTTTTTTTAAATCAGAAGAGTAAATATACATATGGGTTAAGAGATGATTTTTTTTTAACTCCGTGTATCCTTCATCTCTCTACCCTAATCAATACTGGTTCCCCAAACAAGAGATTTGCTTACATATTTCTTTAACGAAGTTGATGGGAAAATATAGTAGATTAAAACTGAGACCTAGCATGCATGATTAATAATACATTTTAAGTAAATATAGAATATATTTTCTACTTAAGTAATTGCTTTGAGCATATGACTACATTAGTTCAATTCATAATTTTGATTTTATCTTGCAAAATGTTACATACTAAATATTGGGAAATTATACATGTGAAATCATGTTTTCATATTTTACATAGGTATGTAATTTAGCAAATATTGACTGACATGATATACACAGCTGCATTAATTTTGATGAAGGGAAAAAAGATCTTCACTTAAGAAGACACATTTCCAATCTAAAAGTGTTAGGACTGCTTGAAATGTAGGAGTCTGGGAAGAATAAGACTGTACAGTACAATATCTGCAAGGGAAGATGGAAAGAGAAATGAATATATCCCCACAAAGTTTGCATTGTTAAACTAGGAGAAAAAAATAAAACAATGTTTATAAGAAATAGTTTTCAAGACTCCAGAGTTTTCTCAGGCATAATAAAAAGACAGTATTTCTTGACTGTTTACTTTCAAGATCCATTGTTCCCACTCTTTTTTTTTTTTTTGTTCTCATTCTTTACTTTGATTTCTAGAATATGTATTCAACATTTACCTCTCAATTTTCCCTATTGCCAATATCATAAAGTATTTAGAGTAGAGACAGGATTTTAGAAAATGTGTTTGTTCATAACATTTCTTTGGTTTTTATTTTTTAGTATGTGGTTTAGGTCAGAATTCATTTTCTATAAAAATCTATTGTATGTGCTACTGTCTACAATGTGGACAGACTGTGTTTCTGCACAGTCCTCTCGCTGTGTGCTTATATAGGCAATATGAACATCAAGAAATGATGCATAAAGCTATTTCTGATTGCTTTGCTGTTTTTTTTTAA
>OU015744.1:76296209-76313532 GCA_907169655.1 Acomys percivali
TGTGTGTGTGTGTGTGTGTGTGTGTGTGTGTGTGTGTGTGTGTGTGTTTTCAGCATACAATGGGCATAGCTACAGGGTCTTGTTTGCATTATGCAGAAGACAGACTGAGTTCTATCTAATTATGTCCATTTCAAGACCCGGAAGTCAAGGCTAATCAACTTGCCACATGAACAACTGAGTAAGAGGTTCTGGACCTAGGCAGAGGGTACTATACTAGAGATTCTTTCACAGGGGTGGCATATCATATATCTGCCATGCCAGACATATATACTATTCATCACAGTAGAAAAAATTACCATTATAGAGTAGCAACAGAATAATTTTATGACTGAAGATCACCACAACATGAGGAACAGCCTTAGGAATTTTGAGATCCATTGGTCTAGAGAGTGGAGCTCCATAAAGGAACTTGGATGAGGTAGAACAAAGACACAAGCTGTAAGATGTTTTGCAAGAAACCATTTCAAGAATCCGAGAATGAAGAAGAAAAGCATCCAGGGCTTCATACAAGTCAGAAAAGTTGTCCTCATATAATCCTTTCATGGGATTTACAATGAAGAAATGACAGGTGATTTTGACAAACACATGCTTCTGTGGACAGTTTGTAATAAGGGTTGAAGGAGACAGATAACAAAAAAAAGAATTTGGGAGGAAAATAATCCTGTCAGATCAAACACTGTACTAAAAAATTAGCATTTAACATTTTAATTGTTGATAGTGTTTTTCTGGAAAGGATCCTCCAATCATATTTGCAATTACAAACACAATCGACAGTTAATGGAATACCAGAAAACAAGACACAATTAGTTTTGAGAAAAATAGATTGTTTGGGTTATGACCCTATAATAAACTCAAAATGTAGAGGCTTAGAATCACAATCATTTTATGATTTGTCATGATCCTTGATCAAGAATTTAGATGGGACTTTAATGGTGTTGTGTCGTCCAAAGTGAGCCCATCATGCCTATGGAAGGTGTGCAGGCACGTACAGCTCTATGGCTTCTGTTTGTTCATGGTAGGCTGCAGCAGAGCAATCAAATTGCTTAATAAAACTTCTCAGGGATCTTAAAACCCCTCAGTCAAGAGGCCAGCCTCTTGTCACCGCTCCTATTTGTTTGTATTGTATTGTTTAGTCAAGACACAGCCTCTATGACAAACCAGAGAAAATCATAAGGCTCTGTTGGGATCTATAAATGGTATAAGCATTGGAGCATCCCAGATACGATGATCAATGTGTGCTGGTGTGTGGCATTGATTTTTTTTCAATGCAACTTGGCAATTATCACTGTGTAGTCTATACAGTAATTCATATCAGTCACACAGCTACTGCCACTGCCACTACCACCATCACTTCCATTCCCTTAGGCATTAAGGACATTTCATTTTTAAAAATAATTCCAGGTGATAAAATTCACTTAAAATGAATTCACTGAAACTCTCAGTTATTGAGTAAAGAAAAACCAGATATGTATTTTGAGAAAAGTTATTGAAATACATGCTCTTCTGGAGGATGTCTTTGTTATATAATTTTTCACGTGAACTCTGGTACCCCATATTTGACCATGTCCCCTGGATGGGGAGGCCTGGCGGCACTCAGAGGAAGGATAGCAGGCTACCAAGAAGAGACTTGATACCCTATGAGCATATACAGGGGGAGGAGGTCCCCCTCAGTCACAGTCATAGGGGAGGGGAATAGGGAGAAAGCAGGAGGGAGGGAGGAATGGGAGGATACAAGGGATGGGATGACAATTGAGATGTAATATGAAAAAATTAATAAAATATATTTAAAAAATTCAAACCAATACTTCTAAGTTTAAAAGATGTACCAGTCTATCAATTTATCTATGATATGTAGTATCAAGTTTTCATTCTAAAAATTGCCAAACCTCCAGGAAATATAGAGTACGTATTAAAATATAGTGTATGGTTATAGTTATTTCGGAAATAGCAATAGTATTTATAGGTAGTTTTCTATCAACATTAGTAGCAGTATTTCAGAAAAATACAACTACTTCCATACTCATCATATGATTGCTACTAATAACATAGGAACAGCTTCAGTTTCATATTTCTAGAATCCAGTAAATTTTATATGTCACAAATAATTTACATATATAGCCATTAAATTATGGTTCTATACACTCACACAGTTGTATATAAATATACACATACATATACAGAAACACACAGATCTATATTTCCTTTATAATATAAATCAGTTACATATAATATACATGCATGTAAAACAATTAGTCATGACTCCATTTATTTCTTATGTAATTTTTAGTGAAGCAAAACATTAGTTAAAATAAAAAAAAATCTTATCAGAAAATATTTTATTTAATTTCCATGTAGATTTTATACTGAGCTGAAAAACTGAGCCTAATTTCCTAATTTAAATATAGTCAGTGAACTCTGATAGAGGCATGAGGGCAGCATCTGAGATTTGGTTGAAGATGTAGTCACTGGTACTTGCTAGTAAACGACAAATAAAATGTTAAGGGAATATTTGACCTTCAAAATGCTTCCATGTCAATGGTGTTTTCTAAAGGTAAGAAAAAAATAAATAAATCTGTGTACTGAACCAAAATCAATGTGCAAAATCCAGATATCTCCATGTTTTCCTGGCTGATGATGTCAGCTGCAGGGTCCCAGGCTGAGGTTCTTGGTCCTCACAAACCATAAGCAGCCCGATTTGGCCCATAGCTTAAAGCAGGTTTAATTATAGCCAACATTTTGAACCTGACATTGTTCTCCTAAGACCTCCATGTTTTTGGTAAGCATCCTAACTTGGCACACAGCCACCGTGTTGGTTTGCTCCAGTGTGTTCTAGCATGTGCTTAGCCTTTGCATTTTAGATCCTGGAGTAGAAACATTTAAATTGCCTAAACCACGGAGCTAGGCAAAGCAAACCATTGACCATTAGCTCCGTGCTGTTGTAGGTGCAGCTTCCTATTTGCTCTCATGTCACTTCTGTATGGAGCAGAGAGTAAGGGGTTAAAACAACCATAGGTAGACATTTGTCTAGTAAACACATTGTTTTCAGGAAATGTGGTGACTAAGTCAGATAAACTAATTTCTGCTTGGGAGGCTCCAGACTATTCATGTTTCATTTCTTTTTAATATAGTGTTTGTATTATATATAACCTCAAACATTCTTCATAATCATGTATCAAAACCTATCTAGGTTTTAAGCTTAACCCAGTTTTGATATATTCAAAGTTCCTTTGTTTTTCTCTTAACTGAAATTTTGGACTACTGTTTATATTTGTCTAGAATTTAGAATTTCAACATATCAAAATGATGTTTCAGCAAGAGAAAGGTAATTATGCTGATGAATGCCATTACCAGAATTAAATACATGGTCCTATTATAACACTTACTGTGTCTTAGCTTTGTGGCCACTTGAAGGGATTTGCTTGCCCATCAATCAGAGACCTTTATTGTTTATTTTCCATGAAGACACAGTGTGTTCTGCCAGGAGTAATGCTACTGACTAATGCATACTTCATATGTTATTCCAATGGCTAGTGTTACGTATGGGGGAGATGTGTACCTGACATAAGTGAGACCCACAAAGGCTGTGGTCATAGACTTCGTGCGTGAGTGAAGTGGGAGGAGCCTCTGAGCTGAG
Source organism: Acomys percivali (assembly GCA_907169655.1). Taxonomy (NCBI): domain Eukaryota; kingdom Metazoa; phylum Chordata; class Mammalia; order Rodentia; family Muridae; genus Acomys; species Acomys percivali. Next base: position 76,299,844 of record OU015744.1, read on the forward strand.
GGATGACGAGTAAGCACATGAAGTAACGCGTGTAAGAGCAAATGTAGAGGTTATCTGGAGGGGCAGGTGTAAATACAGGAGGGTGAGGTGATAGTAGTGAGCCTGTCACTTCCTGTTCTAGTCACAGAAATCCCAAGACAAGCGAGATATTATTGTGCTTAAGCAAATCATTTAGTATAGATGTTATATGGATCTGTGTTCCAGATTTTATTTTATCTCTTGTGTTTAAATTAATTCATGTCTGTGGTCTTTTGGTGATAGTTTACCTCAATAAACCACTTTCAGTGAATATAAAAATTAGTATATGGAGAAAGTTGGAGAATCATCCAAAGTCTTATTTCAATACTTGAGATGGTACAATAAGACTGGCAAGAACTAAAGTAGGCAACATTTTATCATAAAATCTTCACATGTAAATCTGACTGTATATTGACAATGGAGAAATTGTATCAAGAATTTCAACTGAAAGCTGCATTCATGTTTGATAAGGCCAGAAGATATTGGAATAACTTTGAAGAATATGGAAACGAGTTATAATTTGTGACATTTTCATTTTCAAACAAGAAACTATTTTCTCTGTAACACTAAGGATGCCGATGGTATGACTATACCTACCCAAGAGCCATATCTTATCTAATGACATTTTCAAGCATTTCTAAATGCCTCTAAATTAATTCATACGAAATTTCAGTGAAATGTTTTACTGTGTTAAGATCCACACAACATAATGGTGAGGCCTTGTTTGTCCATGGATAACTTTTGTAACAATTTGTAATTATTCATAGCTTTATCCTGGGTGAAAATCACACAAAAAATTATGAATCAAATGACTGTGATTTTAAAAGCTTTGCAAAGAAATGGCTTGGCACCAGGGATGTAGCTCAGTAGAAGAATTCATTCCTAGCATGAAACAGGGCACTGTGTCTTTCCTCCAGCACCCCAAAGCCAAAGAAAACCAAACCGAAACAACAAAAGAAATACAAAGGCTTAATCCAGATAAAGTTAAGTTGTAAATTTTATGAAGACACTTTCATCTTACACTTAGAATTTTGATATAGAAGTAGTGGTTCTTTTCTTATAAGAAGGATGAGAGCAGAAGACGGAAAACTGTTTCTCGCAGTAGAATTCTGGGCTCAGTACAGACACTCAACAATTATGATAAAGTAGTTTTAAGCGGCTGGGAGAATACTGAAACTTCAGAACAGAGGTTCTGCCTTCACAGAGCAGCAGTGAGGCTGACAATTTCCAAAGTGTCGTCAAGTATTTCTACAGAATTCTCATTCAGGAAATTATTAAATATTCTTAAGGTTATCAATCATAAAATACAATTCATTCAAATCATTTGAGTATGAATTATATGGCAGCTGACAGGAATAAAAAGAGCCTATGTAAGTTCTTCTTCAAAAATGTCAAAGAACTGAATTAAGTATTAAAATTATTTTACCGTTTGCACTTATATAAATATGTACAAATGAGTTACAATGCAGAACAAAAGACAGTGGTTACTTAAATGCAGACATGCAGTTCACAGAAGCTGCGCAAGTGTGCTTCTTTTGTGTTCTTTTTAAAGACAGGCTCTCATATAGCGCAGGCTGGCCTCCTCGCCAAGAGCATCACAAGCTTCCTGTTTTTGTCTTCTGTCTTCCACCTTCTAGGTATTGGAATTACCACAATGTCCAACTTAGGTAGAACTGGGCTGGAAAACAGTACTCCCTAAATGCTAGACAACCTCTCTACCTCCTGAGCTATACTCCAGACCCACAGCATCACTTTAAATGAATAATTACTGTTATCAAATCATAAACTAGGAGGTAACAATGTTAAAAACTTGGAAACTCAGGTGAAGAAGGGTGGAATCACAGCCAGTTTAAAGAAAAACAGAAGACGAAATAATTAAAGCCAAAAAATCTTGCTGTTTTAGTGACTGAAAATTGGGTCAGAATGGAACATGAAATTGGTAGGAAACAAGGAGATTAATTTCAGAACACACACACACACACACACACACACACACACACACACACACACACACGGATTCCTATATAAGGAAGCAGGACTTCATTGTATAAAGTGGCCTAAGTCGAGGAGCACCAGCCTAGAGAACTAAAACACCCAAAGGAATTCAATGACATCAGTGAAAACTTAGGAGACAGGGAAATACTATTTATTTTATACCATTAAGGTAAATCAGCAAAGTGCTTGGCAGAATGGTTCAAAAGTTGCTTGGAGTTGGGAACAGCTCACCTGTGGCCCTCACAGTTTCCACAGGCAGGATCCACATTCTGAGACTATTCAGTATATGCCTTAAGAATGTAGTACGACATAATTGCTAGCATATCTCACTCCTCTGCCCTCTCACAGCTTAGCTGGCGCCCATCTTTCATAATGGAAGTGCCACTCTGACATCTTCTTACTCGTCCTTCATCCACTGTTAGCCAGAGGGTATCTGCTGGTTATATGACTTGGAGACAGAAACCATAGGATCATCTCATAGATGCATAAAAGGCCTTTGATAAAATCTAGCATGGCTTTGTAATAAAAGTCCTGGTGAGAACAGGACTGGAGGGGACATAACTCAACATAATGAAGGCGATGTATGACAAACACATAAGCAGATCATCCTAAAATCAAGAAAAATTCAATGCAATTCTACTAGAATCTGGGACAGAATAGGGCTATCTCTCCTTCCTTCCTTTCCGTACTGTGAAGTGCTATCAATAAGACTAAAGAAACAGCCAGTGGTGGCACATGCCTTTGATGCCAGCATCAGGAAGCAGAGGCAGGACAATCTCCATGAATTCAAGGCCAGCGTGATCTACAGAGAAAGTTCCAGGGCAACCAAGGCTACACAGAGAAACCTTGTCTCAACACACCTTCAAAAAAAAAAAAAAGAAAAAATAATAATTAAATTGACAAGTTACTAATAAGTCAAATTATCCATATATGCAGATGGTTTGATATTATACATGATATTACACAAATTCTAAAAGAAAACATCTATACGTGATCAACACTCTTGTAAAGAGGCAGAATATGGAATAAAAAGGCAACTTACAAATATGACTAGCCTTTCTATATACCAATGGCAAATATACTGAGAAAGAGATAGAGCAAACATTTCCATTCAAAATAGTCACACACACACACACAAACACACAAATCTAGAAATAAGCCTACCTAAGGAGGTGAAAGACTTCTATAATGAAAACCAATCCTCAACTCATGACACACAGTAATACATAAAAAACAAAGACATACAATGGTAGAAAAGTTTGTGGCTTTTGTGATGAGTAGTTTTAATTGCCAACTTGACACACTCAGGAATAACTTGGGAAAGGAGTCTCATTTAGGTTGGTATCAGATTAGATTAGATTGTCGTTGGTCTGATAGATTAGGTTGGCATTAAAGCACGTCTGTGAAGGGTTGTCTTCACTGAGAGGGCACCTCAGTTCACTGTGGGGAGAGTCATCCCTGAGGGAAGCAGGGGGCTCTTCATTGTGTGAGAGCAGAAGTGAGCTGAGCACTAGCATGGCTGCTTCAATCCTTTACTCTCTGCTCTTGACTGAGGATGTGATGTGACTCATTCTCTGTACTCTTGCTATTGTGTTTTTACTCCAGGAGGGACTATAAGCTGGACTGTGAGCCAAGCAATCCCTTTATTGCTTAAATTGCTTTTGTCAGAGTATTATTATCACAGCACAGGGACATTGACCTGGACAGCTTCCTTGAAGATCATAGTGAAGAAATGCAGCCTCTGTGGTTGCAGTAGCTGCCTATCCATTCTTGGTGGGCAGGAGCCATCCAGTGGCCATCTGCTCTGCCCACTTGGAGTGACCCATTTCTTACCATTTTTTATAGACTGTTTGGGAAATAAAAATGCATTTCTCCTCTGAAGAAATACATGTAATCACTGAATTTTCTGATTCTTTTTCTTCAACACAGTATACCTTTTCATGACTAGACCTGGTGGTCAAAAGTATAGAAACCCCAAAGCTAAAGCAGACAAAATGGAAGGATTTCTTAATATAATTATAAACAAAGATACATGAAATGGATTATTACCTATCTCTTCAAGGTAGAAAGAATAAGGGAACGAAATATCATATTTTTAACATAGAAAGACAATGAAGAAGACACAAAACCACAATTAACTATTTTCTAATAAATATGTATTTGTATATACTCACCTGTGAATACAATATGGCATACAATATGCAATGAATTTGTGTGAATTAGATGAATTTTACAGACTACATTCTGTCCCAGTGATCTTTACAGAGGAATCAATCTATAATAGCATTTATGACACCATCAGTTTTGTGTCTCCTTATGTAGATTTAGATATTAAATCAGAATACTCTAAACCTTACATTCAGAAACATATACTTAAAAAATTGTAAATGGTCATTTACTAAAGTTGCAGGATCTAAACGTTAAAAGATTAAATGATAAAATGAACATAACAGTATAGTTTGCAGCTTCTTGCCTGGCCAGATATTTGCTAAATAATAGCTAAATAGTTGATATGGTTCTTACCATAACTAAAGACATTTTCTCATTTATCTTTTATCTCTTTCTCAGACATAAAATAATAGCCTCATGATAGACCAAAGATGTCCAGCATCCTTTCACACTCATTTGAGAAGTAGAGTTTCTCTAACTCATAGTTGAATAACTCTAGGATTACTCTCATCTGTAGAATTACAGAGAAGTAATACATGAAACCTGGTGTGGGAGTTGTTGTTGTTGTTTGGTTTGATAGGTAGAGATGGCACAAAGGGTTAAAATGTGTGTGGTTTGTGTAAAATTATACGACAAATATTTCTCACTATATAGAAATGATGAAAATACAGGAGTTAAGGGATAACATGTTTTGTGCCAACTTTGAAGATACCTGGTTGCTTCCTAGAATGCAGCGCTGACAAGGATTGCTTTGTCAGCTGGTTTCACTGTGAAGCTTACTCTGATTGACCAGCACTGCATATTTGTTGAACCTTTAGAGATGTGTTCAATTTGAGTGTTATGATAGTCAAGTAGGAGATCATCCAAAAACGTCACTTTATTCTAAAAAGAACTCATCAGAAAAATAAGAATAATAAATGTACTAATATTCATTGAGGCACTTGTACTGCCTAAAGCAATATGCAGAGCTGATATTGTATCCACACACAAAAAGAGGACACGGAAGTAGAAGGATATGTGGGAGAGATGGGTTCTAGGGGGAAAGGAAGGGGGTTTCTGGTGGAAATGCCAAAAATTGGATTTCATAAAAAATATGTGAGTGTTAAATGATAAAACGTAAAGAGACTCAGAAAGATAGCTATTGAAGTCTTCTCTAAAATTTGGGATCTAGACTTAAGTATGAACGTTTAAAAGGGGGACCTTTCATGAAAAGGAACAGGAGAAAATTCAGGAGGAGAAACCTAACACGGATTTAACATAAGTAAAATATATTTTATACCAGAGGAAAACTCAACATTTTGTAGAAGTAATATGTCACTAAATAAAATTTTACAATAATCATTACTTTCAAGCTTTTCTAAGATCTAATATGATATTACTTTTTATAAATGGTTGCAATGCTGAAAAGCCTTGAATATGCTAGGCAAACCTCCTACCAGTGACCCATATCCTTTGTCCCACAAAATATTATATGTACTTGTACAATGACAATTTTATCTTTTGATTGTGTTTAACTTATTCTTGTTTGAAGTTTCATCTTTTCCTCCTTTATTTCTTTCTTCCTTTATTTTTGGTTCTTTCTATTTTTTTTGATCATACCTAAATTATGGTTCAAATTTTTATAAATGCAAGATTAGAAAAAATGGAAGGTCACGTATTATGTTAGTAAATGAGATTGGTTTTCTGTGAGAAATACTTTGTAACACAGGATCACATGAAATAGGAATAAAAGGAAAACACTTGGTGCAGTTTCTGTGTTGATAGGACAGTGGTTGCGAATCAAGGCCACAACCTGACCTGGATTCTATATCTAGTCTACTTTTAAGTTCAACGTTGTGCAGATAATTCTACCGCTCCACATCATGGCAATGAGATCAGCCTAAACTCATGAAAAGAATGAAATAAAATAATGGACAAAAATAGCTTAGAGATCTGAAGTTTTTTTTTTTTCTCAGCATGTGTAGTGACAGAAGAAAAAATAGGGCCATGTCTTCACAAAAAGAACCTTGGGGCACAGGTGGCCCTTTCATACTTGCTTCCAGTAAGACCTGGAACTTGGTTAGACAAAGGATTCTGTGGAGGTGACTATCCTGGCTAAATTGCTAGCTGGATGCACTTAATGTGATTTGGCTTTTTAGTCCATGAATAAACCTGGAATGATCGTCACTTGGCTAAGACACCTGAGCGCCGCTAATGAGGACCAGGATGAAAGTGTCTGCCTGGAGACTTTCCAATCTCATCAATAAGACTCAAATGTGAATTATAATCAGAGAGGGGAAAATGGCCCAGATAAAATTATGAAGCCAGATACCAAGAAAGATAAGAGGAATGATGAAGTATAACACGGACAGACTTGCTAAGTAATTTATATGATAATTTAACAAGAAAGTCTTTCTCCAAATCCTCTGTGGTCCATACCCTAAGAACATACAAAGAGCAGAGTATTCAAAGAATGAGAAATATGAAATTATATATAATCTAGGTTTAATGGTACAGATTCAACTGGAGTGTAATAGCAGAAATGCAAACTTTACTGAAAATGGGAGATTTTTAGGAGTTAAACATTACATTGTGAATAATTTTGATGTCAATATTTATGACTTATCTCTATAGACTGCATTTAAGGGCGAAATTTCTCTTATTCTATTTCATTACAGATAGGAAAATCAAGCTAAGGAGATGTCTCTTAGATCACAAACATAACAAAGATTATGATTTAAATTTACACTCATCTCACCTTCAAAATTATATTCTACCATAATTCTGGGGTCTCTTTGTATTAAAGAAAGGACATATTTCAGATTCAGTGACAGGAGTGAAAACAGTATAAACAGTTCTGCATTGGCTTGCTAATAACAAAATTTCTTTAGAATTAGAAAAAATGAGCAATTATAACAGAGCAGGAGCAGGAGAGCAGGAGAGAAGGTTCAGCAATTAAGAGAATTTGTTTGTCTTGCAGATGACTCTGGTTCCTTTCCTAACATCCACATATATACATATAACTCCACTTCTTAGGGCATCCGATTTTGATGTTTGTGGCACCAGACACAAGCACACATACATGTAGACCTTCATACAAAAAATATAATAAATAAATATAAAAAGAGTTTTAAACAAATACCATCTAAATAAAACCTTGTTGAGGTGTGAGAGAATCTGTGCAAATATGACATACACAATTCAATGAATTTTGGAATAAATATACCTGAGTATATACCTGCAATTTGAAAATGCATTACTTCCCAAGTGTTTCTTACTATTTTATAATAGTAGTTAGATTTTTGTGGGAAGAACTCTTTTTACATCATTTTCCACATCTTTTTGTGTTAATGTGCTTGTGTATGCATATGTGTGCCATGCCTAAAATACACATGCATGATTAGTTTGTGGTGTGTGTGTGTGGACATCAGAAGACATCTTGTAGGTGTACTTTCTCAGTGGCAATAATAATTATTATTATTAATAATTGATATTACATCCAGATTCTAATCCCCTGACTCTTATCTTCCTGTTCCCCCTCCCCAACTTCAATATATTCCTCTCCCCTAGACCTCTGAGAGGTGGTTGCTCTTCCCCCACCCTCTGACCACAGCCTATCAGGTCTCATCTGGACATTCTGCCCCCTCCTCCTCAGTGTTCCCACAGGGTCTCTCTACAAAGGGGCAGTGATGAAGTCCCTGGCACCAGAGATCTTGTCAGAGGCAGTTCCCCCTACTTCCCCATGTCGATTGGCTACACCTGAACTGTCACTGGTTAGAGCATCAGTCCCTGTAGGCCTCCATGGGTCCAGATCAATCAGTCTTGATAGTCTCCTTGTGAAGATCCTAACAACCCCAACCCCACCCCAGTCCTTCCATCTCCCAACTTTCCATACAGCTCTAAGCTCTTTGCCCAGAGTCTGGCTGCATGTCCCAGGATATGTCCTGATCCCCCACAGGGTGGAGTCACTCAGAGGACATCAATGTTGGGCTAGCAGCCACTTATAAGGGAGTATATACCATGTGTGTCTTAAATGTTAGTATTTCCTTGTCTTTTAGAGATGAACAACACTTCATTTTTCTATACACACCACTTAATCTGGCAGGATTTTGCCATAGATGGAAAAAAATCAAAGATAGTCAAATAGAATATAAGAATACCCCAAGAAAAGGTGGCCCTGGACAATTTGTTGTTAACAGACAAGGAAAATATAAGGTCCAGTTCCAATTAAAATTCCAAAGGAAGTGTATATAAAATGGAAGTTAACTCAGAAGAGGGAGGTTATCACTAGAAAATATATCTAGTAAATGATACAAAATTGTGACTATTTTAAAAGTATTCATATATTTTTGAGCCTTACCAAATATTGGAAGCAAATAATTTTAATAAAATGGGAAAAAAGCAGTAAATTCAAATAAAATATAATGGGGCTCACAGATTTAACACCAGGAGTCAGAAGGCTAAGGCAGGAGAGTGCTATGTTCAAGGCCATCCTAGATGTCACTGTGAGACTTAAAACAAAAGACATATAATTAATATTGTATAAAATAATGTCTGATAAAAATAGAAATTAGTCAATTTCCTCAGATTTTTTTGGAGATACAGAAAAATAATGGATTAAAACACACACACACACACACACACACACAATCTGTCATGAAGTTAGTGGTCATGTGTTAACATGTGTATGCCATCTTCTCCTGGCCATTATTTTCTTTTTGAAAAAATAAACCATAGTTATAACTCATAGAGGCTGTAGTTAAAACACACAGTTGAGGGGTTTTCCTCAGCAGAAGAATGAAATCTCTTTTGTATGACTCATTGAGCATCAGAATCGACATTACTTATAGATCAAATACATTACCGTCCTAATGTTTTAGCAAGGAGATATCTTTGAAAACTGAGTTTGTACATTTGCCATTGAAGTAGGCATGAACTATCTATGCACTATTCATCTGCATTCAGAGGCCTAGCTATGGCACAAAAGACTTCATTACACAAAACAATTTCCTGTGAGGATTTCACACCTTTGATGCTGAAGGACAGGCTCCTTTGTAAATGTTTTACTGATTTTAAGTGAATCCCATTTGATAAATCTAAACAATTGAAGATTAATTTAACAAAATTTAAAATTCATAAAGAGAGGTGATAATCAATTCTCATTATATGAGAAGTTAAAAATTGCTACAATAATTGATTAATAATTAAAGGATCAGGGCTTTTGGCAGAGTTGAGTCAAATTCTCACTCCGAGGTTGATGATCTAAATTTCACCCCAAAAAAAGAATGCAGAAAGGAATGAGTCTTGTAAGTGATCCTCTGACCTCCACAATGTGCTATGGCATATGCATGCCTCCCCCAACACACAGAAATATAAAATTATATGTAAATAAACATAATTAAGAAAAATATTCAAAGCTCATGCAATCACAACATTCTCCTACATTGTTAGGGTATCTACGAGGTGAGATCCCGTTCTAATGAGGGAACCTTCATTTTCAGATGTTGTGAATATGTATCAAAACAGCTCCAAAACAAACAAACAAACAAAAAATCATGGCAACAATGTGATTTGTTTGCCTATTTGTTTTATTGTCAACCAGTAAAACAACAAAAATATCAACATAGCAATTCTTAGCATCATTGAACATAAAGGTGATGATATTTAGATATAAAAATGTTATTAATTCTTTTAGATAAATGCAAAGAAAGGGAGCAGACAGAAATAAAAACAGAGGCATTAATCCTTTCCCTGTTGGCGAGTTCCTGTCAAAAATGAAGAAATAAGTAAACGTGCCTTTGGCTTTAGACTTTAAAACTTCTATTAACATCAATTTTTATTATCAAATTTGAGAGATATTTAATATAATCTTTCATTTATTAGAAAAATAATGCATGGTACAAAAGAATTTATTTCAGAAATATTTGATCAAGAATTATTTGTACTAGAATCCATCTATTTTTGAGATTTAAGAAGAAAAGAAAAAAGCTAAACATGTGAGCATGTGTCTACACAAAAACACACATAGTCATACATACTTGTACATATATTCATACATGCAGTCACAAATGCTTATGTAAAAGTGTATATGTGTACATTCACTCACACACAAGCATAGACAATATACATACACCCACACACGTATGTGCAAACACACATCCACTGATATTCACACACACAAATACGTATGTGCACACAAATTAACACATGAGATACACATGCACAAATATGTGTATGTACATTCATATATGCATATACATATGCATGCACACACATGTGCACATACATACACAGACATAAAACCCACACACAATTATTCATGCACACATGCACATTCATACTTACATATGTATAGAATTCAAAATTAAAAGAAAATTTGTTTAGCATTTGTAAAATATAAGAATTATTGAAGCAGTTTATAATTAATGCATAAAAGAATGTTTAACTTCAAGTGATAATTCAGTTGCTAAAGTGAAAACAAATTATAGTGGTAATTAAAAGTGACAAATAGAATCACTTAGTTCTCTCCTCTCTGACTTATCCCTGTTCTCAGTGAACTACTTTTTCTTTATTGTAGAAGAGCAGAAGTCATCATTCATCTTCCACAGCTTTCATTTATTATCATGTGTTCTTTGGGAGAAAGATGTGGCACAACATGAAGCCCACCATGTGGATTCTTTTATATTAATTTTACAGGAGATGATTTTGCTGTATTCTTGACTTGAATTACAGGGGTTGCTTCAGTTACCTCTTCCTTCTGATGGTCCCCTATGGAATTGTCACATTACTCTCTGGTATTCTTCTTACTGCACACCAACTTGCTAGGAATCCATTTGTGTGTGTGTGTGTGTGTGTGTGTGTGTGTGTGTGTGTGTGTGTTAAAGCGTATGTTAGTATGTACACGCCACCGCACACACATGGGGGTTAGAGAACAACCTAAGATGTCACTCCTCACATTTCATGTTCTGTGAGAGCATTTCTTTGTTGTTCATTACAACATGCCAAGCTAGATGACCTAATAGCTTCTGTTCTTCTCTGGCCCTCTTCCTGCCCTGCAACTCCACGATTACAGACTCTACTCTTATGGATGGCTTTATAAGCCTTCTGAGGATCGAAATTCAGGTCCTCAAGATTGCATGGCAAGCACTTAGCCCCCTAGCCAAGTGAGTCATTATTTCAGTACCAAGAGAATTTTTAAAAAATATTTTTCTTAAAAAAAATGTGAAACATGCGCTTAATGGATTTTGTTCTAGGTTTTGGAAGAATTAATAAGACAAATGTCTTTTTAAATTTTTATTTATGTATTATTAGTTTTAGATATACATTTATATTATTCCACATATATGCAATAATCTACCTATAGCAAATAACCATGACAGAATCAGGAATTATATTAATATTAAAGAAAGAAATTTTAATCTCATTAGAATACATTATGCCTGAGTCCTGCGATATTTTTCCTTTCTCTAGTAACCACAAAACTATTCATCTAAACAAAATATTTAAACTCTAGTCTTATACCAAGCATTATAACCTTTTATGTTTGTTTATTATTATACAAAATACAATAGAGCTAAAAATGAAGGAAGGCTTGATGGATACTATATAAAGATATATAAATACGTTATTTAGCATAGATAATTACATTATTCTTGCAACTTCAATTTATATGAGGGAATGTGTTCCTAGAAAAATATAAAAACTTAAAGTAGAGACCTCTGGCATATATTTAGTGACACTGACAAAAGAGACACACAAAAATAACCCTACTATGTAACTCATTGTCCTGAACAGACAGTCACAGAAACTCAGAGTCATATAGAAAATGCCAATAAATGAACCTATCGAGATGTTTGTATGAAAACGATTCACACAATTAACAGATGAATACTGCACAAGTAAAGATTCCGCCTTCGGTGAATTTAGGTTGAATTTCTGTAAATTCAACAAACACAAGGGCTACACAGCCTGTGGTCTCTAAATGCTGCAGTGAAGTAGAGCAGCTGCAAGCATCCCACAGCTGCAGAACGCCCTCAGCGAGGGCACTGCAAGACGCAAAGAGAGACTATTGTAGAAATACTAATGCCTGTAACATCTCCAATAATTCCTCAGGGAGAACCTAAGGAAGATGTTATAAGGGGCTCCTAGGGAGTCACAACCTATTAAACACTGTCTAGTACAATTTTTATTTCCATATAGCATGGATCACCTGTTTATTTCAATTTTATTGAACTATTATAGTGATTGGTCCCAGAGAGTGAATGCTACAATGATCCCAATAATGAAAACAAATAATAATTATGACCTGGATGAACTTTTCAATTGGAAATGTACTGTTCACAAGATTAAAGTTTCCTAGAATCATCATGAACCAAGTTGTACCAGGAACTATAGCTTCTAAATTATCTATGGGCTCCTTGAAATAATAAATGAAGGGCTGGAAAGGCTTCTCAGTGTTTAAGAACACTAACTACTCTTTGATTGCCAGTATCCATATTGCAGCCTATGGCGCCCTGTAATCCCAGTTTCAGTAGCATGCCCTCTTTTAGCTAAGATGAGCGTTGCATGGTTGTTGTCCACAAGGATACATGCAAACAGAACACCTGTATATATGAAGATATCAAGAACTTAAAAATAATAATGAATGATATTCTTACTACCAAAGGAAGCATTTTATATATTAGCAGTAAAAACAACAATTATATTAATGTCTTTGCCTAATAGAAAAGGATGTGTTTTGAAATATTATATATAATCTGTAATATTGAATAAGTTGGGGAAATTTCTTTTTCCACAGGTTTTGATGTTTTTGCCTTTCTCAGCATTTGTCTTGATGGTTTTTTTTAACACTGATAAAATCATTTATAACGTATCAGGATTGATTTCTCACTATGTGTGTGCCTCTCTCTGTCTCTGTGTCTCTGTCTCACTGTCTCTGTCTGTCTATCTCTGACCCTCTCTTTTTTGTGCATGGACACCAGGTCACAGCTCTCCTCTGTGGCTCTGTGTTCCTCACAGATATAACAAGAATTTGTGAATCAATGTACTTCCTTATCTGTGTTACTCATAGAAAGAACTCTGTGAGCTGTGGGCAGCTCTGCTTGCATCAAGGAAAGTAATAGAGTCAGGGCTCCTTTCCTGTCCTCCTCACTGTCTTTCTGGCCAGCATTTTCTCATATTCTCTAGCTCTTTTCTCCTTTCTCCGACTCTGCTCCTCACTATTCTGCACATTGGTTTGCCTTTCCACGCTTCCACTCTGAGTCTTTCAATGTTTGTATAATGTCTACACTGCTCTCCCACTGTGTGGCTCATCGTGCTGCACAAGAATGACGTACTGTCCGTTCACATGTTCTCAGCACCCAAGGCCTGCCATGTCTGTTCTCTGCACCCAAGGCCTGCCGTGTTTGTTCTCGGCCCCCAAGGCCTGCCATGTCTGTTCTCTGCACTCAAGGCCTGCCATGTCTGTTCTCGGCACCCAAGGCCTGCCATGTCTGTTCTCGGCACCCAAAGCCTGCCATGTCTGTTCTC
>OU015744.1:76313542-76333436 GCA_907169655.1 Acomys percivali
CCAATGCCTGTCATGTCTGTTATCGGCACCAAAGGCCTGCAATGTCTCTCATGCTGGTAAGCTCTCTTTCCTAACAGTATTCATTTCCAAAGGTCAGTTTCATGTCAGTCCTTTTTCTAACATTCTATTCTTTCTAAACAGTTTCTAAATGAAAATATATTGTTTTCTTCTAACAAGTAGTATTTTAAAGGAGAAAAACATTTGGAAATATCTGTCTTTGAATATCTTAATAACTACAATTTGGAGACAGAAAAACATATTTCTGGAGAAGTGCTGTTAAAAACGAGGAAAACAAAACAGGAATCTTCTTTTTCAAAAAGTAAGTTAAATGTTTATGAATAATTTTTTTCTTTTGGTTTTTTGAGACAGGATTTCTCTGTCTTGCCTTGGCTGTCCTAGACTCACTTTGTAGACCAGGCTGGCCTCAAAATCACAGTGGTCCGCTTGCCTATGCCTCCCATGAGCCACCATGCTTGTCCTATATATGAATAATTTTAAAAATATTTCAAATTATCAAAATGCTTACTTGGGGATTGTTTGGCAACGGGGTTTTAGAAAATGAGCATTGTGATCTGGAGTCCAGTGCAGGGGAAAAGTCCTTGTCCTACAAACATGAGGACCTGAGCATCAATCCTTAGAGTACATATAAAGCCAGGCATGCTAGCATGTGTCTATAATCCCACTCCTGCCAAGATGAGATGACAGGGAAAAATGAGAGAATCAGAGAAAGTATTCATACTAGCTAGCATGGTGTACACAGCAGCCAACATCAGGGATCTCATCTCAAGCCAAGAAGAGGACAACGAATGGCAGATTAATTTTTTGACCTACACATATGTTCTGTATATATAGATGGTTCTACAACACACACACACACACACACACACACACACACACACACACCTATAAAGTTTAAATAAATAAAAATTAGCAATTGAACAGCTACAATCTAGCCCTGCAACAATCAGAAAGCATGTAAAACCGAACCTATTGGTATGTGAAATAATTCATGCTCCATCATTCTTTTAGTGTTTATATAAAGCCATCTGATAATATGGAAGATATTTAAGTCATTGTATGGTTAAAAGTTCAGAAATTACACTGGGTGTGATGAGGCAAATTCATAATTCTATCATGTCAGCGGCAAAGGCAGGATAAACCTGACCTCAATGACAGTTGAGACTCTATAGTGAGTTCCAAGCAAGCCTTGGTTACAGAGTGAGACACTCTCTAATTAAAACCATACCAGAATTAGCTTAACTTGACTATGTGACTTCAAGACTTTGAGTCCTGTGTGTGTATAAAATGTGTGTCATGTGTACATATGTGCATTCGTGTGCTGAAGAAAACATTTCTAATTCAGGTGTCTTTCTCAGCTGCTCTCCAGTGAATCTTTGAGACAGTAACTCACTGAACCTGGAGCTCAAGAATCAGTCAAGAACAGAGTTCCTTCTCTGTCTGCTTCTGCATCCTTGGATTACAGGAACAATGCTCTTTGTCTGTTTCTGCATCCTCAGATTACAGGAACAACACTGAGACTGCCTTTCCACATGGGTGCTGTGGAGCCAAACTCAGGTATGTCCTTCTGCTTGAAAAGCAAACACTTACAGACCAACACACCCTGCAGGTCTGGGATGAGTGATGCATCGTAATATCTGTTTGCCATCCTCTGAGAAAACCTTTTTTATTTTTTTTTCCGGAATCTTAATTCCCTGACACTAGTGCAAGGCTTATCCTGTGTAATTACTTAACACTTATTTGATTTCTTCAATACTGT
Source organism: Acomys percivali (assembly GCA_907169655.1). Taxonomy (NCBI): domain Eukaryota; kingdom Metazoa; phylum Chordata; class Mammalia; order Rodentia; family Muridae; genus Acomys; species Acomys percivali. The sequence continues at coordinate 76,315,320 of OU015744.1, forward strand.
TTTCCATTGTGGATTTATTCTGTCAAGAGAAGTAAATAAATAGAAGATGCATGAATAATTAAGGAGTGGTATGAAAATTGGTTAGAGCCTTAAGACAATTTTTGTGAACATGGATTTCATATTTTATATTCTACTTAAGAAAATGTATATACAAATAAACATCAAAAACTTGAAACTCAAAGAAAAACTGGAATTTATTATTAATATTATCTACTTAAGTATATAAATGTCTGTTTTTGAAGTTACTAAGCATTATTTTTCATAACACAGACACTATTTTCTTAGGTTTTTCCATATACAGTCTGTATTCTGTAGGTTGGGTACAAGTGCTGCATGGAATGGCAGACTAAGTTTTGTATCCTGTGATGTTGGTCCACAGGATAGCAGCTCAAAGGCAGCACATTTGGCTCTGAATTCTGGAAGGACAATTCTGGAAAAGCTTCCTGGACTCTAGTCAATTCTAATAATGAGTTGGCTTATAATAAGAATCATTTCTTATAACCATCTCTACCAATTAACTTTGCCCATACTACAATTCCAACAATTTAGGCTTGCCATTAAGGATCCATTTTTTTATTATGCAAACATAATTCGGTAGATGTCTCTGAGGTCACTCTTAGGAACCAGAGAAGGAAGTCATTGTATTTGAATCTTCCTTGGTTCACATAAAAGGAAAGTTAAGTGAAGCCCTGGGTCCCTGTGGACACAGAGGGCTCAAGATAAAAGGAAGACTTTCCCATTTCACCACCAGGAAACTGAGGCTAGCAAAAGATGAAGTTACATATAGAATTGTCATGTCATGTTAGCAATAATGTGCTTATTAAGTTGCTTAATAGGAGCTGGTAGGATGGCTCTGTGTGTCCACTCAAATGATTACATAAATGTAAACAATAAAAACAAACTAAATAAGTAACTGCTGAAGATGAGGAAGGCCAGCATCCAACTAGGGAACAGAAGTAGCACAGGAAGGGGATGGTTTTGTGTAGGCTTGTCTGTATTCCTAAGAGCTGCTGTTTGTGAGTTACTCTAGGGAACTAATGAAGTTGGGGGTATTGATTGGATTCTGACATAATACATTCAAAAGTAAAGGTTGGTAATGGCTCACACATACGTGAAGTTTAAAGAAGTCTAAGTGACAACAGGCAAAGAAGGGGAGAGTGGATGGATGGCTTCATCCTTGGAAGAGGGGTCTGCATCTCCAGTTTTTGCCAGGTTCTATAAACAGCTAAGTAACCTCATGGATTCCTTACTCTGGCATTGTTCTAGGAAGCCAGTTAAATGCTCTGAGCCTTAGTTTCCATCGTTTGGAGTTGAGCCGGTGTCACAGGATGCCTACAGAGTGGTGAATCCACAGTCAACATTACACTCAGTTGAAATTACATGACAGTTTTCACTAATTTTATTCTTAGGATTTTTGTATAAAGTACAGGACAATATAATAAAAATATAAATAATACTAAAATAACAGAGATATTCACTACCCTATTACAATTGATGTTGTAGTACATAAACAGATTTATTTAAATTTAAGTTTTCAAAAGCTAAAATGGAACTGCAGCAAGCATCTTCTAAGTCAACCTCATCATACCAGTGGCGAAGACTGGTTATGAGGAGGTTAAAGTGACTGTGGCTTCCAGTGATGGCCAGGTACTAGGTGCCACGGGGTTACAGGCATAGCAAATATATCAAGCCCTTGGCTTGCCACTGTATGTCATACAATCCAACTTTACTGCTCTCATGGGCCAATTATAACCAGTGGACCATGGTTCTGGGTGTAAATATGTGATTGTGGCTAAAGTCTTTTCTACACACAGCTAATATATTATAGAAAAAGTCAACTATTAAACAAATGAACAGATACAGTTTGCACATAGGAAGAATCAGAAACCAAACTGAAATAGAGTTAGATGTTCTAGAGAATTCATAGATCTTCTGAAGTGACCAAAGCTCCTCTGAAGTGGTGATATCCGAGCAGTGAATCGATGAGGTGGAGGGATCTTCAGAAGATCAGCAGAAAGGGCAGGGAGAGAAAAGACCACAAGGTGGGAGAAAGCTCATCTGCTCTTAAGAACAACAAGGAAGCTCTGGCACTCACAGTGGAGTGAGAAGAGGGGAGGGCAATGAAATGGGGTCAGGAGGACAGGCTTAGGCCAGTTTCTGAAGGGCCCTGTGATGATGAAAGGAGCTAAGAGCTCAGAGTTAGACTGTTAAGAGACTTACAAAAGTGCCAGCATCCATTTTCCATTGAAGATGATTGCTTCCACCGTCTCCTGTGACTATCGAGGCTGGTGCAGCCTTATTAGCAAAGTGAGAAGGAACAGGTGACATGGGAGAATATACACTTTTGCTCAGGAATTTGAGTGCATAAATTCTTCCAAAACAACCCACAAATGAATGTTAGCATATAAAAAAAAGGAGTAATAAATCATAACCTTTTTTTTCCCTTCCCAATTTCCTCTCAGGGTTTGCCACTGGCCAAATTTAAAATCAGCTCAAGGACAAATCAATTAAAGTCACCAATAAAAGTCACCAGCAGCCAGATAATCAGGATGAAAAGTGGAGACAGTGGATCTGAAGAATAAATAAAAGATGTTTATGATCAGATTAAGGCAGTATTGTGCAAACAGATACCAATAAGCAACTGTAGTAATTTGAGGTAACAAGCACATGAACACAAACCAAACACATCTCAAAAGTAAAAAGAAAAAATGAGTCTGCAAGACACATTTTAAAATGCAGGATTATAAGTTCTGAGCCTTTGAAGCTATATTTTATTAATTGATTTATTATGAATTACCTAAAGTGCATAAATAAAGACCCCAACTGACAACCATTTATATTAATATGCTGAAGAGGAATAATGAATGAAATACATTATGAAGATATATAACATAATTTCACGAAAATAATTCCAATAACTTTTAGCTGTCATGTTCTTTCAATGGTGAACTGATGCTCTCCTGTAATCTGAAGAAGCTGTGACTGAGGGTGACGCTGGAAAAGCTAAGCATTCCATTACAACTTGCTTTAGCTTAGCAAATGTGAAATGATCCTGAAAGCTGCAGAGATAGCTAAGCTTTTAAAATATTTCTCCTGTATTGCTAGCAGTTGAAAGATAATGATCTTTACCCTCTACCTACTAACACTCATATTTTGATTTTTATGTAATTTTTAAAGTCTTTTTTTCTTGATTTTCATGCCCTTGCTTGCACAACACATATAAGATGAACCTTATTTTAAAGGTCATTTCATATAGCCTTGCTTCCATCAACTAAGAGGAAGTAAAATAATCATTAAGAGAAAAAGAATGCAGGCTAACCATTGAGATGCTTTTGTGGGCAGCATTCAATTTCACTTCTAGAGGAAGAGCTGTAGGCAATTGATGACTGATGAAAGAGGAAGAATCAGTCTTAACCAGGGATGTGCCCCTTAATTGATTATCCAATAACAAATGGCTGTCCTTGAAATAATATACATATGCTAATAATAAATGGAGTCATCAGGTTAAATTTACTTATTTGCATGTATGTCTACATGTAAGAATGGTAATTAAAAGGGAAAAGGGACACAGTAGTGATAATACATGATAGTACAAAGAGGACATTGAAGTAGTAGAAGAGCAATAGGTGGGGGTGAATCAGAATATGATTATTAAAGTATATATATATATGAAATATAATGCATAATGAAATCATTCATTTTTATAATTAATAAATGATAAGAAAATAAAAATGCAATGGCATCCATAACCTAGGTAGTAAAACATTGTGGCAAATGAATTTTTGCCTCCTACTGAGTGTACTTAATTCCCTTTGAAATCAGCACATCCAGTATACACATGTACCAAAGAGGAAAGCAGATATTCATCTTCCATATTCTTTTCTGAATCATTCAGTCTCTGGGTTAACATGGAATTGGATTATTGTTACTGAAGTGTGATACAGATTGTTATTTATATACAGAAGGACACACACACACATACACATACACATACACACACATACACACACGCACGCACACACACATAGCCTGAAGATTTGTGCTTTATATTCTGTTAATTCACAGAGTCTTGGGTTCATAGGAAGAGCTCAATATGTGATTATTCTGTGAACAATGAAAACAAAAGAATCAGGGCTTTATTCAGAGGTTAAATGACACTGTGATTTTTCTAAAATTCAGAAGTGATAGATAAGTCATATATTCTCCTTTGGTAATGAATTCTGTCTTGTCATATATTTTTATTCCCTTTGTGCTTTATGATCTCACAGGTATAATTGGGCAACTGAAATTACAATAATCATAAAATATGAACACTATGCATTATTTAATGGACAACTAACTTAAGAGGAAACGCCAAAAATAAATTATAAAATTTGACCTGGAGTATAGAAGGGCAAAGAACCTATCCTATGGGACTCATCAGTGACCCATAAATTGGCAAGAAGAACATACTGGAAGCAGTTCACTCTCATCTTCGACCTTGAGAAGTTAACAAGATATTAAGATGAGCTTGGCAAAGACCTCAGAAAGCTATTAGGATCTTGGAATATTGGGCTGTGCCTTCCCATGAGCAAACCCTGTTTTATAGAGCTCTATTTTGAATGCAAATGTTGAGGCAGGATGAATCTATACTTTATTTGTGCAAGTAAAGGGCCATCTTTCCTCTAGCACAAACACTGAGGTCAATAATGACAAGTAACTCAAATATTAATATAAAACATGATCACCTATGAACTTATCAAATTTAATCACAAATCCATGGATTCATGGGCATATCTTATCAGGGAACTTAGGCCAGTGAATTTACTGAACACACCAGAGTTGTGCATCATGTACTTCTCTTACCAGGATCACATAACAGGCACTCCACAGTCTGGGGTGGGGTGATACCCACTGACTAATGGTCAGACAAGCAGATGATTGCATCATAGGATTGACACATGACCTACTCCCAAGTTGGTCTCCATGGCTTCAGCACAACAGGATATGCCCTTCTTGATTTAGCCATTTGACTTGCTTTTTATAGCCCTCTCTCAGATCATCACTTTGCACCAGCTTTGTGCCTTAAACCAATTTTGCTCTTGGAACCAACTCATAGCTTATCAGAACATCCCTGTAGCCTGGCTCCTTAATATCTGTTACTTATCAACTTTATGCTCTTGTCTTTTTTAGGATCTCATTGAACTCTGTGGAAAGTTAATGTTGATAATTCAGAATGAAATAAAAACACGTGCTTTTGTCAATGACCAGATGATCAAGTTCAAATAAAAGGACTTGTGTAATTATAGCTAAAACAAAACAAAGCACACAAATCAAAATCTGCATAGTTTGTGAGCATACTGTTAGATATTTCTATGTTTGTGGCCATTAGAATGGATCTAGGTTCTCTCTTGAGGAATTTGATTGTTTTTCTTATCAGTCTATGGATGTAAATATGCCCAACAAATTTAAACAGGAGAAAAAAGGCTAGTGTGGTAAGGTATGAGAGGAAGAATTCAGGTACAAAAACTACAAACAATTGTATTCAGAGTCTTTTCCAAGATTGAAATAGTCTGTAGGGACTATCGACTTAGGTGGTCTGTGTTCACTAATTAGCTATGCCTGAAGAAGAAATAATCAACATCGCTCCCTGTCATAACCTGAGATAGAGCCACACCTTGGATCCAGGTATAACTGTAGTCTTCCGCCTTCTATAAATTAACCTGGGAGTGTGGAGAGGGGTTCAATCTCCCTATTATCTACATTCAAGAGGAGTAGCTCCTAAATCTCAAGAGAAAGAACTTCTGTGTTTGAAAACTCCATGATGCATTTAAAAATATTTATGATACCGAGGCTAAGAGAAGGTAGCAGTTTCTAAATTGGATGCACCAAGAAGAGGAAGACCAAGGCTTAAGAGACAGGAGGAGAGACCTGCAAACTTTGGTCATGCTAATGCCCGTTTAGTTCCTAAATCATAGCCTGGATGGTAGGAGTTTCCTGAGTAGAATAGTTTGTCTGAATCCCCTTAGTAGTTTGTTCATGCAGGTAGAAAGAATTTAGAGTTTAATGAAAATTTTAAATAAAAATGCAGTAGATAATTCTAGACTTCATTCAAACATCCTGTGTGTTCCTCATGAGGTTAGCTTCCAGTGGGACTGACCTATAGGAGTTAACCTCTTCACTGCTTGCTGTACTTTGCCCTCTTTTAATTCATCTTTCTCAGGAGTATCAGAACACAGACTGCTACTGGGATCAGAACCAAGGGAAACTGGAGAATTCCCCAGAACATAGTCCTGCCAGGTTACATTAGAGTTCATCATTTGTTTTCAAATTATTATTATTACTAGTCAGTTACCCAGTGTTTAGAATGCAGACACAATTCCACCTGAATGCACAATGGCATTGCAGACTTTATCAAGGCAGGTATTTCTAGAATTAATGATATTGATATACTACAATTCAGATCACATGCAGAGTAATCAGACCCTAGTTTGATGAAGATAAATTGATGGGAATAATGAAATGTATGATCAGAATATGAAAATGAAATTATTTGAATATAAAAACAAACAAAAGCATCAACACATGCATACAACATCATCTTGAGAAATGGCTTCCATGTAATAATGCCACTAAAGCTACTGAGGATGTTTTCAAGCATTTATTGGTTGGAAGAACCATGTCAAAATCTACTTTCCCTCTCTGTTTTGTTCTCTTAATAATGCTTTTGCCAATAATCTGTTTTGTTCTTTTTGAATAATCATGATAGTTTTCACACTTCTGAGTTTACTTTGAGTTTTCTACTAATTATGAATGAATAGGCATAACAAGACAGCATTTTTTCTGTAAAACTGATATAAACATAAACAATAACTAAAAACAATGTCAGCAGGGAAGTATTTGCTTTACTTTATAGTTATCTGCAGTCCTTATAGACAATTATTTCAACATCTGGAGGGAAGCCACATGTGAACAGATCAGAACCTTGGTCCTTGGAGTTTAGAAGGTACTGGTTATCGGGTAATGCCATGTCCCTTCCCTCACAGTCAATGGGCTTTTAAAATACAATCATAGGGAACATCCTGTAGATTTTAAAATAAGCCATAATTCAACTTCATAGTCCCTTTTTTTACATGAGCACAACTTCCCATTCCCTGGACTAACTCTCACATTCTTGTTGAGAGTGTCACTTGTACTTCTGAACTTTGTGCCTAATTCAGTCCCTGTCACCTGGAGAATAAGTAATCCTCATTATTAATATCTATAGCATAAGAGCACATTCTGAAAATGTGGGTGTTAGGCCAACTTGAAGATGTAGGTAATCTGACAAGAAGTTAAAATTGTCATTAGAATAGCACAGATTCCTTGCTAACAGCAAATGACACTGGCTATTACGGTCCATGCATCATAATCTGTGCTCTGTCTGAAATTCATATTGTATTGTGATTGCCAGTAGTGGCTAGATAACTTTCAGTAATAGTAGCATAAACTAGACATCTTATCCAGTGTGAATAGAGAATCACACTGGAAAATGACGGTCTAAATCCACCACTGCATTAAAATAACAACTAGAATCGCACAGGGACATTTTAAACCAACAACCTCTTAAATGGTAGTATTTAGGACTCATCTCAAGTTACAAGTAAGAGGTCTGCCACAATTCCTCATGAATTACAAAACTCAGAACAGCACTATGAGTGTATAAGTAGAATTGCCTTCAAGAATGGCTAACAATAAGGATAATAGTCCAATTTGGATTAAAGGTACCACAGACCTTGTTTAAAATTTGTTTTCTCCTCAATGATGTTTCTCAAATAAAAAAACACAGTGAGTCATTTATAGATGTTTGCTAAATAAAAGACAGTATTTAAAAAACACCATTTAAGGATGTAAAAGAACGTCCTTGAACATTTTAGACATTCATTTCTTCGGAGATAGAGGTGAAGCCCTCTTGCTATTGTCTCCTTATGTGCATATATGATGCATTTGACAATCATTTTAATATGTTTGGGATGCAAGCGTGCCTTCCAGCTAAGCATACACTATCCAATTAGGAAGGCATAAATAAGCTCTCAGTATTTTTGAGAGCTAATTAAAACTTCATTATTAGTACACCAGTTGTACGGCATTAACAGCTTGATAAGAAACACAGTAAGTGACAGTGCCTTTATAGGTCTTTCGGCTGACACTCATAATTAAGTTGCATGATACCCACCGCCCTCTAGAAGTTCCCTTCTGAAACCAAGAAAGACAGGGTTTATTTATTTGCATGCCTCACAGTCAAAGTCTGAATTTTCCCCAGGTTTTCAGACTCTGAGTTATCCTTTCCAGTTAAGAGACAGACACTGGGGAATCCGAGATGGCGGCGAGCAGTGTGGACCGTGTTTGGAAGCTCCAGTGAACAATTCGCGGAATTGCACAGATTTCTGAGCCAGGAACACCAAAGTCCCGACACCACCACAGCAGGAGTGCTCCACGGTTCGGAGGGACCAGGGTGTGGAGGACCTGTGTGCCCCTCCCCCCCGGAGGAGTGCGGATTTTCTCGGAGCAGAGCAGCAGCGACTGAGGTTTGCAGCTCAGAGCCTTCAGGTGGAGGCGGTTAGTGTGGTGGCTGGTGGGAGTTACTGTGGGAGAGGGGACACTGGACAGGATTTGGGTCGCGTGGTGCTTTGTGACCCAAACTGGACTCTGCAGACAGTTCAGCCCCAGAGTCCCGAGTACAGCTCAGTGCGCAGTGCTGTGGAGACGCTGGCTCAGAGCTGCAAGCAATTCTGCCCAAGGCAACAGCTCAGCACAGCCGCAGTTGACCTGCTGTGACACAGGCTGGGCAGAGCGCTCAGGTCCACCGAAGGCGCCAGCTCAGCGCAGCCACAGTTCACCTGCTGTGACGAAGGCGAGGCAGAGTGCTCAGTCCCACTGAAGGCGCCAGCTTAGCGCTGCGGCAGTTCACCAGCTGTGACGCAGGCTGGGCGGAGAGCTCAGTCCCACCGAAGGCGCTAGCTCACATCAACAAGCAGTTCTGCCCAAGACACTAGCTCAGTTCAGCGGGCAGTTTTGGGGCACTGACGCAGGCTGAGGTCAGCATGCAGATTCAGCCCAGAGGCCCTAGCTGGACTTGCCGGGTGGTTAGGCCCAGAGATTCTAGCTGAGCTGTGCACACAGGCTCAGCGGCCCCAAGACTCTGACTGGACTATCCACACAGTATAGGCCCGGAGTCTCGGGCTGAATTCAGCATGCAGTGTGGGTCCATAGTCCCTGGATGAGCTCAGTGCTCAATTCCGCCCCAGAGACTTGGGTGGAGCTTGGCGTGCAGTGTAGGGCCAGAGTCCCTAGCCATGCTTGGCAGACGGATTGGGCCCAGAGACTCTAGTAGAGCTTTTGGCACAGTCCCAGCTCTAAGACTCTGGTTGGACACAGTGTGCAGTTTGATCCAGAATTCCTGGCTGAGCTGGGCGGATGGTTCGGGCCTGAGTCAATAACTGACCACAGCATGCACTTTGGCCAAAGTCCCTAGCTGAGCTTGGTGCGCAGTCCCAGCCCAAAAATTCTGGCTGGACCCGATATGAATTTTGAGCCCAGAATTTCTAGCTGAGCTCGGCAGATGGTTCAGGCCCTGAGATTCCAGCTGAGCTCGGCGGGTGGTTCAGGCCCAGTGTCCCTGGCTGGACTTGGCAGGAAACCCAGAAGGCTGTGGATACCTTGGCCTGACCCAACGCTCATCCAGAGACCCAGAACGATTGCAGGACCCACAGCACAGGGGAGCTGAGGATCACTGGCTGTGAGAGCCCACAACGACAGAGCTATCCTCCTGCCATCCACAACAGTGAAGCATCAGAGCTTCCAGCCTATGGAAATCGTGGGAAAACAAGTGAATCTATCATCAGACTCCCTCTATCCAACTCGGGAAGCTACACAAAAAAACACAGCCGGCAAGATGTCTAAAGGACAGTGTAAAAGCATACATAAAAATACCCAAAACAACATGGTGTCTCCAGTTTCCAGTTATCCCAAAGAAAACAACCCAGAGAGCTCAAATACAATGGATATACAAGAAAATGACCTCAAATCCTTAATAATGAGCATATTAATTGAGGAAACAAATAAAATTCGTAATCAAATACAGGAAGACGCAGCCAAACAGGTGAGAGACATAAAAGAAGCTCATAGAGTAGAACTGGAAAAATTTCAGGAAAATGCAAATAACCATATGAAAGAAAGAAATAAAACGGTTCAAGCTCTGAAGTCCTATAAAGAGGCAATGGAAGAAACTCAGGAATATACAAACAATCAGATGAAAGAAATAAAAACATCAGTTCAAGGTCTGAAGACGAAAATGGATTCAATGATAAACACACAGACAGAAGAAAAACGAGAACGTGAGACCTCAGAGAAGAAGGCGAGCAACACAGAGGTGAGCTTTTCTAACAGAATCCAAGAGACGGAAGAACGAATCTCAGGTCTAGAAGATACAATCACAGATCTTGAAGCAATCATTAAAGAAAATGCCAAATCTGGAAAACTCCTAACACAAAACATCCAAGAAATTCAGGACACCATGAAAAGAAGAAATCTGAGGATAATAGGCATTGAAGAAAGAGAAGATACCAGACTCCAAAGCCTAGAAATTATTCTCAACAAAATCATAGAAGAAAATTTCCCCAATCTAAAGAAAGAGATACCTATAAATATACAAAAGGCTTACAGAACACCAAATAGAATTGACCAGAAAAGGAAAACTGCCTGTCACATAATAATCAAAACACAAAACATACAGAACAAAGAAAAAATATTAAAAGCTGCAATGGAAAAGGGCCAAATAACATTCAATGGCAAACTTATCAGAATTACACCCGACTTCTCAGCAGAGACCATCAAAGCCAGAAGAGCCTGGACAGAGATCCTGCAAACCCTAAGAGACCACAGATGCCAGGCCAGACTACTTTACCCAGCAAAACTATCAATAACCATTGATGGAGAAAACAAATCATTCCATGACAAAAACAAATTCAAACAGTACCAATCCACAAATCCAGCTTTACAGAAGGGACTAGAAGGAAAACTCCATCCCAAAGGGTCAAGCTACAACCAAAACTACTCAGGAAATAGGTAACTATACCATGGCAAAAACACAGCTACACAAACGCTCGATTGGAAACAACATCAAAATTAAGACTCTTAACAGTCACTGGTCGTTAATATCTCTCAACATCAATGGTCTCAATTCTCCAATAAAAAGACACAGACTAACTGAATGGGTGCATAAACAAGATCCCACATTCTTCTGCATTCAAGAAACACATCTCACCTATAACGATAGGCATTACCTCAGGGTAAAAGGTTGGAAAAAAATATCCCAAGCAAATGGTTACAAGAAGCAAGCAGGCGTAGCCATTTTAATATCAAACAAGATAGACTTTCAACCAAAATTAATCAAAAGGGGTGTAGAAGGACACTTCATACTCATCAAAGGTAAAGTCAACCAAGATGACATCACAATTCTGAACATCTACGCTCCGAATACAAGGGCACCCACATTGGTAAAAGATTTGCTAAAAAAACTTAAACCACACATCGATCCCTACACAATAATAGTGGGAGACTTCAACATCCCACTCTCACTGAAGGATAAGTCATTGAAACAGAAACTAAGCCAAGAAATAACATCATTAAACAATGCCATGGGTCAAACGGATCTAACAGATATCTATAGAACTTTTCACCCAAACAAGAAAGACTATACCTTCTTCTCTGCACCCCATGGAACCTTCACCAAAATTGATCACATCGTAGGTCACAAACAGGCCTCAACAGATACAAGAGGATTGAAATAATACCTTGTATCCTATCAGATCACCATGCTCTTAGGCTGCAATTCAACAACAACAGAAACAACAAAAAGCCTACACTTACGTGGAAAGTAAACAATTCTCTGCTAAATGACATCTGGGTGGGGGAAGAAATAAAGAAATCAAGGAGTTTCTGAAATTCAATGAAAATGAAGGAACAACATACCCAAATTTGTGGGATACATTGAAAGCAGTGTTAAGAGGAAAATTCATAGCACTAAGTGCCTTTAAAAAGAAATTGGAAACCTCGCACATAAGCAACTTAACAAAACAGCTGGAAGCCCTAGAAAAAAAAAGAAGCAGAAACACCCAAAAGGAGTAGACGTCTGGAAATAATCAAACTCAGGGCTGAAATTAACAAATTAGAAACTGAGAAAACAGTCCAAAGAATCAACAAAACCAAGAGCTGGTTCTTTGAGAAAATCAACAAGCTAGACAGACTGTTAGCCAAACTAACTAAAAGGCAGAGAGACAGTATTGAAATCAACAAAATCAGAAATGAAAAGGGAGACATTACAACAGACACTGAAGAAATACAAAGAATCATAAGATCCTACTTTGAAGGCATATATGCCACAAAATTTGAAAATCTAAGGGAAATGGACGATTTTCTTGATCAATCTCACTTGCCAAAGTTGAGTGTAGAACAGATAAATAAGCCAAATAGTCCCATTTCCCCTACAGAAATAGAAGAAATCATTGATAATCTCCCAACCAAAAAAAGCCCAGGGCCAGATGGTTTCAGTGCAGAATTCTACCAGACCTTCAAAGGCGATCTAATACCGATACTCTTCAAGCTGCTCCAAAACATAGAATTGGATGGAACATTACCAAATTCATTCTATGAGGCCATAGTCACGTTGATACCTAAACCTTACAAAGACTCAACAAAGAAAGAGAATTTCAGACCAATTTCTCTTATGAACATCGATGCAAAAATACTAAATAAAATTCTTGCAAAACGAATACAAGAACACATCAAGGATATCATTCATCATGACCAAGTAGGCTTCATTCCAGGCATGCAGGGATGGTTTAATATATGGAAATCCATCAATGTAATCCACCATATAAACAAACTGAAAATTAAAAAACCACATGATCATCTCTTTAGATGCAGAGAAAGCATTTGATAAACTCTAAGACCCATTCATGTTTAAAGTTTTAGAGAGATCGGGGATACAAGGCACTTTCCTCAATATAATAAAGGCTATATACAGCAAGGAAATAGCCGAAATCAAAGTAAATCGTGAGATACTCAAGGAAATTCCTCTAAAATCGGGAACAAGGCAAGGCTGCCCACTCTCTCCATATCTCTTCAATATAGTACTCGAAGTTCTAGCCAGAGCAATAAGACAACAAAAGGAGATCAAGGGTATCCAAATGGGAAAGAAGGAAGTCAAACTATCCCTATTTTTCAGATGATATGATAGTGTACATAAGTGACCCTCATAATTCCACCAGAGAACTCCTACAGCTGATAAGCACTTTCAGCAACTTGGCTGGATACAAAATTAACTCAAAAAAGTCTGTAGCCTTCCTATACACAAATGACAAGCTTGCAGAGGAAGAAATTAGGAAAGCCATACCCTTCACATTAGCCACAAGCAATATAAAATATCTAGGAGTTACTCTAACTAAGCAAGTGAAGGACTTGTTTAAAAAAAATTTCAAAACTCTGAAGGAGGAGATTGAAGATGACATGAGAAGATGGAATGATCTTCCTTGCTCATGGATCGGGAGACTTAACATAATAAAAGTGGCTATCCTACCAAAAGCAATCTACAGATTCAATGCAATCCATATCAAAATATCTACACAATTTTTTAAAGACATTGAAAGTTCAATACTGAACTTCATATGGAAAAACAAAAAAAAAAAAAAACAGAATAGCAAAAACGATCTTGTACAATAAAAGGTGCTCCAGAGGAATCTCCATACCTGATCTCTAATTGTACTATAAAGCAATAGTAATTAAAACAGCATGGTACTGGCACAGCAATAGGCTGGTTGATCAGTGGAATCGAATTGAAGACCCAGATATGAATCCACATACATATGGTCACTTGATTTTTGACAAAGAAGCCAAATCCATTTAATGGAGAAAGGATAGCATCTTCAACAAATGGTGCTGGTCTAACTGGATGTCTATGTGTAAAAAAATGCAACTGGACCCATATTTGTCACCTTGCACAAAACTCAAATCCAAGTGGATTAAAGACCTCAACATAAAATCAGAGACACTAAGTCACTTAGAAGAAAAAGTGGGGAAGAGCCTGGAACATATTGGCACAGGAGACAACTTCCTGAACAGAACACCAACAGCCCAGGCCTTAATGTCAACAATTAATAGATGGGACCTCATGAGGCTGAGAAGCTTCTGTAAGGCTGGAGACACTGTCAAGAGAACAAAGCGACAGCCTACAGACTGGGAAAAGATCTTCACCAACCCTGCATCTGACAAAGGTCTAATATCCAAAATATATAAAGAACTCAAGAAATTAAACACCACCAAACCAAATAAACCAATTGAGAAATGGGGCTTGGAACTAAACAGAGAATTCTCAACAGAAGAATATCAAATGGCTGAGAAACACTTAAAGAAATGCTCAACCTCCTTAGTCATCAGGGAAATGCAAATCAAAACAACTCTGAGATTCCATCTTACACCTATCAGAATGGCTAAGATAAAAAACTCAAGTGACACCACATGCTGCAGAGGATGTGGGGAGAGTGGAACACTCCTTCATTGCTGGTGGGAATGCAAACTAGTACAACCACTTTGGAAATCTATCTGGTGATATCTCAGAAAACTGGGAATAGCGCTTCCTCAAGACCCAGCTATTCCACTTCTTGGAATATACCCAGAAGATGCTCCAGCACACAACAAGAAAATTTGCTCAACCATGTTCATAGCAGCCTTATTCATAATAGACAGATCATGGAAACAGCCTAAATGTCCCTCAGTAGAAGAATGGATAAAGAAACTGTGGTACATATACACTATGGAATACTACTCAGCTATTAAAAACAAGGAATTCCTGAAATTTGTGGATAAATGTATGGAGCTAGAAATGATCATAATGAGTGAGTTAACCCAGAAGCAGAAAGACTCAAATGGTATATACTCACTTATATCTGCATACTAGCCCAATGGGCATGTCCCACGAAAGCCTTCCCTTACCAGGAAACTGGGACAGAGGGGAAGACATCCTATTGGGACTCTAGATGAGAGAACCATGGGAGAATAGCAAAGTAGAAGGATCCAGTGGGTCCTATAAACCTACAAGTAGAACATTATGATAGGCAGATTTGGGCCAAGGGGTCCCGCTCAAATTAAGGCAACAGCCAAGGACAATACAGGCGGTAAAATTTAAACCCCTATCCAGATCTAGCCAATGGACAGGACAGTCTCCACACTTGAGTGGAGCATGGGATATGACTTTCTCATGTACTCTGGTGCCTCACATTTGACTATGTCCCCTGGAGTGGGAGACCTGGTGGCACTCAGAGGAAGGACAGCAGGTCACCGAGAAGAGACTTGATACCCTATGAGCATATACAGGGGGAGGTAATCCCTCTCAGGAACAGTCATAGAGGATGGGAAAGGGGAAAATGGGAGTGAGGGGAGAATGGGAGGATAAAAGGGATGTGATAACCATAGAGATGTAACAAGAATAAATTAATAAAATAAATTTTAAAAATTAAAAAAAAAGAGACAGATACTACTGAAGCACATGTTGGGCATATTTAATTTGTGGGCATAGCCTCTTGTGTAGCACTTTTCCTTCCATTTCATGCCTGTTCTCATCAAGGTATGCAATCCTGTGTCCCAGGATGAATTCAAGGAAAAACTGAATACACTAATTTAGCAAGCCCAAAAGGGGAAGAGATAAGTGCTAATATAATCAACTCTGTTTTGTTATTGATAAATCCATAATAGCTGCTTTTAAAAAATATAAGCTACCCTACCTGCCAGCAGTCAATATTGCTTCCAGGCAATTTTCACACAGACACCCTACTGTGCATTTTGAAAATGTCAATGAACTTTAATATTGAGTAGGACAAAACATAATTAGAAAGAAAATTCTTTGGGGAACAATATGTGACCTGCCAAATTGCAAACTAAGAAGAGTTATTTCAGCAGCACCACATTAAATTCTTTATGCTCACAGTGCATGAGAGAAATATCTCCATGAAAAGACATTATTATCAATGACTAGTGATGATTTATTGAAACAACAACTTAAACCCCCTGGTGATAAGTCACTCCAAATATTCAGAATAACAACAATAAAAAAAGTTCCTTAATAGCATGCTTGTGGTTCTGGTGAATACCTTAAGAGAATCCAGGTGTTGACCAGAAAAATTTGACCAGCTTCTCTGGACCTTAGGCTGATACAGTCCTTAAACTCTCATCCTCAAACCTCTGTCAAGTTCCAGTCACAAGTATACTTTGAAAATTTTAAATGGAGTTAGAAGACTGCAAGCCTTCCTTCCCACTTGTCCTAACTGAAGATTTACACAGCAATGATATTGTAACATTTTTTTAAAGTAGTTACCTAAAGTCATCCCACCCACAAGGCCGAATTATGCTTTTCCTGCTAAGAGGAGCAGGACTTGATGGAAGTCCAAGACTTAATGACAGCTCTTAGCTAGTGCCTTCTCCTTTGAAGTGCCCACGGAGGCATTTTTCTCTGATACAAGAATGAGTCTAATAGCTGGCTGTAAGTCAGGGTTGTCTCTTTTTGCTATTGGAACAGGCCCTAATTGGTAGCAATCTTAGAAAACATAACAAAAAAACATATTCTCAGTCAGCCTAAATTTCATTATGTTCAAGGTACAAAATTTTCCCTAAAGTTTCTAACATGGCTGGTTATATTGCTGCTCATCTTTGAGCTGAGAAGAGGAAGTTCTGGGGAAGCACTCTTTTAGATGAATTCTACATTATGTAACTTAAGATATCCTAAGCAAATGTTTTGCTAAACCCCTTATAATCTCACTTTTCCATTTCTCTTTTATAATTATGAAATGATAAATCATATTTTTAGTAACAGTGGAAAAATGTACTAATCAACTTAATAACAAGATATTTTATTGTTAATATTCTAATAGGAATAAGAATACCAAAATCAAAGTGGTTGTTCTCAAAACGCATGACCCTGAAAAGCCACATTAAGAACATTGAGCAAATGTTCCTTAGACTCCTGAGTCAAAAATATACAGTCTTGCCAATTGTACCCCAAATGCACTAACAGTGCTAATCCTTCTTCCTAATGGCCAGTTTTGGTAAATGAGCATAAATATTGATTTGTGTGACATGAATAAGTAACAGTAAGAATTTAGAACATCTAGAAATGTCTTTAAAGGTTTCTGATGTGTTTAATCTATAACTGCGCAGCTCATTACATATATAAGAAAGGCCAAATTAGCATATGTATTTTGAGAAACACTATAACCCAATTCAATTCCTGTAATATAGAGATATCTAAACAGAATGACTTCATCTAGTCATCCATTTCTACAGGATAAAGTGTAACCTCACAATGTGTGTAAAGCACACTTTACTTATGCTTTTTGTTTCACTAACTATGTAATAGAGTTATTTTATGCATTATATTTTTCTCAAGCATGTGAGTACTTAACATGAGCATAGAAGCTCACATTGTATTTGGTTTAAATAGCTGAGAAGTTCTTTAATTTCCAAGGACATTTTGATTGTAAGTGAACAATATTAATTATTGTGTCTTAAATTAAATTAAATGTAATTAGTAAGGATTATTTCTTTTCAAAGATTTTATTGTTTAACTTATGTATTGTTTGCATGTATGTATGCATGTACACTATGTATGTGTAGTACCACTAAGGTCAAAAGGATTTTCTGAAACTGGAGTTAAAGACATTTGTGAGCTGCCATGAGGGTGCTGGGAATGGGACTCTTTGCAAGAGCAGCAGTGCTTGTAGCCACTGAGTTATCTGTCCAGATCCCTACGGATTGTTCTCATTGATGCAATATCATAGAAAAACTTTTCCAAACATAGAAAAAGTACAATCTTAAATGTACGATCTGTCACAGAATAGTTAAATTATATATTTGCATGCTAGTCTCACTGAGTAGCTAAAAGGCTCTATCCCACATGGAGAGGTACAAAATATTTGATGATAATATAAACTCAACGGTGATTTAAAATTTGGAAGCATAAGTGTATTGATATTGAAGGCTGCAGTCTTTTCTAAGTTTGTTTCTTAAGTCATTGTAAGTTTTCACATTCTATACCTTCATGTACATCCA
>OU015744.1:76345978-76360072 GCA_907169655.1 Acomys percivali
TGTGTGTGTGTGTGTGTGTGTGTGTGTGTGTGTGTGTGTGTGTGTGTATATATATATTTTTTTTTTGAGCTAAGTCAATGAAGACCTATAGAGAGTTGGTCAGCATGATCACATGCACACAATAATATATTTGGAAGTAAGGTTTGGATGCCTACAGGACAGCTCCAGATCCCTTCAATCCTGTTCTATACATACTGTATGTGTTTTCAATATTTTTTTTTCTTTTAGTCAAAATTAGCAAGTGGGTATTTATACTTAGGTCTCCTTGCAGAGCTAAAATAGGCATCTGGCATTATATAATAGGACAGGGCAAATATATCTGGATTTGAGGGTCAGATGTGAGAGACATCATGCTTTGTCAGTCTTGCTTCACTTTTTTTTTTTTCCAGAAAGAGGAACATCAAGTCAGCTGGAAGGCTTTAAATAGCCTTATCTAAATGTTGCTTAGTGAAATCTGTATTATGAGCTGCACAGGTATGGAAACACACGCCCTAGAAGAATGCATACCCACTCACCACCATGCTTTAAAAGCTGAATATGTAAGTCACCAATACTGATTGAAAGGATATGAGTCCAGATTTCATGAAGCAAAGGTTTTATTTGCTTGTAAGAACTTAGGAAGAATATGGCTGTTTATAAAGCCCCAGCCCCCACAGGTACCTACTTCAATGGAGGATTTACTACTTTGGAATCCTTCCATCTCTTCCTCTCTGCATGACAACTTTTTATCAGTTTAGTGAACAATGTTTAGCACCTCAGCAGGCCTCACCCCACCCTAACTCTCAGCCACTCTGAGGAAGAATCCTTCTTTGCGTGGCCACAACAATGCTGGAAGCCTGCTTCCATTAGGCCTAGACTAGCTGTATGTGCCTAGCTTTACCACAGCATTCTCACTTATTTTCACCCCTAGGAAATAGTAATTGTGTTTGTCTATCTTCAGCTCTTTAGAAGTGGCACTGCTCGGTAAGAGCCTATGTGCTAATGCACATTCTTTGCAAGATAAATAGGCCTGCAAGTTGTACTGTGAATCTTAGCCTTAAATCTACAATCTGGTTTGGAGGCATGGGGAATGATTTTTCACTCTTCTTCCTCACAGGAGCCTCTGAAACACTGAAAGTGATGCTCACTGCCTTGCTGTTAAGCAGTGTCTGTTGCCTGTCAAACTGAAGATTCTAAGTGTCTCCTGTGTGTCTCTGTTGTGGGCTTCTGGTGCCTAGATCACATGAGAAGTACATTCATAGGTCTTCTTCTGCACTGTCCTACTTCGGCTAACAAGATGCATTTTACCATTTTTTTTCAGTCTTCCCATTTCTCCAGTCTACAAACTATTATTCTCATGTATATATTATTAGACTCACCTCATCTATGAACATATTTATATTCTTCTCAACTGATTAAAAATGGATAGAAAACAAAGTAGGAACTCCCGCTTTCAAATCTTTATGTTTGGGACTATGTGCCTCAAATTGGGAGGTGTTATGAGGACAGCATAAACTAAAAAGAAGATGCTGTCTCAAAAACAAACAAATACCAATAGAATCTCCCTAGTCTGTCATTATTCTTATGTCTCTGTCTCTGCTGTCTCTGACTGTCTGTCTGTCTGTCTGTCTCTCTTCCCCCCACCCCCACTCTGTGTATGTGCTCATGGGTTGTGTTTCTCTCTCTCTCTCTCTCTTTCTTCATCTCTTTTTCTCACTCTATCTCACTCCATTTATAAAGCTGACTTTTTATCTTGCTTACCTTGTACTTCCCAATTGGCCCAAGAAGACATGAATAGATACAACGGACTACATTGGTTTATCTTCTTCCTTGGTGTTCCAAAGTTAGTAATTGTGAATTGATTAAAGTAAACATAACAGAAACATCCTAGGTATGTTTCCCCTCACATGTAAATAAAAAGCCAGCACCCAAACAAGCTGTCTAGACATGCTTTGTATGGCAATATGTAGGACCCAGGTAGCAATCTATAGGACTATGGTTTGAGTGGCAAATTAAACTCTTTTCCAGATACATTTGAGTTGTTATTCACATCAGCTTGAAAAATCACAGATCTAACATAATACACATGCCAACAAGCATATAGAAGAATGGCACTGTAAATCCAGTTTAATTTCAACATTAAAGGCCAGATCTAAGGTCATACACAAGGGCAATGCATTTGAATATCTCAAATTTATAAAATCCATAACAATTGAATAAATAGTATGTCTCAAATTATTCTAAGATCTTACAAAGACACATACTAGTTATCCAATTGTTATGAATTTTATAAATTTGAGCTATTCATAATTAATTAAGATCCACTAGAAGATGAGAATACATTGTTAGCCTTGAGCTATCTATCCAACTGTCCAGCCCTGGGCATCTTTCTTTTAGAATTTCTCAAGTATCCAAGTGCATTTTACAAATTATAATGATAATTTCATATATCACATTTACCTTATAGATGAAAATTTTACAGAACTAGAAAGAACAATACTTTATCTTGACTATCAACTTTCCTTGTAGAAAAAATGTCAAAACATATTCAAATTTATAATAACATTGCTTCTATGCTCCAAATTCGGGAGAAAAATTAGACACACAGCCATAGTTGTTGGAAAGGTTCTATAAAGCAGAGCTATTGGCCAGGGTTAGGTTGACATAGAAGTAACCATGACCATGTGTCGAGGTGCTCACAACCCATATAATAAAGAAAAGATGATCAAATCCATCTTAGAAGCATTTTCGGTGCATATCAAAAGATCTGAATATCTCCCAGGCATATTAAAATTCATAGAACTTTAAAAATATCATCCATTCAAAAACAGGAGCAAATAGGAGAATTTAGTTCACAGAACTGAGGAACTTGTTTTGAATTAATCTTGAAGCTCATCTTATCCTATATAAATATTAAAGGTTTTTACATATGTTCAACATCATTTTGGACAATAAGTTCATATTTGCTTTATTGATGTATAAACGATACAATTATTTCACATATACCTTCCTGGTGTTTCCTCCAAGACCTCATTGTAGCAGCACATTTGTATGTAAAAGTCAGCAGAAGAAATCTCAGCTATCCACGAAGAAAACAGCACTGGCAAACAGTGCAGTGGATAAGGACACAATGTCTACCCAAGCGCGGACTTTTCTTTTTTCTTTTCTTTTCTTTTTTTATTTTTTTTATTACTTTATTCTTGTTACATCTCAATGGTTATCCCATCCCTTGTATCCTCCCATTCTCCCCTCACTCCCATTTTCCCCTTATTCCCTTCCCCTATGACTGTTCCTGAGGGGGATTACCTCCCCCTGTATATGCTCATTTCCTCCTTAGTGTTACAGGCAGAAAAACTATTCTGAGCACACTATTGCAGTGTGGAACAGAGGACTTCGTGTTGTGCATTCCTAATAAGAACAGATTTTTAAATGATTTGGAAAATTAGTGCAACTGTTGTGACAAATGGTTGAAAAGATAGGACAGAATCACCCACTCATTTTTAAATGCTGTCCCCTTACATGGCTCATTGCACACACGGCCATCATTATGGTAACAAATAATCTGTTACAAGCACTACACTGGCACTTGGCTCGGAGCAAGGCCTCAGAGCACAGAGTCCCTGGATGGGCCCGTTGTGTGCCAGCCACTGATGTGCTGAGGCGCTCTCTTCCCTGTCTTCATCTGACAGGGATGTGCTTACATTCTACCTCCCATACTAAGTCATATTTTCTTTGTTGGCAATATTGTTGGGTATTTTAAGTCATACATAAGAGTAAGCAGAGGTAAGTTGGATGTGCAGAGGAAAGAGTGGATGGAAGCATTTGATATGCTCATCCATGCAGATTTCTGTAAACTGATTCTAGGCTGGGTAACACATGTTCTTCCTAAATCATTAGAGCTTGGAAAATTTGCTCATGTATACATTTACAGCTTAATATCCTAGTTGTTTATCTAATTTTTGGATTAGGAATTTCAATCCTAGGGGACTGTCAAATCTTCTAGAATATGTAACAAATGAATGAATCAGGATGTTTCATTCAGATCATTGATACCATAGCTCAACTTTTGCTACTACTCAACAAGTTACAGCCTTATCTAAGAATTAAGTTTGGATGCTCTCAATATGTAAGTATTAGTATCGATTAGGGAATGCAGTATGGATTTGACATCCCCTAAAGCAAAATTTTCCCTGCTAATACCTGTCTGCATTCCATATGTTTGGGATGCTTCAGATTTGCTTGAAACAATGAAACTTTGTAAACACAGGAGTGTTTTTTGTTTTTTGTGGGGTTTTTTTTGTGGTAAAATTGTGTAAATGAGTGGCAAAAGTCAAGGTTTTAAATGACTAATTAATTGATATTACATTTGAGATATTAGATAATGACAGCACGTATATTCCCATATCCTTGCTGAGAATCTATGTAACTTAAATATGATAAGACATTTCTCCATATTAGGACTCCTAAAGACATACGGTAATAATTAATTTTGTCTGATATCTGCTGACTAAGAAGTCAAAACTCTTTAAAAATAATTAGAAATGTGTACACATTTTCTTTTCTTTTTTAAAGATCCTACAAAGAAATCATACTATGTTCACATTATACAGGTAAATTTGGAATGTAAATCTTACAACATAAAATTCTTGAGTGATAGAATTTTTATTTAATGCAATGTTGAAACTTTTATATACAGCATTTCTTTTTTTCTCCAAATACAGGAGACCTTGAAATAAACTGCAGAAAGGAGTGCAAATTTGAGGTCTGAAACTATGTAAATTCAATGATGGGGATGATTTTTTAAGATTCTGAATGTTGTAATTAGCATTGTAAAGGGGATACAGCATAGAAGTAAATGCACTTTTCAGTAAGAACACAGGGTTCTGTTATTTTAAACATTATCAGAGAGGATAGGAAGATTTTGCTAGTTAGGCACATTTAGAAGCTCACATCCCTGCATATCAAATATTTGGATAGGCCAACTTAGGAATCTCTTCAAGCTCCATTTTCATACAAAGATTCATGACATTTATGGGAAATGCTGATATTTATCACTTACATAATTTATGTAATTTTTTTTTGTTGTTGGTAGCTAGTGTTCTTTAATTTTCATGCTTTTAAGCAATTCCAGACAAGATCACCTAGCCTCTTGACTACTCTTACCCCTCACGTCACTGCTGCTCGTGTCCACCCATTCCCCTCACACTGAATCTCTCATATTCATGTCTATTATTGTTGCTTTGTGAACACCAAGATTAGCCAGGTCCTTTTGTGTGGGCTGCGCACGCTGATGTCAATAGGACTGGTGTTATGTGTACCCGGTTTGGTAACTGCACATGATTTCAGTTAATGCTTGTACTATCTAGGGTATGGCATTTTTTTTATCACTTTATTCTTTCTCTCTCTCTCTCTCTCTCTCATTCTTATATATGGTATCAATGACTGTAAGATCATTCAAAATACATGGACTTTGAAAAATATTATATTAGTTGTATAACCCATTTCCTTAAAAATTATATAGATAATAGCTACTCACAATTTTTGCTAAAAAATATATTCTTGGTGTAACTCTAAGAAAGCAAGTGAAAGAATTGTATTACCAGGACTTCCAAGTCCTTGAAGAAAGAAATTGAAGAAGACATCTGGACATCAAAAGATCCCCCACGCTCATGGATTGGTAGGATTAACTTGGTAAAAATGCCCATCCTACCAAAAGCAATCTACAGAGTCATCACAATCCCATCAAAATTCTAACACAATTATTCAGAGACCCTGAAAGAACAATACTAAACTTCATATGAAAAAACAAACAAAATAAACCCCCAAACCAAAACAACAACAACAACAAAATCAGGATACCTAAAACAATCCTGTACAATAAAAGAGCTTCAGGAGGTATCTCCATCCCAGATTTCAAGCTGTACTACAGAGCAAAAGTAATAAAAATCACTAGCACAAAAACAGATGGGTTGATAAATAGAACTAAATCAAAGAACCAGAAGCAAATCAACAGAAATATGGACACTTGATTTTGGACATATAAACCAAAATTCTACAGTGGAAAAAAGAAAGCAAATTCAACAAATGGTGCTGTTCTAACTTGATATCTGCACGTAGAAGAATGCAAATAGATCCATATCTATCAGCCTGCACAAACTCAAGTCTAACTTGATGAAAACCTCAACATAAAATCAGATATATTGAATATGACAGAAAAAATATGAGGCATAGCCTTGAACACATTAGCACAGAAGACAATTTCCCTGAACACAACACCAACAGCTCAGGCACTAAGACCAATAACTAATAAATGTGAGCCCATGAAACTTAAAAGCTTCTGTAAGACAATGGGCATTGTCAAGAGAACAAAATGGCAGCCTATAGATTGGGAAATTATCTTCACAAATCCTACATCTGATAGGGGGCTGATCTCTAAAATATACATAAAGAATCAAGAAACTAGATACCAATAAACCAAATAATACAATTAAAAATGTGGTTCAGTTCTAAACAGAGAATTCTCAACAGAAACATTTTTAATGGCTGAGAAGCACTTAAAGAAATGTTCAACATCCTCAGTCACCAAGGAAATGCAAATCAAAATGACTCTGATATTCCATCTTACAACTTTCAGAATGGCTAAGATCAAAAACACAAGTGACAGCTCATGCTGGCAAGGATGTGGAGCAAGAGGAGTACGCCTGCATTGATAGTTTGGAAATCAAACTGGATGTGTCTCAGAAAACTGGGACTTGATCTACCTCAAAACAGAGCTATACTACTCCTAGGCATATACTCCTAGGCTTCACCATACCAAAAGGACACTCACTCAACTATGTTAATAGTAGTTTCATTTGCGATAGCCAGAAACTTAAAAACAACTTAGCTATCCCTAAACCAAAGAATGGATAAAGAAAGTAGGTACATTTACACAATGGAGTACTACTCATCCATTAAAAACAATAACATCTTGAAATGTGTAGGCAAATGTATGGATCTAGAAATAATCATTCTGAATGAAGTAACCCAGATCCAGAAAGACAAAAATGGTGTATTCTTACTTATACATGGATATTAGCCACAAAGTATAAGATAATCATGTTACAGATCACTGACCCAAAGAATGGGTATGAGAGGGATGCCTAAATCTCACAGAGAAGGGGAAATAGACTAGACTTAGACATCTTGGTGGACAGGACAGAGAGAGGGGACACTCATGTAGGGAGTAGGCATAAGAACAGGCGAGGAGGATATCAGGGGAGGAGGATATCAGGGGAAGAGGATATCAGGGGAAGAGGATATCAGGGGAGGAGGATATCAGGGGAGGAGGATATCAGGGGAAGAGGATATCAGGGGAGGACAGAGGAAGAGAGTACTAGAGAGAGAACTGGATATGGCGGGACCTCTGGGACTACATAGAAACCTAGAACAGAATCAACTAATTGGGCCCATAGGATCTCAAAGAGACACAACCACCAACCAGGGATCATGAATGGAATGGACCTAAGCCCTCTGCACATATATAATAGTGGTGCAGCTGGGTCTTCATGTGGAACTCCTAAAGCCAGAGCTGGGCCTCTCTCTGACTACATTGCCTCCCTTTGGATTCCTTTCCCCTAATGGGCATTCCTTGTTGAGCCTCAATAGAAGGAAATATACCTCTTATGCTATTTGATATTCCAAGGGTGGTTGATATCCTTGGGAGGCCTCCCCTTTTCTGAGGAGAAGAAGGGGAGGGGTGGATGGTAGTAGGTGAGGTGAGAGGAGAGATTGGGAGGAGAGGAAGGATGGGAACCTGTGATCAGGATGCAAAGTAAACAAATAACAAAAACCTTAATTAAATTAACAAATCATATTCAATTGTTTTCCATTCCCCCAGGTGGTGAATCACTCACTATATGAATGGTTAAGAAATGCAAGCTCAAAACCATATCAACTTTGAAATCTTTGACTACCTGAAACTATCATTTCATGAGTTTCTGTCAATGGAAAGGCCAGTCAGCTTTGTAAAAACTTTCCTTTAGTACAAATAAAATTATATTAATTAGTAAAATATTACAGTAAAATCTAACATTTAATTATCATCAGTACTAATCTTAAGCCTGGATATATTTTGTTGATAATATAAAAGTTAAAATTCCATCATGTAATGATTAAGGCATAGCTGCAAAATAGTTAAGGACCCTTAGAAGCAAATGATTTTTATTTGCGATCATTCTTGGTATTAGTAGGATTCAAACATTCCTGTCATGGGTTATTAGACTCATTATGTGGAATGCTTACTAGCACTTAAATGGATTTCCCAATATTTATATTACACCTTAAACTTGTTTGTAATTTTACAGTTCCATGATTAGCTCATGCAGAATCTTCCAGAAATCATCACTCATTACTGTTTATTCACTACTATTCTAATTTTAATGGGAATCATGAAAGGAAGAGATAAAGCTAATATATGAATGGTAGAAGATGACAAAAGCATATGCTTTATGACCATCAGCAGAGTCTGAGAACTCTGTGCACACCAGCCTACTGCTCCAGAGGAGCTGTTCTCGGTGTCCTCTCTGGAGCACCCATTCCTATTCTGGCTTACATATATCACCAGAGGAATCCATGTTATGTTGGACAATCTTACTTCTTAAACATGTCTTCATCCAATTATGTTGTAACTTTCCATAACTCCTATCCACCAGCAAAGTAAATCAAGGCTCTAATATAGCTGCACTTCCCCATCCCTCTTTAGTGTTTCTTAACACGTATTTAAGGATTAGATCAGTACAGCCATTTATTCTGTCTGTGGTAGGGAATCACTTTTCTATATACTTCATGCCCGAGGTTTCCAGTTATCTTCAGTACGTAATGAAGACTTCTCATTGAAAGGATCTTTATCTTTCTATGTGTTTTCCATAAGTTACACATTTCAATACATGGGCATTATTGATACAGAGCTTTGACCTGAGATGAGTTATACCTATAATCCTTCTTGGAGAGACATATTTCTTATTATGTAGGGATCATGTGCTTATTTCACACTATGGTTGCCATCATGGCCAGTCATGTGAAAATGGTTGCCAAATCTAGAAATTTTTCAACTCTAGAAACTCACAAGAACAATCAGAGCTTAAAAAAATTCTTATTTCCAGAAAGTGAGCATGGATAGGTTGAAAGTACCCAATACTTTGGCTAATAGCACAAGAAATAAAAAACTAAAAGAACATTCTCTACCTTTTCATTTTTCCTGTTTAATACTCATTATTTTGCTTGATTTTTTTGTAGATTGAAAAAAATATAATTAAGCCAACATAGCTTATGTATATTTCAGTGGTAAATAATTTCTCAAATATGGTGATTGGCTGAAAACATGACTTTATAATTAATTGAGACATTTTCAGTGTACGTCAATCAAATTTTATGTATTTTCACCATAGAACAATAAAACATGCCTATGGATCTCTAGTGGTGGTTTGAAATGCCTTTTTTAAATTGGATTTTCCATGGACATAATCTTGATTTTGTCAGTCTGGGTGTGACCACCATCCATACATAGTAACACTTGTAGTGATTTCAGTGCTTTGTCAAGGCAGAGACCTACTAGTCTCGGCACTGTATGTACATTGCAGCCTAAGATAGTTGTCCTCAATACAGAAAAGTGAATTAGTTATCTAATTGGTTAATTAGTAGTCTTCTAATAGTTTTTATAGATAAGTATTTGCAGCTATGAACAGACCATATACGTCCTCTCCCATTTTCATGCATTATCTATTGAGCTCTGTATCTGAACTTCAGACTGTGACTCACCCAGATATTTCCATCTTGATGATAAGGCTTCCAGTTTCTCCCTGTGTCACTGTAGAGCATTCGATATTGTGTCACCCAGTCAGAACTGCTGTACCTTCCTTGGGTTGCAATGGCACTGATCTGCTTCCGATTGCCAAAGTCAACCTGAAGCCACTGATAGTGGTCACTGTCTGATGGAGACCATCCCCCAGCACCTGAAGTGGGCAGAGGCAAAGGGGAAAACTGATGTTGAAATTTGAACTCTTACAATTAAAGATGGATTATCTTACATATCTTAATTGGCCTTGTCAGTGCTGTATTTCACAGATGTATTATGAAGTGTCCTTTATAGATGCCATTGGGACTTCAACTAATATTCTTCCAGCTGGGTAACACTGATTCTTTAACCTCTTTATGGTGTAATTATGTGCTCATTTTCTCCTGAGCAAATGTCTTCATAATTCCTCAATTAGATCTTATTAGTACATGTCAAAGTCTAATTGACTGAGGGTTGATCAATTTACCATGAACTCTTCGGTTAAAACCATAAGAAAAAATATGCAGCTATATCTTTCCTTTCCCTTATGTGAAGTTTTACCTTTTAGTAAATTATAAATGAAACAAAACACAACTATATAAAACTTTCAAGTATATTTTGCTTTACAAAGTTCAGAGACATAGCTTGTGGGTACCCTGCTTCTTGAATTGCATATTAAAACTTTGCAGCTATTAGCGGTAAGTTATATTGGCAATGAGCCACTCTATATTAGTAAAGGATAATGTTACTTTATAACCAATGTTTATAAAAATTATTTTAGGAGTTGGACAAAATTAAATGTCTTTGTTAAAATATGATACTTGACCAGCAAATAGTAAGAAAATAGAATTTTAGAAAGTCAAAAAGAGTCAACAGAGATTTAAAATATTCAAATTCTAGTTATATCTATGGCTACACACAAATAAATAATAGAAAGCAT
This sequence comes from Acomys percivali, assembly GCA_907169655.1. NCBI lineage: Eukaryota > Metazoa > Chordata > Mammalia > Rodentia > Muridae > Acomys > Acomys percivali. The sequence goes on from OU015744.1 coordinate 76,356,712, forward strand.
GACAGAAGGTGAGGTGTTTAGAGACACTAAAGCGAATAATTGATATAAAATACATTTTACAAAGTACCTAATACAAAGCATATCAAAATATATTTATCATTTAAAAAATAAAGGATTTAAAGGCTGATAATTTATTCTATAAGGATTGCCAGAGATACAGTGTGCTTTTAGCACTGTGTACTTGGAATATATTGCTTTGAATGATGGGAGAACAGCTTTCTGAGTAACTAAGAAAACTGAAAAAAAATACACAATAACTGTTTTGAAGACTGGATTCTGACCCACATAAGAGGAATAAGTGAGGTAAGCCATGCTAATTTCCAGATTCCCAGGTTATGGTCTGACAAGAAGATCCAAAGAGAATACAAGAGTGTCCCTAGAGCAGAGGCCAGGCAGAGTTCGAAGCTACTGAAGAGGCTGGAAACAGCAAGGAAGTGGCTTTGTAGAAAAAGGTCAAAATTCAGCATGAGCATTTATGAACTCCGGATGGTACATCAAACATATTTCTTTGGGGCCAAGACTCCATACGATTAGAGAAATGAATTTCTGAGAAGAACACCCAGATGTTGTACATGGTGGACAAATTTAATTACCGACTAGGTCAGACTGATAGTTCTTGTGGAACAAGTAGTCATCCAGTAGCAACCAAAGAAAGGTCATCCATTAGAAGTAGGAAGGCACAGTTCATGTGATGATGATGAAGAAGAAGAAAGAAGAAAGAAGAAGAAGAAGAAGAAGAAGAAGAAGAAGAAGAAGAAGAAGAAGAAGAAGAAGAAGAAAAGTAGAAAAGTAAGGGCTAATCGTTACACTTAAGTAGAGATTATTACAAGCCAATTTAACACATAAACTCCTTCCTCAAACATAAATCAACTCTAGGTCAAAGCAGGCCATGAAAATTCAAAAGTTCAAAAACAATCACATCCATAATATTTACTATAAATTTCAGATACTAAGTCTTTGGTGTAATGCTAAAATAGGAGTCAATATCAGAGAAAATTCACTATGCAGAAATGGATCTCAAATAACAGATTTAATGGTAATTATGAGACTAAAATTTAAATCAGTGATTAAGAGTTAGTCTTGCTTTTTTAAAGAAAACACATAAATTTTAAGTAATCAAATACAAAAATTTAGTGGAGGAAAGAAATAACATTAAAATAACATAATTTAAAATTTAGGACTTAAAATTATACTGAGATTATAAGATTACTAGTCTCGTTTCATAAATTTGATGCAACTTGTGTGTGAAGCCATTATTCTAGCCTGTGCCAAAAGTAGTTCTGATCAATACTTTAAGACCTGGGGTAACTTAGAGATACATTGTCCCTTGATGGTGGACCCTTGAGGAGGATTCTTAGGACAATAGCCCCCTTTTCCTTTTTGAATCCCAGTTACCATAATATGAATATGTTTGTTTCATGACATGATCCAACCAAGATAAACCATTATAGGCCTTAAATAATAAGGTCAGCTAACCTTGAACTGAGATCTTTAAAACTGTGAACCAATAAGAACATCTTACAGGTTGATTGGTTCAGGCAGTTTTATGATTATGGAAACATGCACCTGAAAAAACTATCAGTGAAGTAGGACAAATGTTCATTCCCATTTACCAAACTGAATCTCAGAGGTGGAAAACAAAAAAAAATCTTAAAGGATGATTATACACTATTCATCTGGGCCAATATATATGTGAAGAAACAATGTTTGAAAGTCATAAGCTCAAGTAACTCAATTTATTTGATCCAAGAAGAATAACCACAAACAAGCCATACAAGTCCATTGTACTATTACTGCTAGAAAAGAATACTAAAGATAAAATCTGAAATATCCTGAATGGCAGAAAGAAGCCCCTCATCAGAAATAATACAAGCTGAAAAGTCATGGAACCAGGTATGAACTGAAGGAAAGAAATAGAAAAGTCTTAGTGTGTGCTTTCTACACTGACCAAAGACACCCTTTCAAAATAAATGTAATGCAACAATATTTAGTTTAAATTTGTGGACAAATGGATTGATCTAGAAATTATCATAATGAGTGAGTTCACCCAGAAGCAAAAAGAATCAAATGGTATATACTCACTTATATCGAGACACTAGTCCAAAGGGTACGCCCCCATGAAAAACTTTACCTACCTGGAAAGTGGGTCAGAGGGGAGGACATCCTATTGAGACTGTAGGTGTGAGAAGCCTGGGAGAATGAGGAAATAGAAGGATCCAGAGGGTCCTGGAAAACTACAGGCGGGTCTGGGCCCTGGGGTCCTCCTCAAACTATAGCACCAGCCAAGGAAAATATAGGCAGTAAACTTTGAACCCCTACCCAGTCTAGCCGATGGACAGGACATTCTCCACCGTTAAGTGGAGAAGGAGATCTGACTTTCACACAAACTCTGGTGCCCCATATTGGACCAGGTCCCTTGGATGGGGAGGTCTGGTGGCACTCAGAGGAAGGATAATAGGTCACCAAGAAGAGACTCGATACCCTAGGAGCATATACAGGGGGAGGAGGTCCCCCTCAGTCACAGACATAGGGGAAGAAAGTGGGGGGGGAAGCAGGAGAGAGGAAAGAAAGGGAGGATACAAGGGATGGGCTAATAATTGAGATGTAATATGAATAAATTAATAAAAAAGGAAAAAACTGAAGAAATTGATTACCTATCTGTTTACTTTACTAAAAAGATAAAATGTCTCTTTGGTATTTTCTGTTATCAGAATGTCTATGTACATAAATTAAAAGGTTAGGGATGGTTTAGTCTGTCAATAAATATTAAATATTTACATTTGTAATTTCTTTAAAGGATAAGAGTGTTTAAAACAATAACTTTGAATTAGAGAATTTATGCTATATGATGAGGTAAAATATGGGTCTATAATATTAGAATGATGGAGGGCTAGACTCAATGATTATTAAGTTGTTTCATGCATAGAGTGATAACTGACAGTGGCTAACACTTGGGTCAGGTGGGTTTTCCATTAAACGTTGAGTTCTGAATAATTTAGACTTACAATTATTAGTCAGTTATATTCTAATATGACAATCTTACACATTGGGTAAAAATAGTGTTGCTATATTCTAATAAAATGTGTTTATAGTCTGAATTTTGACCAGTTGCGGTCTCCTTAGTGCTCTGCACATACTTCAGAAGAAAGCAGTTTTGATGAGAGGTGAAAGCTGCACTTATCTAGTGAGAATTAGAATTTAGAATACAATGATAAATTATATATCACTTTAGGAAAATGACTAATATGCCGTCTAAAGTCAAGTCATCAGCTCTAACTTTATGTACATATAAGCAATACCAAATCACTAGGTAGGCTCTCTCTCTCTCTCTCTCTCTCTCTCTCTCTCTCTCTCTCTCTCT
>OU015744.1:76362189-76428912 GCA_907169655.1 Acomys percivali
TGGTTGTCAGCGCTCATGGTAAACTAGCCTTTCCCACATCAATCATAAGTCAAGAAAATGCCCCGCACATTTGGCTACATGCCGATGTGATAGAGACATTTTAAAAATTTAGTTCCATCTTCCCAGACAGCCCTAGCTTTTATCACATTGACAAAAACACCAACCACACAGATGCTGACATAATACCAACATTTAAATAACCATGGTAAACTGTTTTCAACATTAAAACTAAGTTGTCCTGATTTTAGGAACTGAAAGCATCTTATAAATATTAGAAAGGTTACCTAAGTGAACATGTTAGGGGAGGGTAGGTAGCATCATATGCAAATGGAATCAAGTCAGAAGAAAAATTAGTAAAGTGTGACATTTGAGAGAAACTGAAAGTGTAAGAATAAAATCGAGAATTATCTCACTGATGAAGAACAAATAGAACAGACATCTTATGATGTGCTAATGGACCTTGTTAATGAGCTCAGGCTCTATTTACAGCATGGTTCACACAGCTCCAGAGATCTCTGAAGAGGCGGGTTAGTAGATCTCAGTCAAGGACACATGGCTTTCAAAGTAGCCAAGTAAGAGCTGAGCCTATTCAATATATGCTGCAAACATTAGAAAATAGTGTGCCATAATCATATCTAAATTACTGACAACTTGATGCATATGTGGAATCATAGAAGAGTAGAAAAATGTGTAGAACTGTTGGACATGTTTAAGTTGCAAGGAGGAAGAATATTTCATTCCCACTATAGATGTTTCCAACAAGAATATGTTTTTAAATAATCATGGGTGCAGTAAAACTGATAGATGTTTTAAGTTAATAGAGATGAGATGTGGATAGATATTAAACTCCATTCAGAGATTTAGACCCAACAAGATAGGAAAGGTGTTTACTTCAAGTTTGCCAAATACAAATGGCCAAATCACTAGGAATGTAACATTTATATAATTCCTGATTGTCTCATGGTTCTTCCTGTAGTTTCTTTTAGTCATGTGTAATAATATAAATGTTTACGTTAAAAAGAAACATACTAAAAACTTTTCAAAAAAGTGAAAAAAAAAACCCAAGACAATAAACTGACATCTGAGGACAAGGAGTAACCTCCCAAGACAGTTGGGGTCTTCTAAAAGAGATGTGGCTGCATTAGCTTTTTGGATGAAATTAATACAGATTATATCCCAGAGGACTGACATGTATTCATAAACACCATCTTAGCTTCTTAGAGTATCAAAGCTTCTGTCAGAAAAGGAAAGATGGTCAACACCATAGCATCATGGACACATGTTATAAATATTGAAAACAAAGGACTGGCGAATTTGCAAAATATGGACATAAGAGCACTTCTTCAAAATCTCCCCCGTTTGTTCTCATTAACTGCTATAAAATGAAAATAGAGAAACACAGAGCTGTCTCTACAGTGGTAAAGGCAGAGGTAGCTGTAGAAGGTTATAACAACCTCTTTTTTAAAATCCTTGTCTCATAGGACAAAAAGACTTCCACTGTTCTATCCCCAGCTTGAATTTAAACAAAAACATTCAATGAAGTTTCTGGTAGTATAAAGTCATTAAATGTAGGCTGGAAGATAAGAATTTAGTTGCTCTGGAAAAAATGACAAGTAACCATGGCCCAAATATGTTGATGAATGACCCTGTCTACTTGAAGGGAGATTTCCTAATGACAGCGTGCAGGCCTTCATTCTGCATACTCTCATTTTTGATATTTTTTTAATTATTTAAGGCAAGGAAAATCTGCTTATAAAACCTTCATTTATATAAAGTTATTTTTTAAGCTTATAGGATAACTAATTAGGTTATGATGTAAAATGTTTTTGACTGGCTCCAAACCTGAGTACATAACAGCCTAATTTGTTCCAAGATCAATATTAAATTAAGATACTCATTATCAATTTTGTGTATAAAATTATGTTATGCTTACAAATAATTATGTAACCTATGTTTGCTTCATATATAATATGATGCTGAAATTGTGGCTCTTAGAATACATATTACTGATGATTTTTATATTTTGTTTTAAATCTACATATATATATAAATATATATATATATATATAAATATATATATATATATATATATATAGTAGATGACTGATAAAAAAAGATACCTATATAGACAGACTCTGCAGTCATCCTATCCAGGCATAGAAAGTAACCATTTCTAGCATCTCATGAACTCTCTTCATTTCCATGCCCAAAACAGACATCTTTTTTGTCCTCTAGCAATTTCTTTAGGGAATGTTCTCATGAGGTTGCTTGCTCAAAGAGATTGTTTCTTTTCCTTTTTTTTTTTTTTCAGTGCATTTTCTTTGTCTTTTCTAATGATGGGTATATATCCAGCTCAGAGCTACTGTGAATATTTCTGCCATCAGCAGGTCCATTTTAAAGCATTTATATGCATATGTATTTCTTAGGGATATATAGCCAGGAGAACAATTATGCAAATTTGCTATTTTCCATCCATTAGTGTGTTTTAAAGGTAAGTTTGCCAGATTCCCAACATACTTGAGGCAGTTATATCTAAACAGTTCCTGCTATTGCTAAACTTGGTATTGTAACCCTCTTTCATACACACACAATTCAGCCTCAACAGCATAGACCACTGTGGCTTTCTCTAATTCATGGCTTCTTTAGAGGTACTGACCTGTGGATTCTAGTTTCAGGGATGACAACAGTGTTATGTTATTGGTACAAGAGTAAAGAAACGCAGTGCAAGTACAAAGGCACAGATAGGAAAAGAAGCTGAATAATCTCTGTTTGCACACGATATGATTTTATACATCAGAGATCCAAAAATTCCACTAGGAAATTTTTAGAAATGACTACCAATTTCAGTAGTGAGGCAAGATAGAAACTCAAATTTCAAGTATCTGTAGGCTTTTATAAACCAACAAGGAACAAAAATAGAAAGAGATCACGGGCACTGTTGTTCACAGTATCCTCAAAAGATGTTTCAAGAGATAAACAAAAACAAGGTTACCAAAGACTTCTACAATGAAAACTTTAAATCTCTGAAGAGACATTGGGAACGATGCCAGGAAATGGAAACATCTCTCTTTTTCAGGGATGGGTAGCATTAGTATTGTGAAAATAAGTTCTATGAAAAATAATTTAGACTCAATGCAATTCCAATGAATCTTCTCATAGTGTTCTTCAAATGTAGAAAAAAAAACCTCCCAAATTTCATATGGACCATATAAGATCCTGGACAGTCAAAAAACTTTTCAGAGAAAAACAAAACAAAAAAACTGACATACCAAAAATGAAATAAAAAAATAAAATAAATCCCACAATTCTGGAAGAATTGCTATCACAGATTATAAAATATATTACAGAGCCATTGCAATGAAAAATGACACAAAACATATATGTAGACCATGCAACAAAATAGAAGACCCATCATGAGTGCACATAACTGCAGCCATCTGATAGTTAACAATGATGCCAAAAGCACACTGGAATAAAAATAGCATTTTTAATAAATAGTGCTGGAAAATAGGATGCTTACATAGAGAATGAAGTTAGGCCCATATTTATCACCACACACACACACACACAAAATATAACTCTAAGGGGATCAAAGACCTCAATGTGAAACCTGAAACACTGAAACTGCTCAAAGAAACTGCTCAGATATCCAGGATTCAAGGAAACAAATGACCCAGTTAAACATTGGCTACAGATCTAAACAGGAATTAGTATCTCAAAAAAGTGTTCAAAATCCTTAACAAATAGGGAAATACAAATTAAAGTTACTTTGAGATTTCCTCTTACCCCTGTCAGAATAGCTAACATCAAGAAAACAACCAACAACAAGTGCTGGGAAAGATGTGGGAAAAGAGGAATCCCCACTTAGTTCTTGTGGGATTGATTGCAAACTGGTACAGCCACACTGTAAAGAGATCATGTTTGGCTGGTGTGGATAAGTATGGAAAAGTCTCAAAAAAAAAAAAAAAACAAAAACAAAAACAAAAAAACCTAAAACAGATCTACCATATAGCCTCTCCTTTGCATATGCCCCCAAGGACTAAACTTTCTACACCACAGGTACTACTTGCTTAAAGCTGAATATGATCAATTTAGAGCTGGAAGATGCTCAGCTATAAACAGCCCAGGAAGCTTGTCGCAGAGAGAAGAAATCAACATAAGCTCCTCTCATTTGCATATTATTTTACATGTTTTCTATACTCATCACTTTTAGAACTGACTTATATTTATGCATTGTGTAAACTAATGCAGTTGATCATATAACGCAGTGAGAACTAAATCTAAAATGTTCAGTGGGCACATCTCTTCTAATTTTTATTTATTTTTTTAAACTCTGTAAATTATTTATAGTATTATATTTTAAAATATGCTCCATTCGTTCCCAGACCAAGAGACAGCAGCATTTGTGTGCATATTTTCGTAAGTGATGGTATTACAGAAAAGATCTAAATCTTAGGAGTCATTGTGAATTTAAAAAAATAACATTTCAGTTAATCTCGCTAGCAAAGGAATGGACTATTATTAAAACAATGGCCTATATTTAGTAGATATTGAACAATTTCTAGATAATCAGAATTACTATAGAAGACAAAGAAACACACAATATAATATATAGCTAAGTGTTTTAACTTTATTAATAAAGAAAATTGAAATGCAGACTAGTATGATAAAATATTGCTACAAGGTGTTTTTAAATACAATTACTTGTATATGTTTTTATCTAGATGGCCTGCACTTTCCAGAGATCCTTCTGTTTCTACCTTCCATCTTTCTATAGAAGCACTGGGGTTGTAAACTTGTACTTATGAACCGGGCTTTTATTTGTATTCTGGGGATTTGAATTCACACCTTCAGGCTTGCGTAGTAAATGCTTTATGCCTTGAGTAATCTCTCAAGGCTGGTTTTTATTTTCTTACATTAGTTTGTAAGTTTCTTACATATATTTTGTTAATAAAAGGAATATTTATTCTATCACTTGACAATATATAATTATTATTATAAATGTGTTTGTCATTTCCATATTCACTATGAATAACTGCTCAGTGTCAATCATCCAGAAAATATTCATAGAGCCTTTTTAAGTGTCAGCCACTGAGGGCTATTATAGACTATCCTAGCCATTTATTCCTACACATACTTGCAAATATGTACTACATATCTAATTAAATCATTTGGACAAAAGTACAAAATATTTTTTTTATTTAATTACACATAAAAGCAGATTCTTGTGTGCCGATTCATTGGTTCACATTACATTTTCTCTTCATTGTATATGTTACTAGTGAAGTCTGAGTTATGGAGATATGTAATTAATTTAAAATAATTTCCCAAATGCTACACCAGTAATTGTCTACTCATTGGCATTGTTCAGAACACAGTGTAAGATTCAGGTTATTCTCTCTGCTAAAAACAAAGTAAAGCAAAACAAAAAACAAAAAAACTAAAACAAACAACAACAACAACAACAAAACAAACACCTAACTAATAAACAAAATCACAAAAAGAGAAAGAACAGAAGAAAACAAAAAACCAAAACTCAGAGGGCCAGCAAGATGGCTCAGTTGGTGTATGTGCTTTTTGTCAGGCCGGCCTAATTTAGTACATCCCAGGACATACATTTGTATACCAGTCAACTCTTAAAGCCATCAGTAATACTGCCTCCTTAGTACATAGATGTTAGTTTTTAGTTTGATGCCCAACACTATGACAAGTTAACTTGTCTAAGAGTTTCTGTATTTTCCCTAGATGTTATTCTGACTTCATAGTTGCATCCTCACCCAAGAAGATATATATGCACATCATTATCCTTTGTGTAGTTGTTTATATAGATTAAACTCTTTAGAAAATCAAATTTCTCGATGCTATCATTGATATGGCTTTAGATTGCATCTAAATTCTAATAATTGGAGCACTAATAATTGGAAACTAAAAAATGGACCCTTCTTTAGACCTCAGTTTTAAGATTTTCTTGGTCTTAGGGTGATCCTCCTGAGTCACCACATGTCATGATGTGAAGGGATCACAGTCCTTTCCTTGACTACTAGCCAAAGTAGAAGTAAGCTCTGCTGGTCAGGGAGGGAGTGGAGAGGGTGTCCTTGTATGGGTCTTTTTTTTTTTGAGGCTTAGGTGACTTGGCTCTTTGTGTACAATATTCAAGTTAAGTCTAAAAATTCAGACGCCACTAGTTGCAGGTGAATGTAACCTATGTTGCTGTTATTTGAGAACATTAATTGAATTTCAAACTGGAAAGACAATGTTAAAATTTTCTTTTCAACTAGTAAATTATACAAGTCATTATTTTGCTTACTTAAGAAAGAAAGTGCTTAGAGTGTCATTAAAAATGTTAGTATTCTAACTGCCAAATATATAGTTTGTTTATTGTTTAATTAGCAAGAAAATAGACCTGAACATACTATTGGAGGCCACCTGCATCGGGGACTCATTGGCTGGAGTCTTATTTTATTCTTGATTGAAGATTTTTTTTTGTCTAAAAACCATCAAAGGGAAAAGGGCAGATCAACAGTAAGAGAAGCACATGTTTTACACTCACGAGTACCTTACTGCGTTGTAATAGCCTATCAGTAGGACTTGGAAACACTGTCTAGAAAACCATCTGCTAATTTGTAGGTGATATGTACAATTATGTAGTAACTTTATTGAGACACAAATCTTTAAATATGCCACAATGCGAACAGTGATGTTATTATCAATGATCTATGCCAGAATATAAAGGAAATATATTAGCTGATGCTTTTCAAGTGAAGGCCATACATGAAACTAAAGATGAGGCCACTTCCCATTAAAAGACTGTGAAACTTCAGACATTTTCTGTTGACTGAAAGTAGAAAATTGGCTTATATGTCCAATTTTTATATTTGTACATTTAGCCTGTGATAGAGCCATTTAGAATGTTAGAAGAGATACATTTTAAAGACTATACTTTAATTCTAATTTTCTTTTTTTTTTTCTTGTATGATTTTATTGAAAATATTCTCTATGCCTCCCACTGTGGTGTTCGGTGTTCTTTTTTTTTTTTTTTTTTAGGAAGAAAGTAGAAATAGGACTATTCTCAAGATCAATATAGTAAAGTATAGCAAACATGCCTTTGCTGTCTACTGTGAGCTCTCTAATCTTCCTGAAGCTGACAGACACACAGTCTGAGTGGCTCCCTTTTCTGGTCAACACTCTCTCAACACTCGCTTTATTTTTATTTTATTTTTAAATATATTTTATTAATTTATTTATATTACATCTCAATTGTTATTCCATCTCTTGTATCCTCCCATTCCTCCCCCCCTCCCATTTTCCCCTTACTCCCCTCCCCATGACTGTGACTGAGGGGGACCTCCTCCCCCTGCAAATGCTCATAGGGTATCACGTCTCTTCATGGTAGGCTGCCACCAGCCTCCCCATTCAGGGGACAGGGTCAAATATGGGGCACCAGAGTTCGTGTGAAAATCAGACCCCACTCTCCACTCAACTGTGAAGAATGTCCTGTCCATTGGCTAGAACTGGGTAGGGGCTTGAAGTTTACTGCACATATTGTCCTTGGCTAGTGCCATAGTTTGAGCAGGATTGAACTAGAAATGATCATAATGAGTGAGTTTACCCAGAAGCAGAAAGAGTCAAATAGTATATACTCACTTATACCTGGACACTAGCCCAAGGAGCATGTCCCATGAAAGTCTTCACTTACCAGGAAAGTAGGACAGAGGGGAGGACATCCTATTGGGACTCTAGGTGAGAGAAGCGTGGGAGAATAGCAAAGTAGAAGGATCCAGAGGGTCCTAGAAACCTAGAAGACTTGCTTTATATCAGCCCTAAATAACAACAGTTCCTTCTCAGACCATTAGGTCTTCTCAGGTTCATGCTCAGAGTCACTGTATTACACACAGCACACTCCTTCGCTGAATATCCATGGTAACTCTAGGATCAGTTTCAGAAGAAGGAAGATTTTTGCACGATCTAGATGCGAGGAAGATGAAACTATTTTGCCAAAATTGTTGTGGGTGTGTTTTGCTCTAAACAGAAAATATTTATAGTGCTTCCACCTCCATAGGCTCTAAATGAGGAAAAACAACACTAGGAGATGGTGGTGAGACAGATGGACTTGTAAACATATTAATCCCTGGGAATGTGCAGGGGATTCCACTCTGTATACCCCTTTGGAGACAAAAAAAAATCTACAGATGCTCAAGTCCCTTCTGTAACGAAACTTAGGATTCAGAGTAACCTGTGGGCTTCCCCAAGTACTTAAACAGCCTGAAGTCTATTTTCAATGCCTAACACAATGCTAGTTCTATGCAAATGCTTGTTATACTCTAGTGTTCAGGAAATAGGACAAGAAAGAAAATCTGGTTTGTATTTAGCAAATTTAATTTTTTCCAAATATTTTCAGGTTGTGGCTGGTTGAATCCATGCCAAACCCACAGTTGTTTGGAAAGTAATCCTCCATAAATGTCACATTCATATTTGTATTGGATGTGACAATTGTTCTTATAAAAATCTCTCATTGGTTCCTTCACAGTCACGGTTTTGTAGAAAGTAAGAATGAGAGGAAGTAGTGGAAGTTAATCTGGAAAGGAAAAGGCTCAGAAAAGTAATAGATGCTCTCCACTGGTTCATAGGCACTGCTTTAAATGTCTTACAAGTTCTGTTTAAATTGCAATGTAAAGGTTGCTTTATTTTTTGGAAAAAACAGAATAATATTGGCTGTATTAAGGAGAGAATTTGTGGAGGCCCCAAGGCTACTAAACTGAAGAGCAGAAGACATAGGTGAGCTGGCTTAAGACATTCAAGTGTGGGTGAATGGTATGGATGTTGGAACGCAGGTGGCTAGCCTTGAGCGAGAGCTCCTGGTAACAGTAGTAGGAGAGAAACAGGATTAAGTGTAACTTTTAGATGATCCCATTTTCCAAACTTGAGCCAAGATAGTTCAATCCCAAATACTGGAAGCACTATTAAAGAATCAAGATTAAGGCCAACATCAAGGAAGCTGTTTCATTCTTAATCTGAGTTGCCTATGAAACAACCAAGATTTTGGTTGTTTGTAACTATGAGTCCGGGTCTTTGGAAAACATCATGGGTGAATGTAAACATTACAAAGCCATTTGTCTATGAATAATATTTAAAGATAAAATTAAATTAATAACTTAATAATACAGACTCAATAAAATAATATATTTCATAACTTTAAAAATGTGTATTGGTGTTGTTATGCATTTTATATGCTAATTTTAAAGCTGTTAATAATTTTTTTCTATAACTTTTGGATACTTAGTGATGTTTTTTATTTTTCCAATCCTACTTTGTGGGCTTCTCAGTGTGGAAGATGCCAATTTTTAGTCATAGCACCAAAAGCAAAGTACTATTAAATTAATGAGCTATAGTGCAATAGACTTCCAGTATGACCCCTGTAAAGGCTCTTGAGTCATACACACTTCCAACCGAAGCCTTTTGGTTCAGGTGGCTGCACCAAAAGCCTGCCTTCAGGCAGAAGTCAGGTTGAAGACTGCCAAATCCAATTCCAATAGCCATAATTGTCTATTCCCATGATACATTTTAATTTTTATACAGAGATGTTTAAAGAAAAGATTCCTGAAAATTGTAAATCTTTAATTGCCTATTTAAGTTGTTTTAAAATAAGTTTTTTTTTAAATGGTAAGACATGAAAAATATTTTGAAGACCATATAGTTTGTCTCCAGGGACTGAACAGTAAGAGGATTCAATAAATGACTTAATAGGCAAATCAAATACTTTTAAAAAGTAATGAACTGGCACTAGTGTAATACTAAGATAAAGGCTAAAAGCATCATGCCCCATTAGCAATCCTGTCTACTAATGCCATTTGAATTTGGGGTTAAAGATGAGGCACTCTGTGTCCTCTGGAGACAACTGGCCAATTCGTAAAACTGTCTAGTACAAGAACAAGTAGTTATTTGTTAAGTTAATAAATAACTGGAGAGGAAATGAAAATGAGATTAGTTTAAAAAAATAGAGAAAACATAAAAATATGGAAATATTTGAATATTTATTTAGCTTTACACCCTTATTTCAATTTCAACTTCCTTTGAAAAGTGTGTATGGGTGCTCTGCCTGTGAATATATCTGCATACCGTGTGTGCTCCTACTGTTGTCCCCAGAGGCTAGAAGAGGGCACTACATCTCCTGGGTCTGGAGCTGCAGAGGTTGTAAGCCTACATGTGGGTGCTGGGACTTGAACTCAGGTCCTTCGTATGAGCAGCCAGTGCCCCTACTGCTGCGCTTTCTTTCCGGCCTTTAATTTTCGAATATTTTGAACACAAAATTGAGCTTAATTTTGATTAAGACACCATTGTTTTTCTAAGTTCTTATTTGGTTTCTTCTGATTTCACATTTTAGACTTTTAATTTTGGTATTTTTTTTCTATTTGGCTTTGATGGTTTCTCAGTGGGATCTGAGGTCCAAAGATTCAGCTAGATTAGCCAGTCAGCAAGCCCCAGGGATCTGACTATACCCAGCACCAGCCCCAGCCCCAGCACTGGAATCACAAAAGATTCGCACATCTGCCTTTTAGTGAGTGCTCTGGGCTTCTAATGCATCCTTGTGCATGTTGAACAAACACTGACTCTGGACTCTGCTCTCTCCCTACCTTGTACCTGACAGTTTACAGTGTTGTTTGCTTTTATATTTCCCTATTTTGGTACAGGATAGCCTGACTTTCTTTTCCATTTTTTAACGTAATATTTTTATTGGTTATTTTGGAATTTTACATAATGTAACCCATTCACATTCAATTTCCTGTTTTCCAACGTCTGCCCCCCATCACTTTGGAACTTCCCTCATAAAAAGAAGAAGCAGATACAAACAAACAAACAAACAAACAAACAATAAATAAATAAATAAATAAATAAATAAAACCCCAACATATCCAAAGTGTGTTGAACATATACTCATAGGAGTATGGTTAAGTATTCATTTTGTGAATATAAAAGGAACAAACAAACAAAACCCACGCCATTCTTATATACTGACAAATTCAAAATATGTGTCTATGCATATGTATATATTCTCATGTGTCATACTTGTCTTAACATTCCCAGTTTTGCTTTTTCAAAGTTAGAGATAAATACTAGAGGAATAATTTCATTTTCTTAATGTCATTTAGAAACAAAATATGGCCATTAAAATTGTTCCAACTGTTTAGTGTCACATGGTTATTTCAAGCCCAAAGTAGTATTTGAAGAATTGCCTAAATATGTATGTGCCACGGGGAGAAAGTACAGTATTATTTAAAACAATTTCTTCATGACTAGCCTGACATTGTACTTTGTACAAATTTGACAAATTCTTTGTTAAGTTCATCTGTTATGTAATTTACAATATATTCTTAAAATGGTTACTATCAAATAACAGAGCAGTGTAGACTTGGTATTATTTTTTTCATTTTTAAAAATAAATTTTAATTATATTAATTTATTCAGATTACAACTCAATTGTTATCCCATCACTTGTACCCTCCCACTCCTCCCTCCCTCCCACCTTCACCCTATTCCCCTCCCCTAGGTCTAGGACTGAGGGGGACCTCCTCCCCCACTATATGGTCATAGGATTTCAAGTCTCATCTTAGTAGCCTGCTTATTATTTCTTTGAGTATTCTTATCAACAGATAATCAAACACAATAAATTGTATTCTGGAACTCGAGAACTGGCTCATTTGTTAAGCGCCAATACAGTTCTTGCAGAGGACCTAATTTTGATTCCCAGAACTCACATTATACATCTCACAATGGCCTGTAGCCCCAGCTCCAGCTGCTCCAACACACACTTCATGTATGCATGGGCACACACTACAGGCATGATGCACACAAGCACATACATATCAGTTTAAAAATTAAAAAAGAAAAGTTGTATCCATCTTTAATTGGAGAAATCATTTGTCACCCTGTAAATAAGCCTTCTGTGCCTATCAAAGTAAGTTACTCTGAATTAACTCTAAAGAGGCTGAAGTTTCAATGAAATCATGGCTCAATGAATTAGCAGAATGTGCTTAAAAGGAAAAAAAAGTTCAGTTTTTAAGACATGAAGACAAAAAATAGCTTTTGGTTATTCTTATAGTTTCTTTTTAAAAACATGTTATAAACCTCAGGAACACTACCTTGGTGCTACAGTAACATGTAGATACATTGTCACAGTTTATGTACAAAGGAATGTGGGGACCCAATCTGAGCAATGTGTCTTGAAGCCAAATTCATGTAACTACCATGTTATATCTGAACACATGTACACATTTAGGGGTAGCCTTACGATGTTAAAATAACGTATAGAATTAAAACCTACACAGTCATATGCACACCTCTTAGTAGTTTACAAATCATGTACATTGTTTATATAAGAAGGTTGATTATCAGTGGAAACAACTGTATAGCAAACCCTAAGAAAGCATGGGATCAAAGCTGGGCTTATGGTACCTACTTCCTCTGTAGGATCTGTTATTGAGGCAAGCACAACCAATGGCCCTATATATTAACCAAAGAAATACATAGATATGTCTACTCTAAAAATGAAGGAATGAATGCTGGGAGAGGGCTTTCTCCCCCCCTTCCCCCCGCAAAGTTTCAGAGATGGTTAACAGAGAAGGCTAGCTTATTTTCAAAATACATGAGCTCAAAGGGGCATCTGTGTCATTTGAACAATGCATAACCTACTTTGGTCCATTATTTGTGACTCTTTTCATGTGTATCTGGTTAAAAAAAAAAAAAGGAAAAATAAAAAGCAGGATTCATGAGGTTAAAAATAATAACAGAAAGACCATTGGAAAAAATCAATAGAATTAAGTAATTATTAGAAAAATAAAATTAGAAAAACTTTAGCTAACTCTCCTGAGAGAAAAAAGAAAGTAGATAAGATTACAAATAAAAACCCAGCATCAAGATAGTACTAAAGAAATACATGGGACCTAAATAAGTTAAGTGACTTAGGAGAAATGGATGAATCCTGGAAATGTATACACTAATGTGGTTGAATCATGAAGGTCATTAAACCAGACCAGATTAAAAGTATTAAAGTTAGATCAGTAATCAAACATAGCCAGATGGTATCATGGCGGAGGGAGAGAGGGCATGTTCTACCAAATATTTAAGAAGAGACCAAGGTAAATGCTGTTCAAGTTCTCTTAGTAGTGTAAAGAACATGAAGCATAACTAAACTCAGTGTATATGGTCAGTATCTATGTTCATGTTGATGATCAAAAACTTCTGCAATAACATCAGTGAGATTGCTCAGCAGGAAAAAGTGTTTGGTGTACGAGTTTGGTGATCTCTGCCCATTCCCCAGATACCACTATAGAAGAAAATAATCTACTCCCCGGAGCTGTCCTTCTATAGCAGGAGTGTGTCTGTACTCACTCATATGACACACACATATGCACGCACGCACGCATGTGCACGCACACACACACACACACACACACACACACACACACACACACATGCATACACACCAATCATTGGATAGTGTTATAAAACAGGAAACAAGCCATGAGGATCTCCCTGTCTGCATCATCAGCACTAGGACTACAAGTATGTCCTATCATGTCTGCAGTGTGTGTGCATGTGTGTGTGTTTGTGTGTGTCAGAGACTGAATGCAGGTTCTCATGTTTTTAAAGCAAATACATTATCAACTGTGTTGCCTCCCTTCCCAGTCCCAAAAATGGAGATAATTATTTAAAAGTGGTTTTTAGGTCTAGATAGATGTTTTTAGCTTGACAAGAGATGAGATATGATACTGACTTACATTCAGTATTGCAAATTCACCAAGATAGGAAAGAAGTTTTCTCCAAGGCTGCCAAATACAAATAGGCAAATACTATAAATATAACATTTATATAATTCCTAATTATTTAGTGGTCCTTCTTGCTGTATGTAGGTAATTGTATATATAATAACATAAATGTATGTGTAAAAGTAAAAAAAAGTTTAAAAAATACAGAAAAAAAATAAAAATGAGACTACATCAAATGATAGAGTTTCAGTGTAGCAAAGGTAAGAAATTAAAAATACCCAGTGCAGAATGGGAGAAAGTAATTGCAAACCATAGACTAACAATGAATTAACATTAAAAATACAGCATTCAATTGGCCTGCACCACAGTGTCCTAGTTGGCTTTCTATGGCTTGTGATAAAATGCTGACCAAGCTCAGTTTTGGGAGGAAAGGGTTTACTTGGCGTGCAGGTTACAGTCCACTGTTAAAGGAAGCCATGACAGGATGTTAAGGCAGGAACTTGATGATGAATGCTATATAAAGGTTTACTCTTCATGGCTTAATCAGTGACATTGTGTTTACAGTCCAGACACACATGCTTAAGATTGGCATTGCCCACAGTGCCCACAGTTCTTCCTGAATTACTCAGTGATCAAGAAAATTCCCCCACAGATATATGTAGAGGCTCCTATGATGAGATACTTCCTCTTCCCCTCTCTCTCAGACATATACATGTGTGCACACACATGTGCATACACAACACACACACACACACACACATATATGGAGGAGTTAGGGAGGAATGGGGAAGGGCATACTTGTATACTGCCAGCAGAGATGTAGAGAGGTGCAGACAGTATGGAACACAATATCCTGAAACACTAAAAACAACGCAGAGCTATGTGATTCAGAAATAACCATTCCAGGTCTATGTGCACTGTGAAACTGCCATACAAACAGTTATCTCCATGGTTATCGCCATAGCTTGCAATGGGCAAGGACAGAAAGGAACCTGTAGTGCCACACAGAAGAATAGACAAACAATCTGTGCATGTCTGTATGCATGTGTGCCCTCAGCTATGTGTGTGTACAAGTGCAATCAACGTGGGTCATAAAAATAAAGGGAATCCTGTCACTCATCAAGACAAATGGATGAACACATAACATCAACTTTCAAAGTATCTCAAGAAGAGCTTTTGTTGCAAGCACCGTGTACTTACAATGGAAATTTTGAAAAAATAATTAGAAATATTCTAAGTGGACTATGTAAGACACAAAAAATAAATTGTGTATGAGCATACTTATTATGTGGAACTCTTTCAAAATAAGCTTAGAATAGCAGGAAGTGGAATGGTAGAAGTCAGAAGCCGGAGCATGGATAAACAGGAAGTTCCGATTATTAGAAAATGTTTATTCTTTATATTACCTCCACACCTCGCAGTCCCTATTCCCCTTTTCCCCAGGTCCAATCCTTCTCCACTCCAGCCCCAAAGACCTCCCAGCAACATCAACTGAACATGGCATATAAAATTATAATAAGTCTAGGGACAAACCCTCATATCAAGGAAGATTTTAAAATTAACAAGAACTAGAACCTCAGCCTAGATGCAGAGGCTGCTATGCATATTAATTTAATTGAGATAATTACTACATGCTTTACATATACACTTAACATTCACATGATATGGCCTGAATATAAACTAGCTTTGTCAATTAAACATTTAAAACTACACCTAATTTTCTTTTGAGACAAACTGCAGTCGGTAACAACAACAATAAAAACAAAACAACAACAAATAAAACAGAGCTTATCCGAAGCAGAAACCTGCTTTCCCAGGCTTTTCGAAGCATATTTTCAACTCAGTTTGATAAAACCGTCCAAGGAAAAATGCATTCCATCCACATTTTACAATTAGTTTACATTCTTGACAATGCTCTCAATCAATGCACAGGGTCCTGTTAGAGTGCAGAAAATAGAAATTATAAATATCCATTGAAAATTATTTGAAACATATACAATACTATTGTCTTTGAGGCTTAATATTGTGTATTGTTAGGAGATGAAAATAAAGCCCCGAGGCAGGAAACACAACTGTATCCTTCAATGAATAAATTATATTAGAGAGTGTGCTTGAGAGATTGGAGGCGGCACAGGCGGGCTGGTTCTGTAATAAACAGGGTCTCTGATAGAAAGGAGTGAACTTTGCAAGTTGCGGTAACAATGCCATAGAAACAATTTTGCTGCTTTTACACACAGTGTTACTATTTAATTTTAAAATACCATGAAACCCCAAATCTTGGGCTCCTTGTGACCTGTTACCACAAGGGCCATCAAAATACTTAATAGATCAGAGAGAAGAGTGCAGAACTTAACGCCTGGGAGGTTTTTTATTATTTATTTATTTATTTTATTTTATTTTATTTTATTAATTTATTCTTGTTACATCTCAATGGTTATCCCATCCCTTGTATCCTCCCATTCTCCCCTCCCTCCCATTTTCCCCTTATTCCCCTCCCCTATGACTGTTCCTGAGGGGGATTACCTCCCCCTGTATATGCTCATAGGGTATCAAGTCTCTTCTCGGTGACCTGCTGTCCTTCCTCTGAGTGCCACCAGGTCTGGGAGGTTTTTTAAACAAAGCAAAGGAAGAGAGTCACTACTTTGAAGTCAAGAAACTAATACAGACTCAGCGAAGGTTGTAAGGAAGAGCAGCTTTTAGCAGCAACTAGGTCCCAATTAAAAGACAGACAGACGATGATGTGAAGGAAGAGGAAGAGGGAACATAGCACTGAGAGAAATAAAGGGAAGAAGATTTGTCAGTTCCCAAGCTCTGGGTTGAATGAGGAAACTCATATTGTTATAATTTGGCTAGTATATCACAGTGAAGAATATAGCAAGGTATCACAAATGTAAATCGTCGTATCATTTATGGACTTTTTGGCATTCAATATTCATCAAATACTTTATGTGTTCTTCTTTTTGTCTCAGTAATTTCATTTCCAAGTACCCTCATCTCCCCAAGTGGGTGAAGACTTCCATAAAGAATGTTTATTATAGGAACATAAAAATGACAAACATGGAACTCACCTAAATATCTAACAGTAGATCATAACTAATAACAGGGAATCATTGTAAAATATCACCATGTTATTAAATTTGTTCTAGAGTATTTTCTATAGCTGTGATAAACACCATGACCAAAAGCAGCTACAGGGAGGGAGAGGAGAGGCCTTATTTGGCTTATAGGACAAAGTCCACCAGGAAAGGAAGCCAAGGCAGGAATTGAGAGGCAGGAACTGAAGCAGAGACCGTGGGGAAGTGCTGCTTAACCGATTACTTTCCATAGCTTGCTTAGTTATCTTTCTTTCTATAGGAGGCTTACCTGCCTGGTAGTAGCACTTTCCACACTAGGCTGGGCCCTCTCACATCAAAGAGCAATCAAAACAACAAAAGAAAAATGCTACCATAGACATCCTCACCAGTTAATCTGATGGAGGCAAGTCCTCAGTTGAGGTCTCTTCTTCCCAAGTATGTCTAGGGTGTGTTAAGATGACGGAAACTGAGCTGGGCATGTTGGCACATGCCTTTAATCCCATCACCCTATAAGCTTGAGGCCAGCCTGGACTGCAAAGCAAGTTCCACATCAGCCAAGGCTACACAGAGAAACCCTGTCTCAAAAACAAATGAACAAAACATGACAAAACCTAACCTGATAAATAGAATTTAGCTATATATAAAAGCATAGGTCAAAATCAATAAGAGGAGTCAGTGTAAATGTCATATTAATAAAATACATATGACAATGGGAAATGGTTTTACAATCACAAGTAAGTAAGAAATGATTAAAAGTGAGTATATATACTTATATTGTAAGGCTCTAATCTAATTTTTCATATGGAGGTAGAATAAAACTAAAATATTATCAATAGTTAATTCTACCTCAATATTATTTCAATTTTCTAAAACAAACTGACTTTGTATCCTTCATTTATGACAACCTGCTGTTTTTGTCATGGACCCAGGTCTGTCCCAGCACAGAGCTGGGCTGAGATTCCCAAGGCTGCTTTTCTCCAGCATTGTGTTCTGATGTGCTCTTTTGAGTAGATTAGCTAACCTATCCTTTTGAAGAGACATCAACTTCCAGTTTTAATGCTCACCATCACTCCTCCCCTCCTCTTTCTCTTCCTTCCCTCCCTCCCCACTCTCTCTCATTTAATGAAACAGAATTAGAGCTTACTAAGCAATTTTTTTACTGTGGACTTGAGAAGTGTTTAGGAGTCAGTAGTATGTCCGGGAAAGGGTGCGTGAGACTTCTTATGAGAGATCATCAGTCCTAGGACCTCTTCTGCCAACAACAACAAAATAAAGTTTGGGGTATAGATTTTGTTCCCATGGAACTTATTATACATCCATGGTGTATTATTTGATAAACAGAGAAATGAAGGTGAAAATAGAGAATAAGTCCCACACCTATGCATATCTGTGCCTCTGTGAATTTTATGGTGCCTATGTTTTACTGCAAATACATTAGTGGAAAATGTTTTCTCCACTCAAGCAATCACATCATAAATATTTAAACTACTTCATTGACTACCTTGGCCTATAAAATTAAGATCTAGCCCTGACCATTGGGAATTTGAATCAATGTATGTACAATCAGAGAACAGGAAAGAGACATAAGTGCCTTAGCCACACTGCCATGCTACAGGGAAACCTAACATCATTCAAAGTTTCCAAAGGCAGATGAAACTCTCTTTTTATAAATGAGGAAGAAGTAATCCCAAAGAAAAACCACGACCTTCTTAGTAAAAGCATTATTACCATCCTCAAATTTTCTTTTTTGTGACTAAAAGCACACATAATCACCTGACACATTTCTTTCTATAGAGGATGGAGCCGTTGCAGCTGGCATAAGTCCCTTATTGACTCTGCCAGTGCCATTCTGTTTTTAATACCATGGCCAAGTATACGAACTCAGAAAGAGTGGTCAAAATGTGGAGGCTGCTTCTACATATTTATCTCAGGCAAAGCCAAAAACACTAACATCCATAAGTAAAATTTTTATCTGTCAATTAAATACCCAGGTGTCTAACCCCAGCTTCAAAAAAGAAAAAGAAAAAAAGAAAAAAAAAAGAAAAGAAGGAATGAAAGAAAGAAAGGAAAGGAAAGAAGAAAAGAAAAGAAAACTTTCCTGCTACTCATTTTTCATTCCAGGAATGAAGCACTTCTGAAGTCAAGAGGCTCTAAGAGTAGGCAGACAAAATAGGATGAAAGAGCTAAAGGTGTTCAATTGTATTCTAGCATCATTTGAAAATATGCAGCTCACATAAAACTTAAGCAAGGTTTGCTTTGGATCATACATTTTATCACCTTTCTGAATATTGTATCGTTCATGAAAGGACACTGCTTCTAAGTAATTCACAGCTACCTCTACAATTCATTTAATATTTCATGATTATATCTTTAAAGTTATACACCCAGGCAGTGTAATTTGCCATCTTCCTACTAGACCAGTGCTTTCTACCAACAGCTTTTCTCATAGGTACAAACTGCCTCCTGGTATCTGCTTTTCATTTGTTTGGATTCTAATTTATGAAGAGATGATGATATGTCATGGATTCAAAGATACAAAGCACCATGGCTGTGTTTATTGGGCAAAGAGTCAAGACTGTCATGTGCAAAGCAGAGATGATGCACATTCAGGACTGTCCCTTGCTTCCTGAGCCCAGTCCCTCAAACCTACCACTTCCTCTAACAATTTTCCTGTCCATACAGTGGACACTTTTATTTTACATTCAAGGCTCTTATTGTTTCCCCAGATGGTACATTTCTTTCTAGGACTTAAAAGAGTGCTTTCCATTTCACTGAATATCTTGTCCTTTGCATGTGAGTACCTGCATGTGTATGCATGTGTGTGAGTGTGTGTGTGTTGCATGTATGTTTACATGTATGTTTCCTATAATAGCAAGTCTCCAAGAGTCTAATTAATCTTTCTTTTTTTGAGGCAGATAATATTTGGTATTTGAAAAGTCAGCTTTCTTCACAGAAAATCACAAAGAAAGATATTCAGTAAAGTGCATAGAGAAAGGCTAGTCTAAGCCTCACAGTGTTTTCATTCTCTTCTCATTACTGCTGGTTGTTTCCAACTTCTACAAGTTCAGCCCTCTCTGAGTTCATAACCTCTTCAACCATCTTACTCTCTTATTCATCTCCCCCACCTCAACCCCGGCGTGAGCTTCTAGGAATGCAATTTGCATGTTTTCACTAAGACTACCTTTTAAGGATCTCTGAGGTTTGACTTTTCTCAGTATAATCTTTCTTGAGTACGTACATCGCTTCAGAGCACATCTAGGAGTATAACTCTTAAGTGCATGTCTGTAATTTCATTGCCTTTCCAAATTACCAAGTAGGTGCTTCCAACCATCTATGAATGTCAAAGGTCACTGCTTAGTTGAAGTTATATTAAAGACAATATTCTGGATGACCTATGCCAATCAAGAAAGGTACTAGTGGAAACAGAAGTCAAAGAATCTCAGTGCATGAGACAGAGCTGATGTGAGGAAGCTTCTCTAATGCTGAGGCAAACAGGGCCAGAAACTGACCTATGGAGGATCTGCATGAGCACCAACAAGAAAACTGTTTTCTTAAAGCTACTGAGTTTGTGGTCCTTTGGTTTTTAGCCCAGAACACTAATCCAATACATTAAGCCCACCACATCTTATTTAAACTAATTATCTTTTGAACAAAAATGTGTTTTTCTACTTGCCTTTCTATGGATGCTAATGGTCCTCTCAAGGTCATCACTGAGATGTGCCTTCACTTCCCAACCTACATCTACTTTGTAGCCTTAAAGAGAGAGATCATTCTGTTTGTACCCCATTTCCTGCCTGTTTATTTTTCTTATGGTACAGTAGAGGCCTCCTTATTAGATGCATACAATGTTGAGCCACTTTTCTTTTTTTAAATTTTTTATTAATTTATTCTTTTTACATCTCAATGGTTATCCCATCCCTTGTATCCTCCCATTCCTCCCTCCCTCCCATTTTCCCCTTACTCCCCTCCCCTGTGACTGTGCCTGAGGGGGACTTCCTTCCCTTTTATATGTTGAGCCATTTTTCTAATCTCTATCTCATCACCTTCACTCTATATAGTATAGAAAACGGAGTCTCCCTAATATCTTGCTGTAATCGTGCTCACCTGTCATTTCAGTAAACAACATTAAAATAATTTAAAAATGACTATTAAAGCTCAATTTCATATTATGACCTTCACTACCCTCCCACTTCACTCTGCACATCAGCAAGCTTCTTGTTAAAGAGCCCTGCCCATCTTTCCCTGATTACTTTCTGCATATTATCACATACACTTTTTCCTTAAAGCTCAATACCTTTTATTTCTAATTCAGCCACCTATGAAAATTTGATATCTCAAAGGTATGTTCGTTATTTAATATTTTCATCATCAATGTGAAGTCCTCAGCAAACATTTGTTCATTGAGCAAGCAAACACAGCTTCTCCTCGCTCCCATGAAGGAGGTTTTCTCTATGCATTTCCTTAGTAATTTATTAATGCTCTTCACATGTTGAATAGAAATAACATTATCTTTGTTCCTGAAAAGTCATGGCATGATTCCTTATTGTTCTCTATATCCTCATCAATCCTAAAATAGCTCCTACTTATCAGAATACAGTGCCTCACGGGGGACCCTTCTTGAACCCAACAAGTGATAGCACTAGCTAATTGTCTCTTTCTATTATTTAACTTCACGGTCACTTTCATTTGGAGTAGCCAATAATACTTATGTGTCTTTATTGGTCTGGGAACATCACAGAAGCCTCATGGCAGCTTCCAATAATCAACACGTTTAGAGCACACCAGGAGCTCATTTCCTCAGTTTCCCTTGCAGCTAAAGTAGAAGGAAACAGTAGAAACAAACGTCTTTGTGGCACATGAACTTAGGACTTTGGAGCAAAAAATAAAAATAAAAAATAAATAAATAAATAAAATAAAAAGTTAAAAAGATATTTTTGTGTGGAAATGATTTTCTACCATGGGGTATATGCGATTCAGCTGGACACACTGGCCTGACAAGGGTACTGGCATGCACTGACAAAGCTAGCTGACAATCTGAGTAGATGTTAGGGTGAGGATCTCACTGAGGAGCCTGGGAGAGGTGGTAGTTGGTAGCATCTCACACCTAACCACAGCACCCGAGAAGTCTGTGAACCTACCTAGCTCCCCTCCTCAAATGAATCCATGTGTTGTAACAGTTTCGTGTGGCTGCAGTTATTTACAACTCAGTGAAATCTGCCTATAATTGGAAAGTTTCACACATTATAAAGAATAGCCCATGCTAGTGGGATCTATACAAATTCCTCCAGCTTTCATAATTAGAAATTGTTTGTACTTTATACTGTGATACTATTTTATATTGACAGAATTATTTTTTTCACCATACAGTATATTCCATATTTATTACATACCTGACAAGAAAAACAAGTCTTAGCACAAGAATCCCAATCTATCCCCTTCTTCCATTTTTGGACACGTGAACTCAAAATACCTCTGCAGGGCAAAAAAACCAAAAAAACAAAAAACCAAAACAAAACAAAATCCCCCACCAAGCAAACAACAACAAAACCTCTGAAAATGTAAACAACTATTATATTATCTCACAAAGGGACACAAACTCTTCCTTAATAGCTTAAAAAGTACCTCATATTGCTCAAGACAGACATACAGTCTAAATTAATAAAATACATTGATTTTAAATAAATAAAATATATTTCTCAATATAACATTTTTCTTTTTTTTTTTATTAATTAACTTATTTACTCACTTTACATCCCAGTTGTGGCAGCCTCCCTCCTCACCTCCCAGTCCCAGCCTCAATGACTCTTACCCCATCTCACTGTCTCTATTCCTCACAGAAGGGGAGCTTCCTCTTACCCACTCACTCCTGTTCATCAAGTCGCCTCAGGACTGAGCACGTCCTCTTCCCCTTTGGCCTGGCAGGCAGTCCCACCAGGGGGAAGTGATCAAAAAGCAGGCAACAAGGTCCATATCAGAGACAACCCCAGATTCCGTCACTATAATATATATTCCTAAGTCGCATAGACACTCGGTGTCAACAGTTACAGTATGTTCAAGCTGTGCTAAAGAGCATGTGTGTATCAACTCATTTAAACCTGGAAGTTTCTCAGGCACTGCTCTTCTCATCCAATTGATCTTCATTTAACCACTGAAGAAATAATCCCAAATTTTATTTTTTGTTCTTTTACAAATTTCACATTGAGTTAGTACTTGGCAAAGATTTGGAAATATGAAGCTAGAAAAAAAAAATCTCTACTCTAACCATTACAGAACATTTTCATTTTTAAAACAACCAGCTGAAATAGTTCTTACTCTTTTTTTTATAAGCTTTTATTGCTGTACCCTTAACAGGATTTATAGTTTAATTGTTTTTAATTATTATTTTGTGAATTATTTGAAAATGACTAATCTCAGTGCTATTGTTTTCTCTGGAAACAAACTTTTGTGTGTCATATATAATATATATATTATATACATATATATATGTTTATGTGTGTATGTGATATCCATGTGTACATACCAATGTGTGCATGTGTGCAGAGACCTGTGGACCTCCATCAGGTGTCTCTCTCATTTGCTCAACGCCATATTTTTCTGCTGCATGGTCTGTGGGTGGATTTGGAAGTACCCTGTGTAGTCCAGCTATCTGGCCTGCAAGCTTCAGGGACCTGCCTGTCTCTCTGTCAAGCAATGTGGTTCCAGGAACTCAACACTAGGCCCCAGATTTGGCATGGCTGCTGAGCATCTGGCCTCCTCACTGATGCATACAAAAGACTTTACTACTGACTGAGCCATCTCTGGAGACCTTGGAATGTATTTATTTTAACATGCATAAACATATTCATAATAGCATAAATGATACATATAAAGTAAAAAATAGCATACCTTGCTAAATTGGGGAAGTGGGGCAATTGAGAAAATGTAAGCAATGCCTGAAGGATGTGAGAATATGAGCACAGCAGCCTGTTACCTGTTTCTAACAGATCTGAAATGTGATGTGACCCCAGCACTTCCCTGTGGGCACTGTGTAGAATTTGGCTGCAGATGAACACTGACTTGGCTCTATCACACTTCCCACTCCTTGGTCTCCTCCTCCCAGGAGCACATTCCTTCCCACATCGGTCCTCATCTTTCCAATAACACCTCTTGTATTTGCAATATTTTGTACTTTGAATAATGATCGGTAGGTTAAGACTACACTGTGCAAAATGCTATGTAAAGTCAGTCTAGGTGGTGGGCCATGGTATTGGAACTGTGTGAGTCAAGCCTCAGCAAGCAGAACTGGACTGTTCAAAATATAATCAGCATAGCTGACTGTGATTTCATCTTAATATTCAATATTCACTACTTACTTTGTGATTCTCCAGTAAGGTGTATAAAGTAAAGTTCTGTTGATTATAGTGAGGATTTATGTTTTTGCACCAATGTTCTGATACGAGGACAAATATATATGCAGGACTTTAATTAGCATTTTTGTTTTAAAACTTTCAGCCAAAACTTTTGGTATAAAGTGAGTTCTGTTTCCATGTTCCTTGATAGAACATTCTGTCTGCAATATACAGGGCACAATGAGTTTAAAGAACAGAGTTTAGAGAAAAGCTGAGAGAACACATATGGAATAACAATATAGTAACACACATATAATACTAAAATCTTTAAAATAGGTAATTTTAAAGATCAAATATGTGTTCTGTTTTGTGTATGTATAAATGTCTAAAATAGCGTATTTTTAAGCACTTCATTTGGGTCTAGATGGATAATTGATATGGCATGCCATGCATCTGTCATTTATTTTGGCACCTTGGGGATACTCCATCTTGTAGGTAGCACCTTGGTGGTTTGTCATTGTGACTCCAATTCTCCAGACCGACACCATGAGGAAATTATTGTCAGCATGGCAGTGTTTCCCCATAGCATATCCTATATATCTTAGGGCTATTAATACTTAAATTTCCATTTGGGTACTTTAAATCACAACTTTGCACTTGAGGGTCATGTTATTTATGGCACTGATACATTTCAACAGAGGGATAATTGAAGGATTTTTATTTTTAATGAGGACCATTATCTTCACCAAAGAATGCAGTTTCTCGTAATTATTAAATAATGACTTCCTGTTACCTTTCTAATTGTCTATCCCTCTAAACTTAATAAAAAAGATGCATATGCAATGACTTGCACAATTTTTTCCATGGTGGTACTTAACAGAGTATTGAATATAATATAGAGATACATGACTACAATATTACTTATCTCTTGTTGTGGTAGGGCTTGGGCTTCGACAGTCAATCAATAGAGGCCTACACTGTCTTTAGTTAGCCCATGGTTTCATAGCACTTACTCCAGCCTTCAGCTAGACATTACCATTTTCTTTTTTATATTTTGTTAATTTATTCATATTACATCTCAATTGTTATCCCATCCCTTGTATCCTCCCATTCTTCCCTCTCTCCCATTTTCCCCTTACTCCCCTCCCCTATGGCTGTGACTAAGGGGGACCTCCTCCCCCTGTATATGCTCATAGGGTATCAAGTCTCTTCTTGGTAGTCTGCAGTCCTTCATCTTTCGAACCCCTACCCAGATCTAGCTAATGGACAGGACATTCTCCACAGTTGAATGGAGAGTGGGGACTGACTTTCACAGGAACTCTCGTGCCCCATATTTGCCATTACTACTCTCAATCACATTGTAAGTCAGTCAGTTTCCACTGAAGGGGATTTGGCCCAAGTTGATCAAAATAAACAATATTAGTTCCTTTCTTCCCAAAGAAAGATGAGCAGCTACCTGATTCTAGAATGAGGTTGTTCACAGTTAGCTTAGTAAATATCTCAGGGAACAGCTATAATGGCTTTTGAAAAAGGAAAGGAAGATAGAAACCATTTTTAGCAGTAAATAAATATCCTTCTTGAGTTGTGATGTACATACTGTCTTCTCCGGAGCCTCAAAGGAAGCTTTCTGATGTGTCTCCCACTGCTAAAATCTAAACTTAGGCCTGAAGCTGCACTAAGTTCCTAAGTCTGTAGCTACCACCAAGGTCAAAGCTAGGACTGACTGCTGTGTGTTGATAGAAATTTTGAAAATGACCAATCAAAAGTAACAGACTTATACCATTCCTACTCCCAAGATGATTTCTTTTATTTGAATAAAAATGAAGCTGCCTCTGCTGATGATGTTTAGAGCTTAGCAGCATTCTGAGTCTTCTAATAGTTACAAAGCTGAGATATTCCAGCTGACCTGGGGCCATCACTTATCCTCAAAGATCTAGGACATTACATGTGGTCATACATTGAAATAATCCCTCAACACCTTCACCTTCACACAAGCTAAGCAATGTATAGGATTATTGAGTTTTAGGGATATGGCTGAAAGAGTACCTCATGCTTGAGAGATGTAGAGAAAATTTATAATGACATTTAAACAACTGTCAGGCAATATAGTTACTGGGACATATTTTATGCATTTGAGAAAAAATTAACTATGTGAGATAGTCTTTGTTGCTATAAATGTTATGAAACTAAAACATAGATATGTTATTTCTGATGGGAAGTCAGCTTCTCCATTGAGTTATAAGTATAGAATATATCACAGACTCTACCAATATAACATAAAAAATCAAAATATAATATCAACCCATTTTACTTTTTTACATATAAAATGACAATCTGTTGATAGATATGGTAAATAAAATCTATTTCATCTCTTTTTAAAATACAGATATTGGATCATTTATGTTTTATATTTTTGGTTGTGAGCCTAGCCTTTAATGGCTGAGTTTTATTGGATGTTCTGAGATAGACTACAAGGTACCATGAATATAAAGTAGAAAACTTTATTTTTCCATAGGAACAGACCATCTCAAAATAACCTTGAGTACATTACCTGTCCTCTCCTGGTTAAAGCTCAGATGCTATTGGAAACTTCATCAAGTTTGGAGTCAGAGACAAAATGTTCTTGGGATGAAGACTAA
The DNA here is from genome assembly GCA_907169655.1 of Acomys percivali. Classification (NCBI taxonomy): domain Eukaryota; kingdom Metazoa; phylum Chordata; class Mammalia; order Rodentia; family Muridae; genus Acomys; species Acomys percivali. Next base: position 76,388,994 of record OU015744.1, read on the forward strand.
TTTTATAGGTAAAGTCCCATCTAAGTATCTCTACATATCTCCTTTGTTGCCTTTTTCAAGTACCTCACTCCCACACAAGGACAAATCTTCACTACGGGGAGATGTTAGCTCAATGCTTGCCTCTTGAATCAGTAGGTTCCCTTATTCATCCAAGCTAAGTGACATTTCAATTCTCATTTCAATGCATAGCCTTGTCTATTAGGCTATACTAGATCCTTGTAATTATCCTTGTATATTAAACTCATTTGAGATGTCACCTCTGAAAGAATGGATAGGGGTATCTTTGTCACTATTTCCATTCCAGTAGAATTGGTCTTAAACAGTTTGTTCAGGTTGCTTATTAGATGAGACACAGATTAAAGTGTTAGCTCAGCCGTGTGCCTTGTTTTGTTGAAGTTACTTTACTTAAAATGAAAATTTTAGATTTACAGGCAGTTTCTTTAAAACTACTTTTTGTTCTTCCTTTTACATACAAGATACACTAGGAATAGAAACTAAGAAAGATGGCTCTTGTTCTGTCCCAACATGAGTAACTCAGAGTTACAAAAGTGTTTATGAAAGGACTATCTAACTGAGGTGCCTGACTCATGATTAAGTAGATGGATTTACCCAACATTGAGCAGCTCTTAACTCATCTAACGCAAAAGTTTTCCTTTTTCCCATCCTTCTTTCTGTGATTCCCCTGGCCATACATGACACAGTCCAGATTCTACTTTGGGGCTGCAGATAAAATCTTTCTCAAATTTTATTTTCTATTCCAGCTAAGCCTTCCAAACAAAAAAGATGCCAGAGATCCCCATGTGTGTGTACAAAGCAATCCTAAATCTAGATTAATCGAAAACACATAATTAATATCAAAGTATTTTTTATATTTCAGTCTCTGAAAATATATATTGAATTTAAATTGAAGGTATTCCACAAACTGGTGTGCACACTTTAGGCTGTTAAAAAAGAAACCCTGCTGTGAATGGATCCTCAGTGAATCCTTGCCAGACTATGGACAAACTGCTAAGGAGAACTGATTATATTCAAATGTCAGTCATATCAACAGGAAAAGAAAGATCTATAGAGCTTACAATGCTTTCCTGTGACACCACAGCAAAGCAGATTTCCTTTTGTTTTATCCCTGATGGTACATGCTCGCTGCTCTGTGCCTTCTAACCCAGGACTGCAAGAAACACATAGAGCTCAAGAGCCAGGCCTGCTTCTTTCCAAAGAACTCTTACCACTTGAGAATTAAAGACTAATAAGAGCCAATATTAACCTACATGGAGAGAAATGCAAAGCATATCCACTAAAACCAGCAACAAGATAAGGCCGTCTACTCACTTCATACATATTCAATATAGTACTTGAAGTCTTAGCTATATGAATAAGACAACTGAAGATCAAGAGGATACAAATAGGAAGGTAAATTGTCAAAGTATATATTATTTGCAGATAAGGTAATTGTATAAATAAATGACCTTAAAATTTCATCAATAAACTCCTACAATTGATAAACGCTTTCATCACAGTAACAAGATACAAAGTTAATACAGAAAACATCTGTAGCCTTCCTAAATACAAATGGAAACAGAGAAAAAAATTAAGAAATTGATAGCATTTGTAGTAGCCTCAAAACTATCTTGAAGATATCTCTAGGAAAGTAAAGGACTTACATGATAAAAATTTTAATATTCTTTCTTTGTTCTGTACATTTAGTGTTTTGATTATTATGTGGAAGGAGGGCTTTCTTTTCTGGTTGAATCTATTTGGAGTCCTGTGGGCTGGCAGAGTCGACAGCCAAACTCTACCAAGACAGGGTAAGAAGTCCTCAGTAGTTCCTTCCTCACCAATAAGTCTGGCAGAGATATTGGGCTAGAAGGCAGAAGATGAAGTTCCAACATTATAGAGAGTGTTGGGTGACTGTTCAGGCAGTAAACTGTCTCAGTCATTTTTTTCATTTTGGAAGCTGCTAACCTGCACTACTGGTTCACTCAGGCATTTAAGTTTTATTCCTTCTCAAGTCTCTGAGTGGGGTTGAGACCAGATAGTTTAGTTTTACAATCAAGTTTAGTTGGTTAGGGGATAAGATTTTTTTAGATCAAGATAAAAGATTTAAGTTAATAGAGATGAGATATGATAGATATTGAATTTGACTCAGAAATTTAGACACAACAAGATCAGAAAGATGTTTACTTTAAATTTGCCAAATACAAATAGCCAAATCACTATGAATGTAACATTTATGTAACTCATAATTGTCTAATGGTTCTTCCTGCTATATGTAGTTTGTTTTATTCATGTGTAATAAAATAATTGTATATGTTAAAACATTTAAGACATTGAAGAAAGAAATTAAAGAATATGTCAGAAGAGAATTAAAAGAAAACTCTCTCATTCTCATGGATAAGTAGCATTAATATAGCAAGAAGAGCTATTCTACCAATAGTAGTTTAGGGATTTGATGTAATCCCCACCAAACTTGCAACACTTGAAATGAGTATTTTAAAATTCATATGTAAATGCAAAATGAAAGAAAGAACAGCTAAAACACTCATGAGTTTATAAAAATACTGTTATAGTTCTTATTTTATCTGATCTCAAACTTTACTACAAAGATATAGTAATGAAAAAGGCATGGTGTTACCATAAATGCAGAAAAAAAAAGATTAATGGAATCAAATTGAAGACTCATACATCGACACCACATGGATACATAGGTTTTTGTTTCTTTGTTTTAATAAAGAAGCCAGAAATGCACACTGGAAAAAAAGACAGTATCTTCAATGAATGATGCTGGAAAAGCTAGATGTCTGCATTTAAAAGAAGGCAAACAGATCCATACTTACCACTGTTACAAACAACTACAAATGCATCAAATGCCTCAACATAAGTCAACACACATTGAACTTGATAGAAGAGAATGTGGGGAGTAGTCTTGAACTCATTAGCACAAAAAAATGTTTTCTGAACAGAACACTGCTAGTACAGGCATGAAGAACAACAATTAGTAAATGAGACTTCATGAAACTGAAAAGCTTCATTTGGACAAAGCAGCAAACTAAAAAAAAAGGGGGGGGGAAATATGTTTTAGCAACTATGTATGTGATACAGGTCTAATATATAAAATATATAAACACCCAAGAAAACTAGACATTTAAAAATAACTCAATTAAAATATGTAGTACAGATCTAAACAAGATTCTCAAAAAGAGAAAACTCAAATTCTGAGAAGCACTTAAAGAAATACATAATGAAGTATTATTCAGCTGACAAAAAAATGTCATGATGAAATTTGTAGGCAAATGAATGGGACTAGGAAAAAAATCATCCCGAGTAATAAAATCCAGACTCATAGAAACAAACATGCTATGTACTCACGTATCTACTTGTAAGTGGCTATTAGCTGTTAAGTAAAGGGTAATCATGCTATAATCTACAGACCTAGAGAGGCTAAGTAATAAGGTGGACTCAAGCTGGGACCATGTGGAAGAAAAACTGAATAGATTTTGTGGGTGGACTAAGGGCAGTTGGGGTTGAAAATGAGAGGGATCAGGCAGGGGTTGGGGTGAGAGATGGAGGAAGAGAGGAGTAAGATTGAGGGGCATTTGGGGTCAATGTGGAAACCTAGGGCAATGGAATCTCCTGTAATTTATGGAGATGACCCTTTCAAAGAGTTCTAGTAATGGGGGATAAGGAGCCAGAACTGGCCATCTTCTATACCAGTCTAAGCTTCCAGTAAAGGGCTTATGACACTAGCAAGCCACAAATCTACCACCTACAATGTATCTTCCCTGCAAGATGTGCTGTGGTAAAAGTGTTACAGAACATGACTGGCCCAATTTGAGGCTCATATAACAAGAGGGAGCCCATCCCTGAAACTGCCTGGACAGCTAGGAACCAGTGGCTAGATAAGCCAGAGACTTTGACTAGAACAAAATACAATAGGGAGAAAAGGCCAATGAAATGATAAAGAAAAGTCAATGAAATGATTTCTAATGATATCCTGCTATACAGAGAATAGAGTCTAGACCATCAGAGATACTTGATTCAGCAACTTGTTGGAACAGATGTAGAACCCCACATGCAAACATTAGGCATATCTTGGGGAGGTCTGCAGAAGAAGGCATGAAAGGATTATAGGAACCAGAGGGGTTGAGGACACCACAAGAACACAGCCTACAGAATCAATTAAGCAGGGCTCATAGGCACTCATAAAGACTTAAGCAACAATCACTGAACTATGGATGGGTCCAAGCTGGGTCCTCTGCATATATGTGATGGTTGTGTAGTTTGGTGTTCTTGGGGCATTCCCAATAGTGGAAGTGGGACTTATCCATGACTTTTGCCTGCTCTTGCAACCTTTTACATCCCACTGGGTTTCCTTGTCCAGCCTTGATGTGAGGGTATCTGCCTGGTCTTATTGCAACTTGTTATGCCATGTTAAGTTGATATCCCTGTTCTTTTCTGAAGGGAAATAGAAGAGGAAGAGTGAAGCAGGGAAGAGGAGAGGTGTATGTCAGGTACTGGGAGGGATGGAAGGAAGAGAAACTCTAGTCAACATGGAATACACAAGAGAAGAATATATAAAAATTGTCATGGATGTTTCCAAAATTAAAAAATCGTCAACATCCTTAGTCATCAGTGAAATGCAAATCAAAACCACTTTGACATTCCACTGTATACCAGACAAAATGGCCAATATCAATAAAACCAATGACATCTAATGCTGACAAGGATGTAGAGTAAGGAGAACACTCATCTATTGGTTGGATCAACCTCTCAAGGGGAAATAGAATAGATAGTAATGGAAGGATGGAAGAATGGAAGGATGGATAGATGGGTGGATGGATGGATGGATAAGACTGGAAAAAGAGGATCACATGGGGAGGGGGAGCAAATCAAATGTGAGAGGGTGACAAGGGAGGGAAGGCTGAAATTAAGGCCCATTTGGGAAGTCCTATTGAAATCTAATGCAGTAGAAGTTTCCTAATGCATATATACATACATATTTGAAGGTGATCTAAATGAAATCACCAAACTATGAGGAACATGGAGCCCCAGCTAGACATCTCTCATTACTAAATAAAGCTTTCAGGTCTGGTAATAGTTTACATCTAATCAGTTTTTTGGCTAAAAAAAAAAAAAAAAAAAAAAAAAAAAAAAAAGCCCTATGGGAACTTCCAAGCATTAGGATTTTGCCAAGTCTATTAGCTGCTCCCCACAAATTAATGGTAAGGCTCTGCTGCTGAAGACAACATGTACAAAATTTATTGAACACAGAAAAGTAGAGGCTTGATCCCTATGGACTAGTGATTATAGTACTGGAAGCTACTATACATTCTAACACAGGAAAAAAGTGAACAACCACCTAGCTACAGATTCTTCAATCTACAATAGTGACTTCCTGCAAGATGTGCTAGTGTCATAGTGACACAAATCTTTTGGGACTAACCAATCAATACTTCAGTGGATTTAAGACCCACTTCATGAGATGGAATCCATCCTCAGTACTTTTCATGTGCCCAAATACCTGAAGCTAAATAGACCAGGGACCTAGTTACAAACTAAATACTACTGTTGTATTAATAATTGTAGCAATAGAATGAGTCCCAATGACATTCTGATATATTTGTAGTAGTTTACTGTTTCATTTGGCCATCATCAGAGACACTTCTTCCTTCAGTAGATGGGAATTAATACTGAAATCAACAATTGGACAATATACAGAGAATGAGAGACCTTGGACCACTATTTCCTAAATAGATGTCTCCATCAAATGCTGCCCCTTGGAAGCTCAGGGAACTCTGGGGAATTGGTGTTAGAAACATTGGAAGAGCCAGAGGGTTGTTAGGGCACAAACAAGGACTTTTAAACAGAGTAGCACCAGTGTATATACTAACTCATAAAGACTGTGGCAGCATACACAGCATCAGCACAGGTCTGGGTCAGATGAGGTTCCAGCAACAAGAAAGGAAGTGGACACAAGGCTCCATCCTTAACCTAGAAGCTATCTCCAATTCATAATGTCTCATAAAGGAAAAATTAAATTTCTCCTACAGAGTCTCTCTGGGCATACCAATCAATGTTAAGGTCAGACTCCATGTCCAGAAGCACTTTTTGAAGTTCTTTGTTTCATAAAGCTTTGCCATGGATTTTCCCCCACTACCTGCTCTTCTGAGTATTTATTACAGTTTCTGGTTTTATGTTTTTATGCTATTTCTTTGTGTGTGTCAAATTACATCTATATATGTTTCTTGAGCTTTTTATTTGGCACCTTTTCTTCTGTTTGTATGTTTTTGTGTTTTTTTATTTCCTACTTTTTTATAAAAGTTTTTATTTTCTATATATACATTTATATTATTAAACATATATATATATATATATAATAAACTACCTATAGCAAGAAGAACTATGACACAATCAGGAATTATATAAATGTTACATTCTTACTGTTTTGGAAATTTGCATTTGACAGCCTTGAAGAAAACATCTTTCCTATCTTGGTGTGTCTAAAATTCTGAATGTAAATCAGTCTCCATCACATCTTTTCATTAGCAACTTAAACCCTACAGAACTAAGCTTCATAAAACTAAACTACCTAGTCTTTGGTCTTCAAGCCCATCAAAGACTTGAGAGGGAATTAACTTGATTTCCTGAGTATGCTGGGAATGCAAGTTAGTAGCTTTCCAAATGAGAAGATGACAGAGACAATTTTCTACCTGAGTAATCACCCAAATCTCTTTTTAACTTTGGAGCATCATCCTCACTCTTGTGGTCCAATATATCTGACAGACATATTTGTGAGGCAGGAACTATTGAGGACTTGCTTACCTGTCTTAGCAGAGTTGCCATTGACTGTGCCTGCATCCAAGCTTGCCCATTTTTAGACAGAATTCTGTCTGTGGTAGAAATGAGGACATTTTGGCCAGTGGCTAGTTTGCCACATTTGATGCCATCTCCATAAGGAGGTTATTTGATGCTCATCATCCTCTTTGAGGTAGACTGGGTATTGTCAGCAGTTAATCTGTCTCATTGTCCTGTTTGTATGTTTCATCCTATTATGCTTTGTTTCTTTTCATTTTTCTAATTTTATTTTATTGATATTATTTTTAAGTTGTATGATTGTAGCCTGAAGATAGGAAGAATCTGTATTTGAGTGGGTAGGGAAGTAAGGAGGAGCTAGGAGAAGTTGGGGGAATGGAGACCATATTAAGAATATAGTATAGTAAAATATCTTCAATTTTTTAAAAGGAGTGATTTTTTAATCCATCAAGCACCCATGTCAGGTAGCCCATAGTTTCTCTAACATCAGCTCCAAAGACACCAACACACTGTTCTAGACTCTGTGGGAACTTTCAGTCATGTGCTCATCCCTCAGTGTATACATAACTGAAACCTACCTATCAAGATCTGCCTCTCTATCTTTTTCTATACAGATAGTGAAGAAAAGACTGAATATATTGGTGATTATATCCTCTTCACATATGCCTATGGTCAAGTGAATATTTACCTGACAATTGACATGTACAAGTGGTAAGAAGTAACTCTGTGATTAATGGTAACGACACAGTGATGCGTTGTTCTGACCAATGCCGTGTTATCTCCCATCTCATACTAGTCATAGAAGCAGGTTACAGTGTATCTGGAAGGCCTCATACGCTTTCTGTTTTGTGCTGGAGTGTTTTTACTGTTATTCACTTCCTTTTACTTTATACTGACTTACTGTTTTTCCCTCTATGTGTGTTTTGAATATGAAGACTGTTAGTGACTTCAAAAATATTGCTTCTGTCAGATGCTAGCACACTGGAGCTGCACATCAGTAGTTTTCCCAGTCCTTTTCTGTGAGACAGACTGCTGGCCTCTCGATTTTGCTTCCATTTTTGCTGTTCCCATAAACGTAATATTTTATACACAGTTATGGCTTTCTGTCTACCACCTCACATAAGTTCAATTGCAGAGATAAGGTTGAGGGATCCCAGCTTTTTCTAGAAGTTCAATGTAAAGAAAACAAAGGCTATGGCTTGAAAGAAGACAGTACTGCTCATGAACAATTAAAACACTGTGTTTTACTTTCTAGTTATTTAAAACAAACACACAGAACCACAAAAAGATTCTGAATGAAAAGATAGTATGTATTTTAGAAATAAGATGAAGACATATGTCTTTCTGTCCTAAAACAGAGAGAACCTTAAGTATTTTCTCCAGCCCATCCCTGTAATTATGATTGCTGCTAAAGTAAAAGCCTCACACAGAGAGAGCCATGTGACCAAGAGCATGACAGAAAAGTGAGTGTGTCGGGTGTCAGATGACTTCATTCTTAATGCCTACACCTATTTATTTGCTTGTTTGTTTTTAGTTAATTAAGTCCATAATAAAATATCTGAAGTTTTCTTGGAGTCCATTAAATAATGCTAATTTGTTTTTTCTATGGTTTTTGTAAGGCTCAGATGAAATAGTGTCTACAAGCAAATCTTCCTTTCAGTACTTGAGTGTATAGGAATTTGTAATAGCCTCCAACATTTTGGATGCATAGCAATACATGAAACACAAAATGTTATCTCCCTAGCTCATAGGGTCGGAAGAAGAAATGTATAAGGCAGCACTATATAGAAAGCTCTATCATAGCAAACATGCTATGCACTGCATACCTTGAAATGATGAAGTATCTTCTTTAGCCATTGGTGATAACTTTTGGACAACGTGATAGAGATTTGAAGATGCAAATGCTGTATGAAGGGTGACGTGCCTAAAAGGTAGTTTGGGTCACAGTAGGAAACACTTAGGAATGAATAAAGAATGAAAGCACTAAGACAATGTTAGAAAGGGGAGGATGCAATGGTGCTACCTCTGGGTTTTTTTTGTTTTTGTTTTTGGCCTATTTTAGCCCTATCTCCAACCTTTATTTGCCTTTACTGTGAGGCATATTTCTTCTCATGGTCTCTTCTTTTTGATAGTGGAATTTTAATTGTCTTCATATGAAGTTTATATGATCTGCAGGGTGTGTAGAACCTTATCAAAATGGAAAAGAAAGAGATCTTTGCTGTCATCTTCTCCAACCCATGGAAAACTGTTTACCAATGCATTACATGGCTCAGCTTAAACACCCTAGAAAAGGTAGTTTTGGGGGGGGGTCAGCTTTGCTTTCTATTACATCAACATCAAATTCAATAAGGCTTCCCAAGTATTCAAAGCAAAATGTTGAAAGAAAAAAAGAAAAGAACAGTCAAAAGGCAATTGCTCATTCAAATAAAAATGTACCAATAACTGACTGGACAAAACCTATAAAATATGTCTAATTATACATCATTCATATGCTTGTTCAGACACAAGCTTTCTATTACAAACTAATAACCCACCCTGAAGGTGTGGTAGTATCCTAGACATAGGTGTGAGATTTCACCATAATTTGGAAAAGGGCCATCCATTCAAAGAGCTGTGTCTACTAGTTCTAAAAATTAAAACAGAAACATAGTAAACTGCAGAAGCTACTGAGAATAAAGCTATTGAAGATGTATAGCACAGACTTCAAGACAAATAGAAAGAAAAGTGGCCTTCGAGTAAAAAGCTTAGCAATCCGTTGTCAGAATTCTGTGTTCACTTATTAAAGTGAAAGATGAATAATAAAGGTGGATTTTCTTAAATGTTATCACTTGTCATCAGCAGTATCTCATCAAAAACACACAGACACGACGAGAGAGAGCGAGAGAGAGAGAGAGAGAGAGAGAGAGAGAGAGAGAGACAGAGACAGAGAGAGAGACAGAGAGAGAGACAGAGAGACAGAGAGACAGAGAGACAGAGAGACAGAGAGAGAGAGAGCAGGCCAGAAAGTCCTGTTTTTAAAACAACATGAATAAACAATACAGTTTTCTCACTTTCAGAATATAGAAGAAAATAGCCAAGGGTAGAATGATTTGAATTGCTACTGAAGGCACTTTAAGAGTTAATTCTAGAAGACATGGGAATGGAGAGAGAATGGACTTTTTTTTACTTTTAAAATTCTTTCATAAGAAAATGTCTACAAAAAGGCATTATTTTATTAAAGGCCTTAAATATATTCTGTTAATTCTAGCCAGTGTGACCTAAGTCGATTGCCAATGGAAGCATTAATTAATGAATTCCTCACAGTTTGAGGAAGAAAATACAGAAAAGGTAAAAAGTGAACACACAGTATGAAACTTTCTTTAATTAGGGAGAGTATTGGGTGAAGAGTGTAGATGCTTATTGAGTAGATAGAAATTGTGTTTTTCCCCACATTTGAAGCCATTGCCATAAGGCGATTCTTTGATGCTCATCATCTTCTTTGAGGTAGGCTGGGTGTTGCCAGGAGTTAACTGGTCTCATTGTCAGTGAAACTTTAAAATAATAAAAACTTTTTAAAATGCCATATTCTTCTTGTCTCTGAGGTTTTGAAGACCTTATCTAACTACCCTACTTTATCTTTCTATAGAATCATATCTATCTGCTGCACCTAAGATGTATATTCTTGTGATAAAAGTAGACTAGTAATTGATATGACCATAATTTGATCAGATAGCAATTAACACGCCACTGGGAAAAAAATGTCCTAATTTCTACCACAAATAGAACTCTGCCTAAAAAAGAGCATGCCTAGATGCAGGCAGAGTCGATGGTCAAACTCTGCAAAGGCAGGATAAGCAAGTCCTCAATAGTTCCTACTTTACAAATATATCTGTCAGATATATTGGGCCACAAGGCTTATGAAGATGCTCCAACGTAATAAAGAGACTATTCAGGTAGAAAGCCATCTCTGTCACCTTTTCATTCGGAAAGCTACTAACCTGCACTCCTGGCATACTCGGGTAATAAGTTTATTCCATATCAAGTATCTGATGGAGTTGAAGGCCAGGTAGCTTAGTTTAAGAGTGAATTTAGGTGTCTAGGGGCTAAGAAGTTTTTAGATCTAGATAGATGTTTTAAGTTGATAATGACAAGATGTGATGGAGATTGATTTACATTCAGAATTTTAGACACACCAAGATAGGAAAGATGTTTTAGTCATAGTTGCCAAATACAAATAGCCAAAACACTATGAAAGTATCATTTATATAATTCTTAATTGTTTTGTGGTTCATCTTGCTGTTTGTGGTTAATTGTATATTGAGTAATAATATAAATGTATATGTAAAAAAAGAAAAATAAGAACTGGAGAGATGGATCAGCAGTTAAGAGCACTGACTGCTTTTTTCAGAGGACCTGGGTTCAATTCTCAGCATCTACATGACAGCTCACAACTGTCTGAAATTCCAAGACCTGACACTCTCACACAGATATACATACAAACAAAACACCAATGAATAAAATTAAATTATTTTTTAAAAAATTAAAAATAATATAAAAAGAAAAAACAAGATATTGAAACCTCAGCATTGTAAAGTGGGAGAGAAAATTAACAATATTGTTGGCAAGTTAACATGGTAGATCCTAGCCAAATATGACTGTCTTACTGATTAATACACCTCTACATTGTGTGACCTTAAACAAATATTAGTGATACAAATATTCTATGTATTCTATTCTTAATTTTTAAAATTAACCAGTGATTATCAAGTCTTAATTTACATTTGCTTGAGAGTACAGTAAAAATGGATAAAGTAAGTCTGGGACATAGCTCAGGGGCAGATAACTTGTCTTATATACATTAAATTCAATCCTTAGTGCTTGTGGAAAAATGAGAAAACATAAATTAAAATTTACAAAAACAATTATTTGGCTGCTCTTTTTTAGCTGGAAAAGTAAATTCAAGTATAGAGCTTTAAGATATAATCTATAGAGATGGTAAGAAAAAAAACATTGACATCTATTACTTTCTCTACTGTCTAAAATGTTTTTCTTTTTCTTCAGGATAATAGCATTAATAGATACACATTTCCATAACACCAATATTTTTTGAAAAAGCAAATTGAAATAACATTAATATAATAACAAGATAATTTGTGTATTGCTGACAAGGTGTCTTTCATTGGACTTGAAGTGGAAAGAATATTGATATTTTTAAAGTTTATTAATGGTCCAATTATGCAAAAACCATTAAAACTGCTTAAATTGTAAGTTATACTTAAGTTCTAGCAATAACTTCTCAGGGAGGCGTTTTTGTCACAGTGATATGTATTTCATTCACTCATTGACTTAAAATTATTATTCATAGTATTGTTCTTAATAGTCATGGGTAATTTCTGGGAAAGAGACTAATGTTTCAATGCAGCACTAGTGTGTGTAGATTATTCCCTATAATTATCACATCAGCTCTGCCAATCAGTATAAATGACTCACTTTAAAAATATGTGGGATCAGACTTCCAGGATTATCTTAGAGTAATCACAGATTGTACATTCTTTCACCATCAAAATGTTTTGGGTTTAAATGATAAATTAGATGATAATCACAGATATCAGTAAACTGAACTGCAGGGAGTTTATGCAGTTTACTGACACCATGTTCCTCCCATGGTTGGTTCTAGCTACCCTTTTGCTACTGCTCAGCTGGGTGCAGCAGAGGCACCAGCAGGTGTGCTCTGAGGGACACTGTGATGATGAAACAGAGCTACCCCAAATAGGAAGGTCAAATAGTTTGACATTCTGTGTTAAAAAGACCAGTCCTTATGATTTTTTTTTTTTTGCTTCAATGGTTCTACTCTTAAGAGGCAAATGGTGGACAGTGAAGTTGAACATTACGTTTTTACTGAAGCAAGAATGAACTTTCAGTAAGCAAGCAAAGAAAAAAGCAAGGTAAGAAAATTACTGAGGCTCTGAGGGTGAGGAAGGAAAGGGAGTCATAATGGAATGGAGGCTTCAAACACAAGACAAAAACGCACGATAGCATTTTAACTCTTTCATGGTTTTAGTCTTGATGTCAAGGGTTTAGGGCAATAACTTAATAATAAAAGTTAAGAATATAGAGTGTTCTGGCCATTTCTGAACACCTTGAGCGGATCTAGGACAGAAGAGCATGAGAACACCAGTAGGACTTGCTGATATATAGGAACAACATCTTCAGGGGAGCACTGCCACTTTGCTTCCATATAGTTCTGCATCTGCAGAGCATAAGGAGTAGCTTACCAATTTGGGACTCCGCTTGACTTAGGCTATATGTACATTCTTCTTCCAAAAGAGCACTTGTCCATAAATGAGTACGTGTATGATTAAAATCAGATTAATTGTGAGAAAGGATATGTACAGCAGAAAAGAGATTATATAATTTAATATATCAATCAAAATAAAGAACTACACATGTGATCACCCTTACCAACCTAACTGTTCCTCTTCTTGAATCCTATGAAAAGAATCTACAAACAAACTTGGAGTCTATAAGTACCGTCAGTCATATTACTCACTGTCAATCTTGACAGTGTATCTGGCCTGTTCTACTGCTTTGGATTGAGAAATGTCACCCTACAAATTTTTTATATTCACGTGAGCCTTTATCTCAATTTCTTAAAAAAGAGAGCAAGAATCGAGAAACATCCAGTCCATAATATGGCTATCAGTTCTGGATTTTATTACTTGTGAAAGATGCTTTCTTTATTTAAGTTTGAAAAGGGGAGGAAAATCACTGTGGAGGCAGAGAGAAGGGGATCTCTATGGTCCTGAGGTCATCCTTTTTCATATAGTGAGTTTCATCAAGCCAGGGCCATATCCAGATGCCTTGTCTCAGGAAAAAAAAATGAACAGAATATAATTCATAGACAACAGACCAAAAGGAGACATTTTCCAAATGTAATCCAGGAGAAGAGACTTGAGAATGGAATGAATGAAAAATGTGCTTTTTAAACACCAGACACACAAGAATAGAGGCTAGCAAGGCTGTAGGCTGAACTTCACTTGAGCCTGCAGAAAGTAGTTTAAACTCTATAACTACAGACACGTGAAAGGGAGAGGAGACCAGTGAGTGAGACAATGATGCTAGTTTCAGGAATGGTCTCAGAGAGCCCTGACATCAAAGCTAGATGTAAGTTATTATTCTTGGTGTTCTTTGACAGAAAATAAGAACTGTAGTTCACTTTAAGAAACTTAACATTCTCTTCATCTTCTAAGATTTCTTTTGTGCACATGCTCCTTTCAGAAGTGAACATGAATTATGTGGTCTCTGAAAATGTTCCTTTTATTCTGCCAGAGGAAACAAAGGGTAAATATGGGGAATCAAAAAGAAAAATATATAAGCAAAGAGTCCTGAGATTAGTGCCAAGTATTGTAGAATCAAGTAAGTAAAAAGTGAATGAATGAGAGGGGAAAGTTTACTTAACACCCACTTCAGTTAGGAACCAGAGATGCTTTGATTGGCTTTCTCCAGCTATGTATATAAGCCTAACTCAAAATTTACTCAGATCTTCATGTTCATTTTATGTTCTTCCTCTGGACTAAGTTAAACATTGCAGTGGCATTGCTCTATTAAGTGTAATCAAATGTAAAGTGTGTTTGTTAGGGGAAGAAGGAAGGGGTTTGTTTCCCAGTTTCTGATACACTGATTTCTAGTTATGCGATATCAGAATTTACAGTACACACTTCCCATCAAAGCATTCCACAGCTTATATATGTATTATTTCATATGTATAAAATTAAATCAGACCATAATTGTTTTTTACTTAGGAATAACCTAGTAATCAGAAGTAAAGAAGATTTATTTTAGCTGAAGAATAAGTTGAGGACAGAAGTAGAAAGGTGGCCCTCCATCCAGGGAGAGCAGGTAGGCTAGTTGCAGATCTTTGTCTATCCTCCGCTTCGGCAAACCCATGTCTTAGTCTTACTTGCAGCCCTGCAATGGACCACCTGCCATAGCCACTGCTGCATCCTTACCCCCATCTCCAGTGCATCATGCAACTCTTAATTCCAAACTTTTTTCCTCCCCGTCATTCTTTCATTCCAGTTCTCAATTATAGCAGACATTAAGTGGGCACCTGCAGGTCACTCCAGCCAGGAAGGCTAGTAGTCTAAGTGCAGAGCTTCACCTCTTCCTTCTCTACTCCAAGTCCAATTCCTGCCTCTCAAGCCATGTCTGTAGCACAGCACCTGGTATGTCCCACCCTCCTTCCTGTCACCATCTCCAGCTGATTGCAGAAATCTCCACCAACCTTCATTGCCACTCATCCTCTTATCTCAGATGTGAACTCCAGGAAGCACTCCATGGGAACACATCAGACAAGCACACAGGCCAGCGGAATAGGTAGACAAGCCTCGGCTCTTCGCTCTCCAGCTGGCTTCTTTTCACATCCAGTCCTCCAATCTCATGCCAGCTCTGCAGCAGACAACCTGCTGTAGCCTCTCACCATTCTGTGACCCATTCCCAGTGTACTTAGCAGATCTTAGAGGAACACCCTTATTTTCTCCCTCCCACAGACCCCCTCAGCACATCTACAACTCCTCTCCAATCCCATGATTAGCTGCTAATACCTAGAAACACATTTTAACTAGAATCCCCAGTGGCTACACGTATCAGAATTCCAGAAGGATTTCCTACCAGGCAGCACACAGCCACCAAGCTCTCCTACAAACTTAACATGCACTCAACAAAATAAGACTAGATATCACCACCTAGCATTACAATCTTAAATCCAAATGCTAGACCCCAGCATAAAAACATAATCAGTAACATCCAGGACAATATGTCTGCACTACAGACCAGCTATCCTGACACAGGAGGCCTTGGATAGTCCATCATACATAGGCACAAGAAAAAGACCTTAAAACAGCTTTTTTATGATAGAGGTCCATAAAGAGGAAGTTAATAAATTCCTTAATATGACAACACAAACAATGGAAGGGAATGAATAAACAGTTCAAGATCTCAAAGTCAGATTTGTCCTATATTGATGTATTGGTTTTTCTTTTATATTATTGTATTTTTTATTTTATTATTATCTATTAAAAGCCTGTTTGTTTTCTAGTGAAAGACAAAAAGGGAGTGGATCCATGTGAGAGGAGAAGTGGGAAGAACTAGGAGGAGTAGAAGGGTGGAAAGAGTCATTGTAATATATTATGTGAGAAAAAAATCTATTTTTCAATAAAGTAAAAAATAGAAGTGAAAGGTATGAGAGCTAGCTATGCGGATACATGGGTAAAGCGCTCACCATGCAGGCATTAGTCTGAATTCAGATCCCCAGCATCTGGACAAAACAAAAACCCTGATTTCTAGGTATGCCGCCTCAGAATCTACAGTACAGACATCCCATCAATGTATTCCAGAGATTATATATTTATGATTTCTTATGTACTCTTACGATGTTATGTGACTACCAGCTCAGCACAGATGTGGTGAGACAGGGGAATCCTGAAAGTCAAATGCCTTCTAGATAAAATCACCAAGTACCAGGTTCAGTGGAAAGATAATTTTTAAAAATCCAAAATAAATAAGGTAAAGAATGTTTGAACAAGGCAACTTCAACTTTTCCAAGGACCTCAGGGTCGCCAGTCTTCACATTTTCCTTTGTTCTGCTTCAACATCTCACTCTGCTTTGCTTATATGTGCCCACTGTGCTTTCCTGTGTCATTGCCCTACTTTAGATATCTAATTATAACAATCAAAAAGAGTTTGAAATCGCATGATGATTGCTGATGCATTGAGAGTGGGGCTGTTAAGACATTTTTAGGCCATCTGTACAACTAGTACATAGACTTTTGTCATCATTAGAGTGGGCTCCCAGTAAAAGAATAGACTTGGCACCTACATCTTTCCTTTCCATCCATTTGTTTGCTCTTAACTTCCTCTACCATGTGATGGGACGAAGACCCTTAACTGGAAGTATAGCACATTCTGGCTTCATGGTCTTAGGCTTCTCAGGCCATAGAAATACGAATCAAATTATTTTTATAAATTTATAATTTAATGAATTCTGTCATCTCAAGTTTCTGTCAGAGCACCAGGAAATCAAATAAAATGACATCTCTAGCTAAACCTTCTTTTTAATAAGATTGCTACAAAAATCAAGAGACATTTATAGCACATAAGAAAGTATTCTGATGTGCATCATTCAAAGGCTTAAATTTTATATTAATACTGGAAAGCATTACACATGTAACTGATATTGACTTGGATTGATACAAGTTTAAGAAAGCTTCAATGGTTAAATATAAGATAAATCATAACACAGGTCAGTAGAGTAAGGTATTAACTTCACACCTACACTACAAGTGAGTTTCCACAGGCTGTTATAGATTTAAAGACAGTTTTGCTGTAAAAATCACTTTACAGGTTTTCTCGTGTGTTTGGCCTGAAACCAAGGTTATTATAGATTTGGAATGTAAAATTCAACAATTTGTACCAGTTATATAAATGTTTCACAGTCTGTTATCTAGATGTGTGTATATATATATATATATATCTTTTTTCTATAAATATATCTTGTTTTTTTATGCATCGCTATGCATTTAATCTCTTAAGTGTATCTGGGAATATCATCTGAATAAGAAAATTTGATGTCAATATTTATCAACATAAGGCCAAAGTTATATTGTTTATTTCTGTTGTTGTGACAACCTGTTATCTTTCTGTTACTTTATGAAATTCTCTCTCTCTCTCTCTCTCTCTCTCTCTCTCTCTCTCTCTCTCTCTATCGTTTTTGGTTTTTTGAGACAGGGTTTCTCTGTGTAGCTTTGGCTGTCCTCGACTAACTTTGAAGACCAGCCTGGCCTTCAACTCACAGTGATCTGCCTGCCTATGTCTCTTGAGTGATAGAATTAAAGGTGTGCGTCACCACCGCCTGGGATGATTCTCTTTTAGATGCTTAACAGATGCATATAAAATGATCTTCACTACTAGTAGGAAAGGAAATGTATTCCCAATTTATATATCCTACATATTTATATTTTGATAAACAACAGAAGCAGCTTAAACCATTCTGATTATATAGTCACACATACACACAGATGTATGTATGCACACATATATATGCTTGTGTGTGTTTGTGCTGATAAGTTTATGTCAACTTTACAGACGCTTACAGTAAAGTTTACAACTTTACAAAAGCTACAGTGATTTGGAACCCTCAACTGAGAAAATGCTAGTACCACACTGGTCTGAACTCATGCCTGTGTGGTATTTTTATGATTGATAGTTGATGTGGTTGCATGTAGCTCACTGTTGGTTGTATATGTTGCATTCATGATCTTGGATGTTATGATAAAGCAGAATGAGCCTTCCAGGAAGAGTGAAGAAGCTGGTAAGCAGGGCTTCCATGGCTTAGGGTTCAGTTCCTGCCCTGCTTCCATGCTTCCCATGACTCCCTTTGTGATAGACTGTAGCCTGGAAGAATAAGATTAACTCTTCCCTCCCCAAGTTACCTTTGGTCATGGTGCTTCACCACAGCAATGAAAACCCAACTAAAACAATACATTCTACACATGTACTTCATTCTCATACAAAAAGAGGAAGAGGGTCACTTTGAGTGTGATAGGTCTAATACGGAAAATTTGGTACAGAGGAACAGGAGTGCTGCTGTGATTTTCAACACTGTTATTTGTATGTCTTTGTAATGGGTTTGCAGAAGGAATTTGGAAAGATATGGCTGAATGGGCTAGAATGCTTTAAGCAGAGGTTAATGGGCCATTTTGATTTGAGTGAGGAAGACCAGAATGACAGCAGTCCTGTGCACAGTGAAGTGCCAGCTCATCAGGTTCCAGGGGAAAACAACCCTCTATAGGAAATTGCGTTGGAAAACACCTATTTTTACATTCTGACAAAGAATCTGACTACAATGCACTTGTATACTGGATACTTGAATGATGGTTCATTCAAAAATAAATGGAGTATTTGTCTGGCTAAGGAAATTCATGATAGTATAGTATTCCAGACCTGTTATGGTTCCTGCTCACCATTCTTGTTAAGGTTTATAGTGAGAAAGAGCAGCAAATAGAGGAGAAAACCAAAACATGTGCATTTTTTTATGATAGGAGCATGGGTGCAGTTAAATTTGTACACGAGGAAGGTGAAGACAAAGATGGCCCATCATTGCTAAAGAGGTTGCATAATTACAGAGCTAGTTCACACAATACGCTCCACTAGGCTGTAGAATGCTTACTTTTCACAATCTGAGCTCTACAGGAGAAGAGAGGAGGAGGATTGAAACCACGTACTTAAGTAAAGAAAGGGCAACGAGCAAGTTTCCAGAAAAGCCAAGTGTGGAAGGCCATTGTAGTTGTTAGAGAGATTAGGGTCACATTCTTCCCTGAAGTGACGGCAAAGGGACTTGGAGTGAAGATAACCAACTCTCAGGTCTGGTTTGTAAAAATGCAAATTTATTTGAAAAGAAAGGACCCAGATTTTAAAAATCTGCTGATGGGATTCCCTATTCAAAAACAACTGCCTGCATAGACTGATGTGCCAACCAAGGACCATGCATGGTGAGGACCTAGACCCTCTACCCAGATGTAGTAGATAGGCAGCACAGTCTCCCTGTGAGTCCCTTAATATGGGGAGTAGGGACTGCTTCTGACCTGGAGTCTGGCCCCCACATGTTGACCTCTTCCTCCTGGCAAGGTGACCTTGCCAGGCCACAGAGGAGTGCAGGTGAGACTTGATCTGCTGAGGTCAGATGTTAGGGGAGGAGGGCTCCCCCTTTCTGAGGACTAGGGGAGGAAGGGAAGGGGTCTGAGGGAGGGAAGATGAAACCTGGAGGCTACAAGGGAGGGGGCTGCAATTGTGATGTAAAGTGAACAAATCAAAACAAAAGAGAGATAAAATATCATACAATTTTTAAAAAGCAACAAAACCCAAAAACAACTGCTTACAGAAGGGCTTTTCTAGCGTCACCTGCCAAGGCAAGTGAGTCACCAAAGAGTGGTGGGACACATATATTTCTAGCTTGCATGAAGCTTGTCAGCGCCATCATAGAATGCTACAGGATACTACAGGCATTCAAATCTTAAAAGACAGTGGAAGCTTACAACAAAGTGAGAGAAGGCGTCTCAGGGCAAGAAATGTGTGGCAAGCTTTCCGTCTCTGCAATGAGGCCATAAGCAGACATTACAAGAAGCTTTTTGGTGAAGCCATGTTGCAGATGCCAGAACTCATGAGATGCCTGCTGAGAACAGGAAATGAAGGATTGCTTTCCACACACTAAAGCTAAGCCTAGCTGTAGGCCTAAGTCTAAAGCCAACTGCTACTTGCAAGTCAGAATAGGACAGAAATACTCGGGGCTAATAGAACCCAGGTGACTTCACCAATATTTTGAGATCGGGAAATATAAATGCAGAGCTATTTCTATACAGTTCTGAAAGCAAAACTTCATTTTAAATACTTGGAAAATTTTAATACATTTTATCCTACATTTCGACAGAAACTATTTGTACACCAATATACATAGAAAAATCAAGGAATTTACAATATATTTTTATTTACATACATAGATACATATTGGAACTCAGTTGTTTAAACACCTAGTTTGAGTAAGTATTTTTGAACTAAAAAGTATCTTTTTAACTAAGAATCTTTTTGTAATTTGGATATACTGCCAAGGAAGATTCTTACCTTGCCTCAATATATATATGCAGCAATATATAGTGTATACCTATATACTATATGAGATAGTTATAATAATTGTAGATAATCTAAATGAGCTGACAACCTTGAGTTTTTGAGTTTACATGACTGGTAACATTTATTTTGCTAATGTGTATGTCAATGATCAGTATGTAACAAACATTTCTAGCTGCAAGGGAATCCAATGTTCCTTACCTCCTCGTTTGTTGATCTTGGCATAGCCAGGTGAATAGCTGCTGGACAGAGAGGAAGAGCTGCTGAAGGACACGTGGGGAAGCCCAGAGACAAGAGGCTCATCACATTTTTCTGGAAAAAGAAAAGACAGATTCATTAAAAACTCTTTGGGAAAATGCCTAGTTTATGCTTATTAAAATAACTACTAAGGAAATGGAGACATGGCTCCATGGTTAAACCCATACCTGCCCTGGACACACACACACACACACACACACACACACACACACACGTACACACGTACACATGCACACGCACACAGACACACAAACAGGAACATGTACATGTATACATTCATATGCCTAAATATAAATAAATATAATTAAAATAAGTTTTAAATATACTACAGACTTTAAAATCCACCATAGGGGGGAAAAAAAGAAAAGAAAAGACTTCATCAATGGTCACAAATTACACGTCTCAGCTGTACCCATCCTGGTAAAACCACAGAAGCAGTTTAAATCGTTCTGGTTTTAGATGTAATAGCTGGAGCAGCAGCATTGCTCCAAGAGGGCTGCAACTCAAATCCAATCAAGAATCACAGGTAGAATCCAGCCTTTCTACTCCCTTTTGTACCCGGCATTGCCTAGAAATATTCAGGTGATTATAAATCATGCAGCTAGAAGATGCAGAAAAATAATGAAATGGGAAGTAGTGATATTGGGAAGGACTCCAGTGAAAGTACACAAAGCGAGAAAGTGGAAGTCACTAATAGCTATGCATAATTTCAGTTGTGCATGATGAATAAGTTCTGGAGATTAGATATATCTCATTGAGCCTGCAGATGACAATAATGTTTGGGCACCTAAATATTGGAGATAGAAAGTCTTGTGTTAAATGTCCTTACTAAGGAGGAAAAAGAAATTGTTGATCATCATGGGGAACCAGAATAATGGCCACCATGGGAAGAATTATTACCCAATAAGTCACCAGTCCCTGCCTTGCATCTATTTATGATACTTTCTTCACATTGATTTTTATAACGCCACTAACATTTTCAACCATCATCTCTTCTTAGGTGTTGCTTCTTGATTCTTATCATGTATGTTTCTTAATGTCTTAAATGATTTATTTTTCTAGTGTCCAGATCTCATCTGTTTTTCTCTTAGCCTACCCTCCCCAGGGAGAGTGCATTTGCACTAGCACTTGCCATATAGGCTGTCCTAACTCCTGACCTCTCACCTCTATAGGTATAGATCTAAATCAAGCAGTTAGCAGCAGTTGCTACCATAGAAACTTCTTGGACCTCTATCTGCATCAGAGAAAATGGGTCCTCACAAAATGTTCTTATGACTCTGGAGCTACTAAGAAATTATTTTTTAAATTTTATAAACATTATTATTAAAATTTGGGCAAATAAATAAAAAACACACACTAAAATCAGACTCAATGCCTCTGAATAAATGGGCTTCTATAGAGTTAGAATAGGCATTTGGAACACAAGTTATAGAACTTCACATTAAATATTACATTTTCAGTATATTTTATTTTCTTAGAGACTATCAAAGAAAAATATTATGACATAATAAATTAGGAAAAATAGCTTTATATCTTATTTCGTTACTCCATGCCCATTCAGTTTTTCCTCATCCCCTCACACAATTACAGAATTAAAGAATGAAACAAAGGAAACAAAACAATAACCATGTGCTCTCTCCAATATGAAGAATCTATTAAAAATATATGTAAGCAAATGTATACTTGGGTCCAATATAACATGAAAAAAAGAGCAACGAAGGCTATGTATAAATTTTGGCACTTAATATGGTCTTTTTTACTTTAAAACTTTAAAATCCAATTTCCTATATCCAAAATTTTTATAGATTTAGTGTATTGAAGAATGTAATTATACACATGGGCCATTTTTCTCAGAGGTATTTACATATTCTGTAGTAGCATATTTATTCATTTTAACCTCAGATATGTACACACCTGAAGAGTGACATAGTGGATAACCATTTATTGCTCAACTAAATATATATGCTCCAACAAAATAAATGCTCAAGGAAATATCAGTATGTGTGTCAGCATCTGCCTTTAATCTCTGTGAATGTGGCTTAAAGTCCTCCAGAGACAACAGTGGCTCCCTCACCTTCGTCTCAATCACTGACTAGACACAATGACTTCAGTCCTCTTTTCTCAGTGGCAAGCCGTGCCCTGGGAGGAGACTGGCATGGCTGCCCACCTGCCATCTCTTTAGCACTCTAATCCTGCCTTACGGTCCTTCTCAGCACTCAGCACCAACATGCTTTCACCCATTGCGTGTCTTAGCTGCCTTTCTCTCCCACCAAGCTGCTATCCTGTGGAAAGGAAGTGTTTTGTGGCTTATCTAATAGTTAATCTTGTGATTAAGAGCTGAACTACAAGATGATGGGAAACTTATTTTCAAAAAGATGGTCTTTAACTCCTAACAAATGCCCACATTGCCTAGGGTTTGGTTTAATAAGATGGGGGAATTGAACAAGACATTCCTGAAAGGTTTTCATGTCTCCTGTTTATAAACAGAGAGTAAAGGCTTTAACAATAGAGAGGATTGGTAGTTTTGTTGGGATCTCACTGAAGTGGTGTTAAACCCTTACAGGCAGTGAGGACTGAACCATCATCTAGTACTTCAACATTAACTGTTTAAAGAGTAGAAGTGAAAGTGAACAAATGTGTCCTCATAACGTGTTTTCTTATTCTTGTTATTCTCTAGAATCCTCTGGGAACTCTGACAGGTGTGTATGATTAGAGTCCCCAGAAAATTCACGGTAAAAGAAAGAAAAGATGAACACGAAGTATGTGTTGAAAGAGACCAGTTACAAATCTATACTAAGTAAACGGATTTGATCTTCATCGCTAAGATGCACTATTACATTTAGCCGTGAGAGGGCAGAGATGCATTTTTTCTCTCACTTTTTTTTTTAATTCTTCTAATCTAATTTGAAATCAATTTTGGCACTGTTCCCACATGTAACTAAGAAGAGTGTTGCTGCTGGTGCTCTCATCCTGTTGAAACGTGCCATTAGCCAAGGCATGTCAGTGCAAGCCTGGAAGCTGGGTGCTGTGACCAGCACTGCAGAGGAGCGGAAGACGAAGGGGGCAGCATTTGTCTCTTATGGACCTAGGACACCATGGCACAAATCAGACTAATATGAGTAAGTTCAGTTCATAGTTGGAGTTGGTGATTAATACTGAGTAGGGAGGAGGTCAGGCGCACAATGGGGAGGGGGAAGCTGCTAGTCTAGGCTACAGTGTCAAGGAAAGTCTCTTTGATCAAGAGACGTCAGAGTCTATATTGATCAGAAGAAGACGAGAAAAATCAACAGCACCCCATTGGAGGATCTTTTTCAGTCTAAGCTTTCATATACCTGACAACAATAAGTGACATATTTCCTAAAACAAAGTGTTTAATAACTCTACATACAGTTCCATTGGCAAAAAATATAAATGCATAAATATGAACTCCTTAATGATCTCTTAGTTAATGCAACTAAATGAGACTATACTTTTACGGTCTAAAAACTGATTTTTGTAACAATTTACTTCAATACCAAATAAACTTTATTTATTCAGAAATCAATTAAAATACACTTAAAATTAAAAATAAAATTTAAAAACCATGTAATATTATTCTAATTATGAAAATTATAGCAAGAATAATAAGAATTTACATATCAATTATGTTTTGTAAATGGTAAATGTAGAACACTCACAATTTAAGCTTTGGAAAAGTCACATTTTTCTTGTTTTATTTATTTTTTGTTGTTTGCTTGTTTGTTTGTTTGTTTCTGAGACAGGGTTTCTCTGTGTAACAGCCCTAACTGTCCTGGACTTGCTTTGTAGACCAGGTTGGTCTTGAACCCACAGAGATCTGCCTGCCTCTGCCTCCTATGTGCTGGGATTAAAGGAGTGTACCACGACCACCCGGCCCTTTTCTTAGTTCAAACACAATACACAACTGTAGCATTAAATAAAATATTTCATTTATCATGTTTTCTTCTAGATAACGCTAATCACAAATATTTTTTGATGTCTTATTTCCTGCATTATGTAGTTGTAAACATTTCAAGCAATAATATCTATTCACCTAATTTTTCCATAAATGCACAGTAGACAAGCCTACATACAATGACTAAAAATGGAACAAAATTATAATATTAACAATATAATTCAGCATTGAGTAGAACATATTCAGTCCCTAGAGATGTGGAGGCGAGTGGTCTTTCAGACTTGGCTCTATCAGAAGTATGTGGCCGTGAATATGTCAATTCACCGCTTTCCTAATGTCCAACATAATGAAGAGGCAATTGAGCTAAGTTTCTGTGAAGCTCAGAAAATATTGAGAATTTCCAGTATAGAACACTGACCCATACACCAAGTCAAACCTGAGTTTTATTCCCTATGAAGGGTTATGAGGACACAGCTTTATGTAGTTTCAGCGTCCATGGCTGGTTCACAACCGCAGAGAGCTTCTGTGCGGACCATATTCTCATAAAGCTGAAATGCTCACTGTCTGACTAGTGTCATCCACACTGCAGATAACCAGAAGGGGAATGATTAGGGGACACTTATATTGTCCAGAATGAATAAAGTCTGAAGAACTGGGAAACTAGATAGGTGGAAAGAAGTGAAGAAAAAGGAAACAGCTTAAGCATCATCAGAGGCTACAGTGGGCATAACAATTCCCCGTTGATTGCAATAGTTGCGCTCCAGGCCTGTATATGTCGCCATACTGCTCATTATGATGTACTGTGTTTTTATTCTGACTGTAATAATGATTAAGATATACGGTAACTTGTAAATGCTTGGCTTGCCTGTTCAGCTACAGCATGCACTTAGATATCGTAGTTATGAAAACACCAGGATATCAGGCAAAGTCCTGAAGAAGGTGAGGTGAGCATCTTAGTACAGTAAAGGGAGGCAGAGGGAGATCTGGAATAATCTAGTGCAGCTTTTCCTGTGAGAATATGTACTGTAGTTCTATAGTCAGACAGGCATTGCAAATATTTCAATTCCAGGGTGCCTTCCTTCCAGGAAACTTTGGATGAAAACTAAAGGAGCAGATGGGCTCTGAGCTTTATTTTCATACCATTTCAGTCAACCGGGAAGGCGGACTAGCTGTGAAGAATACAGCACTAACTCAAGCTGAAATAACAAGGGAAAGAGCTGGCAGATAGAAGGGAAGTAGCTGTTCCCTTTCACCTAGAGATCGTGTCCGCGCATGCTCTCTGATACCAAGAGTTACAGGGAAAAGTTAGCGAAATCCAGCCACGCGTCGGAACACCTTTTAAGAACAAGGAACAGGGTAGGGGTTTAAATTTTTCCGCCTGTATTGTCCTTGGCTAGGGCCTTAGTTTGAGCGGGACCCCATGACCCAAATCTGCCTATCATAATGTTCTACTTGTAGGTTTCTAGAACCCACTGGATCCTTCTACATTGCTATTCACCCATTGTTCTCTCATCTGGACAAGACAGTCTCCACACTTGAGTGGAGAGAGGGATTTGACTTTCTCAAGTACTCTGGTGCCTCACATCTGACGATGTCCCCTGGCGGGGGAGACCTAGTGGCACTCAGAGGAAGGACAGCAGGTCACTGAGAAGAGACTTGATACCCTATGAGCATATACAGAGGGAGGTAATCCCTCTGAGGAACAGTCATAGGAGAGGGGAATAAGGGGAAAATGGGAGGGAGGGGAGAATGGGAGGATACAAGGGATGGGATAACCATAGAAATGTAACAAGAATAAATTAATTAAAAAATAAATAAATTAAAAATAAAATAAAATAAAAAAATAAAAAAATAAAAAAAGAACAAGGAACAGGGGCCTGGCGTGGTGGCGCACGCCTGTAATCCCAGCACTCGGGAAGCAGAGGCTGGCGGATCGCTGTGAGTTCGAGGCCAGCCTAGTCTACAAAGAGAGTCCAGGACAGCCAAGGCTACACAGGGAGACCCTGTCTCAAAAAATAAACAAACAAACAAACAAAAAGGAACAGGACACTAGAAAGAGGCAGGCCTTTCTGGATGGTGAGCCCCTCGTTTGTATGGAAAGAAGAAAGACACGTGGAGAGGTATGGTCTCATTGGAAACCGTCTCCCTGCATTTTCCATGTGTCCTGCGTGCATTCAGTCTCTAAATTCTGAGGATAAAGATACAACAGTCTCAGAATCTACACTGTTATTCTACATAGGGTTTTATGACAACTCCTCCCCAGTTAGGAGACGTTGAAAAATTCTTGGCTCTGCCTCTTGATAGTTCGTGTTCTACCTCCCATCACCAGGCTCCTGCCTTGCTCTATAAGACCAAAAACGTCATGAATTCCACAATGACCCGTGTGGCGACACTGCTTCTTGATTTTTTCGGTAGGATTGTGGTTCCATCGGGTTCTGTTGTCTTGGACGCTTATGTCAGGCTCTGCACTCTTTCTCAGGGCCTCAGGATTTACATTCTGCACAAGGTTTCTGATTCTGTCTGTGCTTTCTTCTCATTCACAAACCTGAGAATTTACACTTACACACATTTGCCTTGTACTTCCTGTGTCCTCACTGCTATTTGCTGTAGTTTTGGCTGATACATTTATCTAGACTCATTATTACAAAGAGAGTGGGAAATGGCAGGGGCAAATCAAGTGCGATTTCTAATTGAATGATTTTCAGGATTTGGATGAAAAGAAAACCGAAGCCGTGGCCTAGGTGTTTCCTTAGTAATCACTATGATTGATACAGCCTTTCAAAGATATTCTTTATAAACTATTAGTAGCATTAAATTTGTTATAAGTAGAATTGGGCAGGATCTAGTGTGGATTCTATCCACATGTCTGTACATCTTTGTTTTAATCTTGTTTGTTTGTTTTTTGATGAAAGAAAGTGAGAGAGGAAGAAAGAAGAAAAAGAGGGAGGGAGTGGAGGAGGGAGTGAGATTTTGTCATAGCTATGACATACCTGCTATTTTTATTCCATATTTCTATTCCATAAACAGCTGGTTGCACACATATTTCACTGTGGCACATTCTGCAGCTCAATATTTTGTTGTACTTTCTTGACACATGTTATTTGACCAGGCATTGTTTACTCACCTCAAAACCTTGCTAACTTTAGTGCTCTATTTTAACACAAAACACACTTAGCTCATCCATTCTTTGTGTCCTTGTGAAACCCTCTCATTGTCCCAAGAACTTTTCTGTAGTGTATAATCACACCCAGAGGCAAATTTTATAAAAATTTAATCTGCATAACATGTAGGTTTTAAAACAAAGTTAATATTGTGTTATTTCAATGAATTTTAAAAGAAAGGTTGATTTATTATTTTTTTACTTTTAATATATTTATTAATTTATTCATATTACACCTCAATTGTTATCCCATCCCTTATATCCTCCCATTCCTCCCTCCCTCCCATTTCCCCCTTACTCCCTTCCTCTATGAATGTGACTGAGGGGCACCTTTTCCCCCTGTATATGCTCATAGAGTATCAAGTCTCTTCTTGGTAGCCTGCTATCCTTCCTCTGAGTGTCACCAGGCCTCCCCATCCAGGGGACATGGTCAAACATTATGGGGGTCAAGCTGTACGATAGAGCAATAGTAATTAAAACAGCATGATACTGGCACAGCAATAGGCTGATTGATCAAAGGAATCGAATTGAAGACCCAGAGATGAATCCACACACATACAGTCACCTGATTTTTGACAAAGAAGCCAACTCTATTCAATGGAAAAAGGATAGCATCTTCAACAAATGGTGCTGGTCTAACTGGATTTCTACATGTAGAAAAATGCATTTAGATCCATACTTGTCACCATGCACAAAACCAAGTCCAAGTGGATTAAAGATCTCAACATAAAACCAGAGACACTAAATCAGTTAGAAGAAAAAGTGGGGAAAAGCCTGCAACACATTGGCACAGGAGACAACTTCCTGAACAGAACACTAACAGCCCAGGCGTTAAGGTCAACAATTAATAAATGGGACCTCATGAGGCTGAGAAGCTTCTGTAAGGCAGGAGACACTATCAAAAGAGAAAAGTGACAGCCTACAGATTGGGAAAAGATCTTCACCAACCCTGCATCTGACAAAGGTCTAATATCCAAAATATATAAAGAACTTAAGAAATTAAACACCACCAAACCAAATAGCCCAATTGAGAAAAGGGGCTCAGAATTAAACAATACGTTTTTTTTTTTAATGTGCATGTGACTGTGGG
Organism: Acomys percivali; assembly: GCA_907169655.1. Taxonomy (NCBI): domain Eukaryota; kingdom Metazoa; phylum Chordata; class Mammalia; order Rodentia; family Muridae; genus Acomys; species Acomys percivali. Next base: position 76,417,884 of record OU015744.1, read on the forward strand.
TGTCTGTAGAAGCCTGAATAGGGCACCTCATCCTCTGGAGCTGGATTTACAGGCAGTTGGGAGCTACCCAATGTAGGTCTGAGAACTGTACTCAGGTCCTAAACAAGAGCAATACTTTCTTTTAACTACTAAAGGATCTCTCTAGGTCCTTACTTCAGTACTTCCATGATTAACTTTAAACAGTGAGATAATTAGACACACTGATGCTTTTTGTTTGTTTGTTTAACATAATGAAGTAAGTATTTTCCTAGACTAGCATTGTAATTTGAATAGGAATGGTCTCCTTAAGTTCATGTATTTGAATGTGAATGCTTAGCCATTAGAGAGTAGAGCTACTTGATTGGCATTAAGAGGTGAGGCCTTGTTGGAGCTAGTGTGTCACTGGGGGGAGGGCTATAGAGTCCAAAAGCTCAAGCAAGTCAGCAGCACTATGTTTGCTTAAGTAAAGAGCAATGGGGTGCCATATGCATTCTAGTATTCAAAAACTTGAATGAGACAGCCTTTTCTATTTCAGTCTCATCCTTGACAATTAGGACAATGTATTTGTCTACTGTATTATTCTTCCATTCTACCATTTGGTAGAAATCCTTAAGCCCAAATCCATAGATTAATAGAAAACAGTAATAGTAATTATTTATGGAGTACTACCATGGAAAGAAATATTAACTAATATTTTGAATGGATTTTGTTTTTGTTTTTGTTTTTCAAGGCAAGGTTTCTCTGTGTAGCTTTGGCTGCCCTAGACTTTGTAGACGAGGCTGGCCTCGAACTCACAGCGATCCACCTGCCTCTGCCTCCCAAGTTCTGGGATTAAAGGCGTGCACCATGACGCCTGGCTCTTTTTTTTTTCTTTTTTTTTTTTTTTTTGAAAGGGTTTTTTAAAAAATGATTGTAATTGGTTGAGATAGTTGCTATTACTATTCCAAGACAAAGCTTATGCTACAGGATATTAGAGTCAAAACATAGCCTTACTTATATTTGGCTATAAATCCTATGCTTTTAAGGACATTTCAAGGATATGCTATCTCTTGACTCACTTAAGTTACTATTCATATCTGTTGTACTGGGTTTGGGAGCTATGCTGATGCCCTAATAAGGGTAAAACTAACAGATAAGTTCTTCCCACACCCAAATTTGATCTGACTTAAGATAATGCCCTTTATAATAACATCACATCAATTTCAACACTTACTATGCCACGTAAGACCCACCTCTTTCAACACAAAAAGATTCTGATAGTTTTGAATAGGTGTTCTCAAAGAGACTCATGCATAACCAGCCGTTTAATAGCTGTGCAGCTCAGGAAAGTACATGAGTACCATCCCATTTGTCCATTCAATACATATTTATTGGGTACTTACTTGCTGCTTTGATCGTTATCTCTTTATAATGTATTCTCCTCACAGTTGCCAAATGGGCCTTTTATAAATGAAGACCAGATTAAGGCATTACTGGAGCACCTCCTGCTAGTTTCCCTTTGTGATGAATATGAAACGCAGTCTCTACTAGGGCCCTGCAATAACTCTCTCGGAATGTTTTATTTCCTTCTTCTTCTAGGAGTCTGAACTTTAGCTTTTTTGTTTTTTGTTTTTTCTTTTTCTATAGTAGTACCCTTGGTCTTATGTTCTTTTCTTCCCAGTTAGAACTTCTTCATTGGGTCTACAATGCCTGGTCTCTTTTCTGATTCCAGGTCAAGAACAACCTCTTCTGAGACCCCTTCTTCTATAGTCATCAACTCAACGTGCATGTTCAAGCTTCCTAGTCTGTACTTACTATAATATCACACTGTCTCACATTGATTATGGGTTTTTTGAAATTTGAAATGTTCTCACTTGCTGTCAAACTCATAGTTTTGCTTTCTTGCTGTGAGAATGGGGACTGTAACTGATTTTTTAAAATATAAACTTGTTTTTAAAAATTTATTCACTTTACATGTAGATCTTAGCTCCCTCCCTTGTCTCTTCTGGGTCCTACCCTCTCTCACTCTTCCCCCACCCCCCTCTTCTGGTCATCAGAAAGGGGAGCCTTCCTGCCCTACCAACTGATCCCAGCCTATCAAGTCTCATCAGGCATGATGGAGTTCTCCTCCTCTGTGGCCTTGCAAGGCCACCTAGCCAGGAGGAAATGACCAAAGAGCTGGCAACAGAGCCTGTGTCAGAGACAGTCCCTGCTCCCCTTACTAGGAGACCCACATGGAGAGTGAACTGCCTATTGGCTACATCTGAGCAGGGGGCCTACATCTTCTCCATGCATGGTCCCTATTTGGTACATCAGTCTCTGCTGGTGCCCCTGGGCCTAGATTTATGGCTTTGTTGGTCTTCTTGTAGAGCTCTTGTCCCCTCTGGGTCCTTTTATTCCTTGACTCTTTCATCAGACACCCTGCATTCTGGCCGAAGTTTGGCTGTGAGTCTTGGCATGTGCTTCCATCCTCTGCTGGTTGGTGTCTTTCAGAGGACCTCTATGGTAAGCTCCTGTCCTGTTCCTTCTCTTCAACCACTTCCAGTGTCTATTATAACTGTCCTTCTGAATGAGAATAAAGCCTCCTATCCAGGGTCCATGTTATTCCCTTCTTTAGATCTGTGGATTGTAGTACGATTTTCCTATATTACATGGCTAATATCCACTTATAAGTGAGTATATTCCATACATGTCTTACTGGGTCTTGGTTACCTCATGAAGGATGATCTTTTCAAGTCCCATTTATTTGCCTGCAAATTGTATTCTGTCCTTGTTTTTAGTAGCTAAGTATTATCCCATTGTGTAGATGTACTACAGTTTTTTATTCATTGTTCAGTTGAGGGACATCTGGGTGCTTCCAGTTTCTGCCTGTTACCAATAAAGCTACGATGAACATAGTTGAGCAAATGTCTTTATTGTATGGTGGAGCATCATTTGTGTATATGTCCAGAAGTGGTATAGCTGGGTCCCAGGTTTCTGAAATAACACCAGATTTATTTCCAAAGTGGTTATAAAAGTTAGCACTTCCACAGCCAGGGAGGAGTGTTCCTCTTTATCCACAACCTTGCCAGCATGTGCTGTCACCTGAGTTTTTGATCTTAGCCATTCTGATAGGTGTATGGTGGATTTCCATTTCCCTGATGACTAAGGACATTGAGCATTTCTTTAAGAGCTTCTATGCTCCTATTTGAGAATTCTATGTTTAGCTCTGTACTCCCATTTTAAAAATTGGATTCTTTGGTTTGTTGGTGTTTAATTTCTTGAGACCTTTATGTATGTTGCATATTAGCTCTCTGTCAGATGTAGGGTTGGTGAAGGTCTTTTCCAAGTCTGTTGGCTGTCATTTTGATCTGTTGATAGTTTGCTTTGCTTTACAGAGCTTTCAGTTTCATAAGGTCCCATTTATTAATTGTTGATCTTAGAGCCTGAGCTGTTGTTGTTCTGTTCAGGAAGTTGTCTCCTGTGCCAATGAGTTCAAAGCTCTTCCCCACTTTCTCTTCTAATAGATTTAGTGTATCTGGTGTTTTGTTGAGGTCTTTGATCCTCTTGGGATTTAGTGAAGGGTGATACATATGGATCTATTGGCATTTTCCTATATGTAGACACCCAGGTAGACCCGTACCATTTGTTGAAGATGCTATCTTTTTTTCATTGTATGGTTTTTAGATTCAACATACAAATGTCCATAGGTACTTTTTTGTCTTTGATTCAATTTCGTTGATTGAACAGTCTGTTTTTATACCAGTGCCAAGCAATTTTTATTATTTTTGTTGTCCAGTGTAGCTTGAGATTAGGGATGGAGATTCCTCTGGAAGATCTTCTTTGTGCAGGATTGTTTTAGCTATTCTGGGTTTTTGTTTATTTTTAATATGAAGTTGAGAATTGTTCTTTAAATTTCTGTAAGGAATTGAGTTGATATTTTTATAGGAATTTCATTGAATCTGTAGATTGCATTTAGTAAGATGGCAGTCTTTCTTATGTTAACCCTAATGATCTATGAGCATGGGAAATATCTTCATCTCCTGATATGTTCCTCAATTTCCTTCTTCAAGTATTGAAGTTTTTTCATAGTCTTTCACTTGCTTGGTTAAAGTTGCACCAAGATTCTTTATGCTTTTTGTGACTATTGGTAAGAGTATTATTTCCATCATTTTTTTCTCAGCCCATTTGTTTTTTTGTATATAGGAGTGCTACTGATTTTCTTTTTTGAGTTAATTTTGTATCCAGCCACGTTGCTGAAAGTGCTTATCTTGTAGAATTTTGGGGATCACTTATGTATGGTATCATATCATCTGCCAATAGTAAAACTTTGACTTCTTCCTTTCTGATTTGTATCACTTTTATCTCCTTTAGTTGTCTTTTTGCTCTTGCTAGACCTTCAAGAACTATATTGAAGATATAGGTAGGGAGTGGACAGCCTTGTCATTTCCTTGATTTCAGTGGAATTGCTTTAAGTTTCTCTCCATTTAGTTTGATGTTGGCTAGAAGCTGGCTGTATATTGCCTATACTATGTTTAGTTACATGCCTTGTATCCCTGATCTCCCCAAGACTTTTTAACATGAATGGGTATTAATTTTTGTCAAAAGCCCTTCTGGCATCTAAGGAAATGATCATGTGTGGTTTTCTTCTTTCAGTTTGCTTGTATGATGGAATTCATTGATGACTTCCCATATATTGAACAAACTCAGCATGCCTGGCATGAAGCCTACTTGGTCATGGTGGATGATATTTTTGATGTGTTCTTGGATTCGGTTTTTGGGCATTTTATAGAATATTTTCGCATCAATGTTCATAAGGGATATTCTTTCTTTGTTGGGTCTTAGACAAATTCTTAGCCAAACTAACTAAAAGGCAGAGAGACACCATCCAAATCAACAAAATATGAAATGAAAAGGGAGCCATAATGACTATAACAGATTTTATGCCCACTGTGTCAGAGCTGGACAGGAAGTAAGAGGTCTGCAGTGCCTGTGTCAACCCATGCATGAAAATAAATCCATATGAATTTGAGCAACCTATCCACTATTGAGTGTTGGATATTGAGACACATTCACCTTTTCCATTTTACTTCTAAAAGACAGCTCTTTTTTTTTTTAACTTCATACACACACACACACACACACACACACACACACACACACACACGCAGTCGTATCTATTCTTTAACCTATGCACAGAACTCCCCCTCCATTTTCCCATAATGAAGACCATTATTTCGAACTTTACCAATTTAAAACTTTGAACATATTCTGTAGAACAGATTATGACAACATAAAGATTCAATATTTCAACTTTAAATCTAGATTGGTTCAGTCTAATTTTAACTTACCCTCTGATGGTCATATAGTTATGTTAAGAGAAAATGCAAATGTTGTATAGCTAAAAACCCAGGCACACTTGCAGAACTAGCTGCTGTAAATCAAATAGGAAATTGTCCAGTCGGCATGTACCAAGGGCAAATAACTTGGAGACATAGTTCAAATTCCACTGGACATTTAGCAGCTGCAGCGTGCTTCTGACAGATGGAGCAACAGATGCATCCATTTCAAATTACTCACTAAACTGTGATATATACTCAGGAAGAAGTACATTTGTGAGACTTTTCAAAGTAAGCTAAGCTTTTATCTCCATTAAATTGATCTTCTAATTTTATATAACTAAATTATATCATAAAAACCTTGTTTCTTCCATTTCTTATATCTGGAATTGTTTTTAAGATCTTAATTCATATCACGTTATCCTAAAAAGAAACTGTATTTTAAAAATATGAAACCCCTACTCAAACCAGTCAGAAACTGTAATCCCTATTATTTGATAGTGGCAATATTTATTTTAAACTCTCGAAGAGCCAGAGATACATCACTATCCTCCTCCCCCCACTCCCCGTTCTGTGTGTGTGTGATTGTGTGTTTATGTCAATGTGCCTCTGCATGTGTATGTGGCTGTGTGTGTGTGTATGTGTGGCTGTGTTTGTATATCTGTGCCTGTGTGTACATTCATGTGTTGCGGTTATAGGATGTTACAGGAAAACCTTGAATGTTGTTTATCTTCCGCCTTGTTTGAGGCATTTTGAAGTGGAGTCTCTTGTTTTTTGCTGGATAAAATAGAATAGGTAGCCTTCAGATGGCAGGAGATAATCTGGTTTCCCCCATCTCATTGTAGGAGAGACGGGATTGCATACTTGTACTGCCTATCCATCTTTTTGTAGGGTCTGGTGGTTCAGAGTTGGGTCACCACACTTTTGCAGTAAGGGCTTTATCCACTAAGCCCCTTCCCTGATCTCTACCTAGCAATTTATTTTATTTTATTTTTTTACATCACATCTCAATTGTTACCCCATCCCTTGTATTCACCGTTCCTCCCTCCCTCCTGCTTTCTCCCTATTCCCCTCTTCTATGTCAGTGACCTAGGGGGGACCTCCTCCCCCACTATATGATCATAGGCTTTTAAGTCTCATCTTGGTAGCCTGTCTATCCTTTCTCTGAATGACACCAGGCCTCCCCACCAAGGGGAAGTGGTCAAATATGGGGCACCAGAGTTTGTGTCAGAGTCAGTTCCCTCTCTCCACTCAAGTGTGGAGAATGTCCTGTCCATAAAAGAGGCCTATAGAGAGGCACTGGAAGGAATCCAGGTAGCTAGCAGTTTTATTTAAAAAATAGTTAGAAACTGCCAAGATCAATTGCAATATAGGAAAATGTTCTTGAATACTCTATGGATATCAATTTATTTAGATGGACAATTTTTATTGTGTGATCAAAGAAGAGTATTTTCAGTAGAAATCTACCCTCTGATGTATTTCTGTACATTTCACCCTTCTGTCTTTAATTGGCTAAATTAATCTAGATAAATATCTTTCAGTGTTTCTGACTTAGGTCATTGCTATTGGGTCATGTTCTCAGTAGGTACAAAGTAAAAACTGGAGAACTATACAGTCAGTAAGAGTGAAGGTGTAGGGGTCTAGGTCCAGTCTATGCATGGTCCTTTGTTGATCTTCAGTCTCCACATGCCCCTTGGGCTACTGTTTAATTGGCTTTGTTGGACTTTTTGTGGGGCTTCTGTCACCTCCAGGTCCTTCTATCCAGCCCTCCACTTTTCCACAGGTCTCCCTGTGCTCTGCCCACACACATGTACCAAAAGGGCAGCTCAAGCTTCATGTGGGTCCTCTTGTAAGGGGAGCAGGAAGTGTCTCTGACATGGACTCTGTTGCCTGCTTTTTGATCCCTGCCCCCTGACAGGGCTGCCTTGGTTAGGCCACAGGAAAAGAAGGTAAGCTCTGTCTTGATGCAACTTGGTGAGCTGGGGTATGTGTGTGTGTGTGGGGCTCCTCTTTTCTGAGGAATAGGGTGGTGGTATGTGGGAGAGGGAAGGAAGATGGGACCAGGAGGAGAGGAGGGAGGGGCCTATGATCAGGATGTAAAGTGAATAAATAAATAAACTGCTTTTTAAAAAAAGAGTGAAGCTGTAGATGAATGTTTAGTTAACTGGCAGCTATTTGTGTTATAGGATTTAAAATTAATCTGACATCATGTCTGCAAAATCTATCCTCATAGCACAAACACCTGACTAAAAATATTCACACCAAAATGCTACTCATGTGGTCTTTCATTAATTAAATCTTCACTGATGTCTAATTTCTTCTACTTTCTACAGTTTTGAAATAACCTTCAAGTCGTAGAATTTGAAAAATAGACCACAGTTAGGATAATTTTCCAATAGCGTTAGGTGCCAAGGATGTTGCCAATTTTCTTGATGATTGAGGACTGACTAAGGTGGTGGGTAACAGTGAACATTCCAGATCATGGTTACTGTTTTCATGGAAACTGAAGCAGGAGAGGAAGGAAAGGATTTGAAGTGGGTTGGTAATGTCATTCAATTAGTGACTCAGGAAGACCTCATGGATAGGGAAGCTTTTAGGAGAAGCTTCGTGAAGAATGAATAAGCCTGGGATAAAAAGCAGAGGCAAGGAAAGAAAGGAAAGAGGTCTGAGAGTAAGATGTGTTGTGTATGGGTGCGTTTCAGGATGAAAGTTTGAAGGGCTTTACCCATTTGTAAGGAGGTGGCTAATTCAATGCAAAAATGAAATCTTCCCCAATGGAAAATGGAATGGATTCCAGTAATTACAGAGAAAAAGAGTATTTAATATATTATAAGTGAAATGAAAGTTTAGGGCAAGAAGTACCATTTTTCTATCTAGAAATAATTTTGATTTGCCTTTGAATGTTGTCAGTTAAGGATACAATTCCAAGTGTTTTGTTACCAATGTTTAAGGAAAGGGAAACGAATGGGGATAACTTCCTGTTAAAAGTGGAAAAGACACATGTTCAATGACCCTTAGTTCCTGAAGCTTAGTCCAGCATGTACTTATTGAAGTAGTTTAGACTTTTGGTTACATGTATCTTTTGAACAGGGGGAGGAAATCTCCCTCAGGAACAGTCATAGGAGAGGGGAATAAAGGGAAAATGGGAGGGAGGGAAGAATGGGAGGATACAAAGGATGGGATAACCATTGAGATGTAACAAGAATAAATTTAAAAAATTTAAAAAAAATAAAAATTAAAAATTAAAAAAAGAAAGAACATCAGGGAAAATGTCCCTGGTATCTGAAGCGATATTCTCTCCCAGGTGTGTTCCGTGACACAGTGGCCCAAAGAATGGGTCCTAGGGGAAGAGGTTGTGCTTCAGAGAGCTTATCCTGGAGGCCAGCTGAGCTGTGCCTGAAGACAGTGACTGTGAGGTCAGTGCAACGCATTGATATTTTAAATGACTGCATGGAAAATGTCAGGAAAGAACATTCCAGAAGTTTTAAGCACAGTACACAGAGTAAATATGGTACTGTGTGATAGCCTCACAGAGTTCAAAATAATATTAGACTGTAAAGGAAAAAGATCATTGTCAAATGCAATAAAAACAACAGCAAACCTGCCTTCACTGTCTAAACCTTCTTCCTTTTTGGGTAAATGGACAAGAAGTCTTTCTCAAGGTGTTGCCCCTTGCATTAAATTTAATATCCCTCCTCTGCTTACAGAGAATGGATTCCTATTATGCGGTGGTAGTCATGACAGTTTGTAATTCTGTACTTAGTGCATTTACCCATTTGGTGTCTGATTCTGCCATGATCTGGCGACTCCATTAGAACTGACCACAGGATTGGACTTTAGTCTCTGCACATTCAGCACAGAGGCAAGTGGTACCCAAAATGGACAACAGACAGAATGGTGTTAGTCACAAATAAGAATTTTTGAAAGGTGAAACTGAGGCTACGCTGTGTAAGCACATTTATCTAGTCATTATTATTCATATGGCCCCAATTGAGTCTATCAATAAATATTTATTCAATACCTGTTATACTTTATCCAAACCTTCCTAGGCTGGTAAACATTATGTTACAGATGTGAATTAGATCCTATAGGTCTTGAGAAGCCATTTCTTTATTGAGTACTCATATATTTATACTAGATATATTATTAATTCTTTTTGGGATGTGGTCTCACTATGAAGCCTCGGCTGGCCTCCAATTCTTGATCATTGTGTTTTAGTATTTTGAGTGCCAGGATTATAAGCATAAGCTACTGAGTCCTAGTTATATCTTCATATTAAAGAAAGAAATTTGTTTCAGTCATGGGTAGAAGTCAGTCCTAGAGATGTTTTCTAGAGACAGGAGGCCCTTGGCTATGCAAATTATAATGGTAGGCACCTAAGCCTCAGTTGCAGTGGGACCGTGGGGAAGCATCTCATCATGTTGAAAGTATCTGAACTTGGTTGCTACCCACATGCAGGAGGTAACAGAAGAAGAAGGGGCAAAGTTTCCTGTGCTTTCTTCTACTGTGACAGGGTATGCTGTAGGGATATTTATTGAGTAAAGTATAACATGGTATTAAATCTATTTGCTTTGATTATTGACTATAAAAGAAGAGTTTACTTATTTATAATTAATCATTAAGATGACAGTTTCCCACTCTATTGATTTCATGTTTGTAACTAAAATTGTTAGTCATAAAAAATGGGCAAGCTTGGATGCAGGCAGAGTCGATGGCCAAACTCTGTCAAGACACAGTAAGTAAGTCCTCAATAGTTCCTGTCTCACAAATATGTCTGTCAGATATATTGGTCTAGAAGGCTGAAGATGATGCTCCAACTTTATAGAGAGTTTTGGATGACTGTTCAGGCAGCAAACTGCCTCTGTCATTTTTTAATTTTGGAAGCTGATAACCTGCACTTCTGGTTCATTCAGGTAATTAAGTTTTATCCCTTCTCAAGTCTCTGATGAGGTTGAAGACCAGATAGTTTAGTCTTATAATTAAGATTTGTTGGCTAGGGGTTAAGATGTTTTTAGATCTAGATCGATGTTTTAAATTAATAGAGATGAGATACGATAGATATTGATTTTCATTCAGAATTTTAGACTCAACTAGATAGGAAAAATATTTACTTTAAGTTTGCCAAATACAAATAGGCAAATCACTATGAATGTAACATTTACATAATTCCTGATTATTTCATGGTTTTTCTTGCTGTATGTAGTTTGTTTTATTTATGTGTAGTGATATAAGTATATCTGTGAAAAAAGAAAGATAATAAAAATGGAAAAAAACTGTTAGTCATAGATCCTGTAATTTATTTGTCAAAGCAATTATTTGCTTAACAAGGAAATAGTAACTAAGTCTGTTGGACCTGAAACTTTGATATGCCCACTAGTTTCTTTTTAGACCGAACTAACAAGGGTTCATATATATATATGTGTATATATATATATACATATATATATGTATATATATATCATGATATGATTTTGCTCAACTTTATCTTTTTCACTGTGACATTTCACTACTGAACACTGTCCTCCTAAAGTTTGCTCATCAGTTGGAATTCTATTAACTCAGAAAAATTCCATATGGAGGAAATTAAGAAAAGAAGGCAACTTTGAAGTATAGTTATCCACTCCCAATCTCATTTGGACCTTTCTCTCACTGTTATGTTTAAATCACCTTATTATTTTCCCCTTTCAGATGCCTGGTCTTTGAAAGCACACACACACACACACACACACACACACACACACACACACACACAC
>OU015744.1:76429804-76483601 GCA_907169655.1 Acomys percivali
CACACACACACACACACACACACACACACACACACACACACACACACGTAACCTCCTGAAGAAAAGGTCTGTGGCTCGCGATGTTAGCATAGTGAGAAGGCAGACTTATGCCTCCTGTGGACATGTAGAATGGAAAACAACCAAGAAAGTGGCGCCCGCGCCACCGCGGTACTGAGTCAAGGGTGAGGGACTGCAGATTTAACTCATGCGCGCGCGCGCGCACACACACACACACACACACACACACACACACACACACACACACACACAAACACAAACACAGCGGGTCCTTCGTGCTAAGAGAGCAGCAGCCGCAGCAGAAGCCGCAGCAGCAGCCGCGGCAGCGGTTTATTATTCTCCTCTCCAGAGTTCCAAAGAGCCTTCTTATAGGCAGCAAAACAGGAATCCTCCTTCCAGGTGAAATCCCTCAAGAGATGATTGCACACAGGAGGATAAGTCTCAAGGAAGGGAGGGACGCGTTCTCAGAGCAGTAAACATTACTAGCTAACCAAGATAAACACAGACATGGAAGCTGCTAGAAACATGAAACAGCTAGGCATGAAACAGCTAGAGACATGAAACAGCAAGACAGGCCGGCAGCCCAGTCGGGCCTGGTTCCTACAAAGAAACAGCCCAGAAATGAGGCTAATCAGAGGCTGTAAAATGAAATTTTGATTAATTGGCTAGGGGCACATGAAGAAGTGGTAAGAAAGAGGCTGAAAGTAAATAGCCAGCTGAGCTTGGAGAACTAAGAAGAGGATTCCCCATCTCTCATCTGGAGAACAATTGCTAACAATTACCAACTTATTTACAAAGAAATGAGAGAATAAATGTGAGAGCAAAGTCATGACATATAGGCAGTCTGGAATTGTAAGGTCCCACAGAGGGATTCCCAGAGAATAAATTCCAGATGGGATGAGTCCACGCATCTTGAGAAGACAACATAATCAGATGTAGGGAGGAAATGAAGACAGCTAATTCTCTGGGTTCTGTATGAGCAGAGTTTATGCAGCTCCTAAGGTATGGCAGAGCATCTCTCAATAAGAAATAGAACCACAGCAACGGAAACAAATGAGACTCATTTATTCATGACCATGACACCAGAGAGACGGGTGCAGCCTCGGGAAACAACTTCACTGCTTTCCCAAAGCTGACATGTTTACTTAAGCCTCCGAGTCTGAATTTGAGAAAGGTAAATTCTAATTTGTACTCGTTCCTTAACTCTCTTGAGAAGGTCCCATATTAACATCGAATATCTGCTTCCCAGTCTGAGGAGCAAGGCTAATAGACACCAAGTCCTCAGGGCACTTCCCGTGCCTGACGATCCTGGCTTCTATAATAGCATATGATGTTCATTAGAGTGCCAAATTAAACCAAGCCCATCCTTACTACTTCACATAATGAATACCTGATCATCTCTTGTATAAATTGATTAAAGATATTTATTTATTTATTTATTTAGTGTTGTGTATATGGTGAGAAGGGAGATTGAAACCACAGTCTTGTCCACACTAGGCAAGTATTTTAGCATGAGCTACACACTAATGATTAAGCTTGCTTTTAAAAAGGCACAGAATATTTCTTAGTGCTGGCATGGATTTATAGCAATGTGCTGACAGAAAACTTCTGTATTGCTTTCTAGGTTAGACTTGCTTATTGTGATTTGATGAACCATCAATGCGATAGATAATGACACCACGTTCCTTTGTCAGTAAAGCCTGGGACATGCTGCTCTCTCCACTGACTTGAACATATCTAGATTTCCAAGAAATTGTCAGCCATTTTCCTCTGTCTTTATAGCACAAGTGGCTCATTGTCTGGCTATATCATTGCAATTGTTCTTTCTCATGAGAAACAGATATTCAAAAGGATCTGAATTACTGACTGAAAGTGTTCTTGTGAAGGGAGTTTTCATCACTTATCCTTGAAAGGGATTTTGCTGTAGGGTTCCTTTATTCTGTCACAGACTTAACAGCTGAGTAGGTGAGTGATGAGATGGATTCCGTGTCCTGTGCCTTGTCTTTTTTTAAAAATTAATTTATTCTTGTTACATCTCAGTGGTTATCCCATTCCTTGTATCCTCCCATTCTTCCCTCCCTCCCATTTTCCCCTTATTCCCCTCCCCTATGACTGTTCCTGAGGGGGATTACCTCCCCCTGTATATGCTCATAGGGTATCAAGTCTCTTCTTGGTAACCTGCTGTCCTTCCTCTGAGTGCCACCAGGTCTCCCCCTCCAGGGGACATGGTCAAATATGGGGCACCAGAGTATGTGTGAAAGTCATACCCCACTCTCCACTCAACTGTGGAGAATTTTTTGACCATTGACTAGATCTGGGTAGGGGTTTAAAGTTTATGACCTGTATTGTTCTTGGCTGGTGCCTTAGTTGAGCGGGACCCCAGGGCCCAAATCTGCCTATCATAATGCCTTGTCTTTATGGTGCATTTCTAAAGAATTATGGGTAAGTGTTTGTATATGTATAATATATGCATTGAATACATATATAAATAAATTGATCATATTTATTTTTAACATTTTATAATATAGCCCTACAATTTCAAATGATCCAAGGTCAGGAGAACATGGAGAAAAGACCTGATGTTTACAATTTGGAGTCCCCCAGTGTGGCTTGGTGTACTGCTCATTATTATGCATGCTTCAGTGCATCCTTTAATGCCATAGCACCTCGGTTTTAGCCGTGATAAAATAGCGATGAAGGTGAAAACAGAATCTTACTAACTATCATTAGGATGCTTGTATTTACAGATGAAACTTGAGGTCTGTAAGACAAGTACAAGTTATATATATATATATATATATATATATATATATATATATATCCATATATATATCCATATATCCATATATATATATATCCATATATATTTTGTTATTTATTTTAACACTGTAGCTACATGTATTTATGGAGTACATCACATACTTGGTAAATATTTGCAATGCATTCTGTTCAAATAAAAATAGTATGTATGAAGTTTGCCTGGATTTAAGAGGGTATAAAGGAGTATTAGCATGAAAAGACACTTAGTGTATAATATTAAGTGCTTTAGTGATGATCTAAATTTCCCAAGATAACTTTACGAAGCATCCAATAACCTAATGGCAAGTTGAAAAGCCTTTTAAACGGTGACTTCATTTATCAATATCAAGTAACTTTCACTAATGTATAAAATAAATAATACTAAAAATTTGATTTCAATGATTTATCACAAATTCATTCCCAGTGTGACACATTATTAACTATTAAAAAAGATAATATTTGTCTGTAATTTAAACTATCCTCTTGTGCTTTTTGAAGACTGGTGGAATAAATAAAAACATTCCTCTCAGGTATGTTTATTTTTACTTTAATATAAAATCCACCTCGATCTTATGGCTTTGCTGATATTCGAGTTGACAAAATGCATATCAATCATGAAAGCCTTGGACCTCCACTGTTTGCCTCCAGATAAAGCTGGTGATTAGTTTTCTTCGTGCTAACTATATTCTGTTGTCCATTGTGCCAAATGTATTTTCAGAAGGAAGAAGTGTGTATCACTGAAGCAAGGGGATAGAAACTGCAGAGACCCCAGAGGACAGGAGTTTGCTCTATTGTAACATCAGGAGTGGCTATGGCTGTCTCTATAAATAGCACCATATTCTTTGAATGCTTCAATAAATCAGTTTACAGGCACATGTTTTTCCTATATACTTTCTGACTCTGTTGCAAGCTAAGCTAAAAAATGATTTGAATTATTTCTTTACTATTCATCAGTTAACATTCCCTATTTCTTGCTGTTCAGATCCTGAGAGTGTTCACGTTGATACATTTTCCTATGTTCTACTTACTGTTCAGTGTTATTTGAGACATTGTACAAAAATGCGCTTGACAGGTTACCCTGGAGGTGACAAGGCAGTTTGCAAAAGGAAGGCTGAACATCATTTATTCATGGCAGAGAAATGCTCCCTCTTATTTGGCTTTTCTAATATCTTCCAAATGCCACTGTGCACCAATAACAATTTATTTTTAGTGGCTCAATTGGCGATGTGGAAAATATTTTTCCTGGATTTAAAAGAGCACATATATCCACACATAAACTTTTAAGTCCATTCCTGGTCAGAATATAATTTCTTATTATATTGGCTGTAACCATTTTCCACTGTGCCTAATTCATCTCCCAGTTTTTATGGCCAGAGAAGTGTCCCAAAATACCTGTGTTAACTCTATGTATGTTAGATTATTAAATATCTCTGTCTGCTCTGTCTTAGCACCAGAACTCATGAGTTTGCTGGTTATAGTCACATCCTCCCCAAAATACCACCCTACAAATATCTTGGGGCCAGTTCCAGTGCAGAGAGGGACACCACCACTATGTGTTCTCAAACATGGGGTCTGTTCTGCTTGTTCGTTGCTTACGTAACACAAATATAATGGAGGATAAGATGGTCTTTGAGAAATGAGAGGCTGATATTCTCTGGAATAAAAGCAATTTTAATGAGAGCATCAGCATTTTCCTTTCCTAAGAGTGACTCTTTATTTTGAGATGGTTGGAATGAATTTTAAAGGGTACAAAAGAAAAGAAAGGGTTTCAAGAATGTAGTGTGTGCTTTCCTGAAAATGGCATCTCTAAGAAGCACATCAACAAGTAAGTATTTTTTTCCATCTAGAACTGCAGGAGAAGAAAAAATAGCCTCTTTTCTAAGTCCTGCCTACACCTGCTACATAGTATTTTATCCAAGAATTTTGAAAGAACTGCAGAGATACTATTTGACTCTACAGCACAGAAATAGAGCTCCCACACAGAGAGGTCATGGCCAAGGTCAGTGCTACTACTGTGGCCAGCTAGAGTCTATGAAAAGGAAAGTAACAAGCAGTATTATTTCATTTTCTAGCACATTCGATAAAAGCTATGTCACAGTGTATGCAAGTTAACTGGCTGTACTTGACACTGTTCCATTTCTATGGGTACCAAAAATCCCAATGAGGGAAGAACACAAAAATGTTAATTTGGCAACACTTTCATTGTGAAAGAATGCTCTATCTTGCATTGATTTTCATTATGTATTGCTGATCTATTAAGACATGTGTGTGTCACAGGGCTCATCTACTTTTTCTTACAAAAATGATAGTAATGTTAAAATACCTCTGAAAAGAATAGCATATGAAGGAGATCCTAGATTCAAAGAATGGAATTTTTTTTTCCACATAAGGTTTTACAATGGTTAGACTCAAGCAAAGAAAAGGGAATATTAAGCTAAGGGGTATGAAACTTGGTGAAAAAGGAAGTTTGTACCATCAATGTAAAGATATAGTTTTCCTAAACCATTGGCTCGCTTTGTGTTAGACATAAGTATAAATAATTTTGTTGAATCCATACAAAAGTCAAGAATATATATGAAAGAAGACTGTATTTAAGTCATCTGCATATCTATGGGTACATTTTAAAGTTCTTTTGAATTGATGAGTAATTTTTACACTGTATCATACTCCTGCCTAAGAAAAATCTCTCAGTACTTCAGATAACTAAAACTGGACCACAGAAAAAATTGATGAGGGAAAACAAAACAAAACACAAAAGGTCTAAATCAAGAAAACTGGTTAATACTAAAAGATGAAGAGCATTGATATCAGGTATTGATGAAAAGTTTGAGCATAAAACCATCATTTTATATCATTTACAAATAAATTAATGTGTAATTACATATCCTATAAGAAATTTATGTAATTTTATCTATGTCCAAGGGACAAAACTCAGCATATCTCTGTCTCTGCCTAAACTGCACATAATTGATGTCAGCACATTGAAAGCCACTTTCGAGTGGCCACACGTATGGAACTACCCAATGGAACATGATGGGCTCATCAGTGGGTTCCCATCTGAAAACAATGACTCTTCCTCCCAGAATCCTGCCAATAGTTCCTCAGAAGGGCTATTAAAGGCAATGGCAGGTAAACAAATAAATAAATCTCTAGCTCTGCCTCCTGTCTACAGCCAACAGAATAGGACATTAAATACCAAATTCAAGGAGATATTGAGGTCAATTTAAAGATTGTGACATATTATGACCTTGGCATGAATAAATCCTCAACAAAATTCCTTGAAAGCAACAGGAACATGCTCACAAGGCTTATCAGACAAATCCTATTTAAAAAAAAAAAAAAAAAAAAAAAAAAAAAAAAAAAAAAAAAAAAAAAACAGTCGACTGCATTGTGAGGTCTGGAAAAAAAAAAGGCTGATAATCCTCATAAGACAAAACCATTAAAGTGAAGGTCATTTCCTTCACTTGGTTATTTAAGGCTAATAGAGAAAGCAGAAGGCCAAAGACACATAAAAGATGTCACTGTAAGAGGAACAGTTTTGGAAGGCGAGGGAGAGGTGACTCGGATCATGGGAAGCAAAGGAGGTAGAGATGGAAACAAAGGCAAGTGTATGCTCTAACCCTCAAGTATCAGAACACTATGGAACGGCATGCTGTAAGAAAGTGAGCAGTGGGAAAAAGCATCTAAGTGTGATCAGGATGTTAACCAAACTGATCCAACTGGGATGCATGGGCCAGAATAGCATATGTTTTTGTATGCTACTAAATGACTCCTGTTGTAAATTGATAATGCTAATAATTTTTATATTCCAGGTACTCTTCATACTGAAATTTTATTTGGAGAAACGTGAAAGATGATTGAATGGAAGCACCAACTAACCATGCACCACCATTGCAAAACAAGCTATTTCAGACTGAGAATGTACCAGGATGTCACCCAGGTGCGACACAGAGGGTGAATTACTAGTATCGTGAAAAGTTATAGCCCAGTGTTTCTTTGTCAGTGACACAAAATTGGCGTGCAAAGAGATTAGCCCAATACAAAGTGGTAACACTAACAATGTCCATTTGAATTCTGTACCTATCTTAAGGACGAAGAGGGCTACCAAGTATAAATATTTCTGCATTTAGGTTCTCCTTTGAAAGTATTTAATTTAGTTTTGTGCATGTGTGTGTTGGTGTGTTTGTTGGTATGTGTATACATGTGCACATGCCCACACAGACCAAAGCTTAGCTTCTCTCTGGAGCTGGAGTTATAAGTGTTATTGCTGGTAACAAAATCTCTGCTATGTATAGAGGCAGAAGATGTTCTTAACCACTGAACGTCTTTTCAGTCCTAGCCTTTACTTTTGGCTTTTCTTTCAGGCTTACCTACAGTTTCTTTCCTGGGAGCTTTTACCTCTCTTTTTTTAGAGTTTTAACTAATACATAATAGCAGATTAATATCTGTCAAATATTTTAATAATTACATATCACACACCTTTGTTGTTTTGTACATTTTGTCATTGCTTTTTTTTTACTTGTATCATAAAATATGCTGAGTATTGCTGACTTGTGAGTAAAATTTGGAGCTTGCACATAACTGGATTTTCATAGGTAGAACTTAGTTTTAAAAATAATAAATTTTTCTATCAATCACACATGATACTAAGTCACCTCTGCACAATCCAACACCTGGGATTTGTTTGTAACTTTACTTTCTTTATGTTTATTATTAATGCATAAATAATAAAAGCATATAGTAATTACTTTAATGATTAATCTTGTTTGTCAATTTAACTGTATCTGGAATCATCTAAAACACAAGATGTTAGGCACTCTTGAAAGAGACTTTTCTTGATTGTGTTGTTTGAAGTTAGAAAGTCCCACCATAAACTTGGGTGGTATCCTCTGGCAGCAGCTAGGATAAGTAGCGGTGCCAGAATGGACTTTGTTTTTAGCACACTTGCCTTTACTCTCACAAGAAAGTTCACTTATTCTGTTGTTGTGGTATTTGTTCGCCAACATTAGCACTAACTTCTTTAGGCATCTAAACTTGAACAAAGACCAGAAGCTCTTTAGGAATCTTCCAAGCCTTTAGTATTGATTTGCACAGAGAAGAAATCCAGGCTAAAAAACTACCAGGTTCTTAGTCTCTAGTGTGAGACACTCATCTATGGACAACCAGGACTGCAACTTGTAAGCCTATGTAATCAATACCTTTTAAATAAAATATATTTATATAAGTATATAATATATATTATATATATATTCATTCTATCAGTTCTGTTGCTGTAGAGAACCCTAATAAATATACTTTGGAAGATTGATAAAGCTTAAGACATAAACACATGCATGTGCATGATTCATATATATGTATGTATACATATGCAACAGATTTCTATATATAATATATATGTACATATGAAAACATTATAAATGTATTTTATATGTGTATGTTTAATTACATATATTCAAAATCCATAAATATACTTGCAGGTATAATTTTGTAGGATTGCATTATGTTCAGGGAGAGGTTTAGAAGGAATGAAATCATTCACAAAACCTTAGATGCTGAATGCCTTCTGGCTGAAAGCATTGACAAGGCAGCATCATAAAAACTCAAGGGCTTCATTGCCTTTGAAATAATCTATTGGTGATTTGAAGTCAAGTGGTTCAATTGTAGGCTTGCTGAACATGTGGCATTTCCACATCTATTTAAGAGCCAATTAAATTATACATTAACTATGCCTTAGAAGCCATTATATTCACTGATCATTTGAGCAGAAGTTACCTTTTTTTCTCAGTAGATAATCATTCAGTCACTACTTAGTCAAAAAGTTTACTTTTTCCAGTGACTCTTTCTTGAACAATTCCAATGAAAATATTTCAATTGCATTGTGTTTTGAGATACTTTTTTTATTTTATTACTTTATCTAGTCTTTCTTTGGGGTGTGGGATGTAGGATTGCTTATGTGTTGGTGCCCACAGAAGCCAGAAGAAGATGTAAAATCCTGTGGCGCTGCTATTGTAGCTGATTGTCAGTCACCTGAGATGGGTGATGTGAACAAAACTAAGGACTTCTGAGAGATTAGTAAGTGTTTTTGACTGCTTCATCCCCTTATTACACTATATTAAAAAATTTCAAAACAAAATATTATACAGTCTAAACTAGTAACGTGAAATGGTAAAATAGAAGTGGAAAATTAGCCATTAAATGTACTTTCATCTTTGTCTATTATCAGTCTTTAATTGTCATATGGTTTAATGGGAAGAGTAAAGGTCTAATGTGGACAAAAGCACATGTGAGTCCACAGGGATGATACCTGAAAGGTGAGTACACTTGGGGAAGCAACATCGGGACTGTGGAAAAAATCCAAACTCTGCCAACAGGAGGATAGTTTTTGCATAAAAGAGTGAGTTGAAGACCAGATAGCTTAGTTTTACAATAAAGCTTAGTTGTTTAGAAGTTAAAATGTTTTTAGGTCTAGATAGATGTTTTAAGTTGATATTGGCAAGATATGATGGAGATGGATTTACGTTCAGAATTTTAGATGCACCATGATAGGAAAGATGTTTTCTTCATCGCTGTCAAATACAAATAGCCAAAACACTAAGAACATAACATTTATATAATTCCTGATTGTGTCATGGTTCTTCTTGCTATAGGTAGTCTATTGTATATATGTGTAATAATATAAATGTATATGTAAAATTGTTTAATTAGTAAAAAAAAAAAAAAGAAAGCACAGGAAGGTAATTATAAAAAAGAAAAGGGAAAAAAGAAGCCACTATTGAAATCAGCATAGGGGTTACTGGTAAAACTAAGCACTATTCAAATTAGTCAGCTATAAAACTATACCAAGAACCTACAACAGAGCAACACAAGAAATTTGGTATATATAGAAAATGGAATGTTTTCAGACATCAGGGATGATGTCATCTTTGGAAAAAAAGACAAATAAAGACAAATCTCAAATATGTTAAGTCAGTCTCAGAAAGATGTCTAATCTTTCCTCTCATTTGTTGGTCCTAGGCTTTCTATTCTTATTTCTATATTTTTAACATAACTTAAAAACTAATTCATTCACTTTATATCCTGATTGTCTTGTCTCAACCCAGTCACAAGCTGCCTCCCTCTTCCCCCCTCCAAGCCTCCTCTAGTCCTCAGTAAAGGGGAGCCCTCCTCCGCTGTCATCTGACTCCAGGTTTTCAAGTTTACCTAGACTGCCTGTATCCTCTTCCTCTGTGTTCTGGCAAGTCTACCCATTTAGGGAGAAGTTATCAATGAGTGGGCACCAGAGTCCATGTCAGAAGCAGTCCCTGCCCCCCATATTAGGGGACCCACAAGGAGACAGTGCTGCCTATGGACTACAGCTCAGCAAGGGGTCTAGGTCCTCACCATGCATGGTCATTGGCTGGTGCATCAATCTTTCAGACCCCTACCCCCATTCAGATTTCTTGCCTCCATTGGTCTCTTAGGAAACTAAAATCATCTGTGTACCTTTCAACCATGTGTCTTTCTGGGTCTGGGTTTCCTCATTCAGGATGATCTTTTCTAGTTCCATCCATCTGTCTGCAAACTTCA
This sequence comes from Acomys percivali, assembly GCA_907169655.1. Classification (NCBI taxonomy): domain Eukaryota; kingdom Metazoa; phylum Chordata; class Mammalia; order Rodentia; family Muridae; genus Acomys; species Acomys percivali. The sequence goes on from OU015744.1 coordinate 76,440,188, forward strand.
AGATTTCCGTGTTTTTAATAGCTGAGTAGTATTCCATTATGTAAATGTTCCACAGTTTCTTTATCCATTCTTAAGTTGAGGGACATCTAGGTTGTTTCCAGAATACAAATGCCCAACACACTGAGAATGTAACATTTATATAAATCCTGATTGTGCCATGGTTCTTCTTGCTATGGGTAGTTTATTGTATATATGTGTAAAAATCAGGGTACCAAGGGCTTAAAGGAAGGAATGAAACTCTGTGGGAACAAAGGGAACTGTGGGAAGAGGGACAGGTGTGAAGGTGGAAGGTAAAGGATCTGGGGAAGAATAAATATTCTCAAGAGCATTAAGCACTTTCATGAAAATGGCATTTGCTATCTTATACAATAGAAAAATTTTAATTTAAAAATATCAAAAGAGAAAGAAAAGAAAAACTAAATAAATGTGAGAAAAGGCAAAACTTAATACTGTTTGCATGCTGTGGCAAGAAGTCACATAACTGAAAATTTAATTCACTAATATTTATTCACATAGCACATTGTCAAGTGTATTTGCTTTTGCTTTTTCTCATTTTTATTAGTTCTTTAGAAATTGTGCCCAATGTATTCTGATTATATTCAGATACTTCCCTACTCCCTTCAGTTCCAACACTTCCCTATCCACCCTCTAACTTTGTTTATTTTTAATACATTAAGCATAGCTTGTACTGCCCACATTATGTAGAGGCAATTTCTGGACACAACAGGGAAATTAATTGCACAGTGATTGTGACAGCATACATAAGACCTGTGTAAGCTCTAGACAAGCAGAATACAAGCAAAGAGGCAGGAAGGTAGGTCTAAAAGTCTCATCACCAGCTGAGGAGCCAAGAGGAAAAATCAGCTCTCTGTTATGACGGGACCCTGGGTGCCTTACTACACACTGGGCCAGCACCATATCCAATAGTAGCCAAATAACATAAACTGTTCTCAATATGGGAAACATAAAAAGAAGAACAAATCTCCATGTTTTGAAGGTGGATATGGAAGGCGTTGGGGTGAACATGATCGAAATGTATTGTATGAAATTTTCAAATGATTAGTAAAATCATTTTTAATGTATTACATTTATAAAGGACACATGGTATAAAAATAAGAAATAAAAAAGGATTATAAGTTAACTGTAACTATAAGTACATACAATTTTTAAAGGTAAAAATATTATGAAGATATCCAGTAGTTACTACTCATTAATCTGATTGGTGAGTAAGAGTTCACTAAAAACTCCAAAAGGAAGTCACATCATATACTTGTATTATTTTATTACTGTTTCAATGGCTGTTGTCTACTACTATAGCCTAATAATGATTTTAGGAAATTTTAATTCTGAATTTTATTATGACTTATTACATTTTCAAATAAAATATTTTCAACTTGTTATTTGGCATGAAAAACTTTGGGAAATAATAAACATGAAAATTCCTAAATTGAATTTAAAGAATATAAATCATGCTTTAATTAATATGTCATTTAGATAACAAATGTAAACAAATTGCTTTTTTTATTTTAATATTATATGCTCAATGTTAATTTAATTTTTCTTAATTATATGAACGTTGCCCTTCAGACAAATACATTATTTTCTAATTAAAGTGAATGGTTAGCATTGTATAATAATATATTAAGAAGGCCTGAAAAGGTAAAAATAAAGTACTAACAATTGTTGCTAACAATTTTTCCTCTCTGCTCTCTGACAGAAAAGGAGAAACCATCCTACACTGAACCCCATTATCCTAAGAAGATGATACTTTACCCCAAAGACAGAAGAAGAGATTAATAAAGAGATTGCATAATGATTGAAGCTATATCTGCTTGATTAATTATATCCTCCAAGATCCAGGCATCCTTTACTATTCATTGAGTAGTATAATGCCCAGTCTACTCACAATCTTTACTTGCTGTTACTTGCAAATTGAAGTGTTAGCTGCCAAAAGTAAATACCTTTCTTCCCAATGGACATTGAAGTGGTGGATAGTCATTCTAGCCAGGGAAGCAGGTAGGCAAACTAAAGATCTTTATCTCTCCCCAGTACTCCAAGTTCAATTCTTAATCCTCATGACCATCTCTGTAGACGATAACCTGCTGCAGCCTCCCTTTCTCTACCTCTAGTAGATCACCCAGATCTACCCCTCCTGACTTCCTATCCCACTGCCATTGCTCTACTGCAGTCCCTAATTCCAGTAGGCAAACCCTGGCAACCTGCGAGGCCAGACTGAGAAGCAGATGACCTAAGAGCAGAAGTTCACTTCTCCCTGCATTCCTCCAAGTCCGATGTCTAAGGCTCATCATCAGCTCTATAATGTCACCTGCCATGACCTCTCCTACCCTCTGCCCCATTCCTAGGCAATTAAGAATTCCTGATGGAACACCCTGATTTCTGCCCTGTCTAGCCCAACAGGATTCTTAAGTGTCATATCCAATACCTTGAAAGATATTTTACCTATAGCCACATCTATAAGAATTCCAGAAGAATTTTCTAATGGAAGACATACAGCCACTATACTCTCCTCAGAACCAGAGAGTGCAACAAAAATCAAGGAAACAACCATACCACAAAGACAAGACCAGATATCAGCACCTAGAATTACAACCTTCCCAATCCCAGATGCTGGGCACCAAATCAAAAACACAATTAATAATATCCAGGAAAATGTCTCCACTAAAGTCCGAGAACTTTAACATATTGCAACATAGCTGAAGCACAAGAAAAGGGCTTTAAGACAGCTTTTATGAATATGATAGAGGTCCTTAAGAAAGAGGAAATGAATAAATTCCCTAAGGATTTGAGAACAGAAACAGTAAAAGGATATGCTTAATAATTTTCAAGATCTAAAAATAGAAATAGAACCAACTAAAAAAAAAAAAAGACTCAGATTGAGGGAAATCTGAAAGTGAAAAATGATGATGAAACTTGAACAGGAGCCTCAAAGACAAGCCTCACCAACAGAATACAAGAGATAGAAGAGATAATCCCAGTCATGGAAGAAGAAATGTATACTTTGGCCAAAGAAAAGGATAAACTAAAAAATAATGTTGGTCCAAAACATAATGGAAATCTGCAACACCATGAAAGGACCAAATATAAGAATAATATTTAAGTAGATACATTTTTTAATTTTTAATTTTAATTTTTTTAACTAAACATTTTTATTTTTTACATATAAATTTATATTATTACACATATATACAATAAACTACTTATAGCAAGAAGAATCATGACAGAATCAGGAATTATATAATAGAGGAAGAAGCAGAAGCACAAGTCAAAGGCACAGAAAATATTTTCATCAAAATTATGGAAGAATAATTCTCTAACTAAAAGAAGATGTCTATCAATGTATAAGAAGCATACAGAACACCAAATAGACTGGGCCCCCTCAGCACATAATAATCAATCAATTGGTTGTGTTATGATCAATTGAGATGCAAATCAGAAATTGATGATATAATGCCAGGTGTGGTTAAAAGTGATCTATGGTTGCTTGTCTACTGCTGGATGTTTAAAAATAAGATGAACATTGTTGAATCTCTTCTAGTCCTTTAATGTTGTTACAAAATATATAAATCATTAATAGATTAGGTGTTTCTTTGCTTATATGAGTCTATGAATATTATTGCTGTTTTCAAGTACTTGTTCTGTAAGTATGGTTCACAATGTTCTATAAAACATAAATTTAAGGAGCTGGAGAGATGGCTCAGTGGTTAAGAACACTGACTGTTCTTCCGGAGGCCATGAGTTCAATTCCCAGAAATGACATGGTGGCTCCCAACCATCTCTAATGTGACCTGGTGCCCTCCTCTGGCCTGCAGATGTACATGCAGGCAGCGCACTGTATACATAATAATAAATAAATCTTTTTTAAAAAGTAAATTTAAAATTCCAAACTTGTTTTATAATGTATAAGAGGCAGATAGGGTTACCTAATCACATCCTATTTAAAAAATAATCTCCATAAGTTTAAGATGCTAATATTCTACGTACAGAGGTCATAGTCTATCCTAATACCCCAGTCTGTAAAATCTGAAGATTAAAGTAAACAGGAGTGGCAAGGTCTGGTGTTATGAGTTACTGGCAAGAGTTTTCTATGGACAAAGTCACAGCATTAGAAAGGTCTCTTTCTCTCACCTTACTCCTTGGAACCCAGTCACCCAGCTGTGATGCTGAAGATATGTATGCTGCCATGCAACTGGAAAGATTTTTGCATCCTATTGAACTTGTATAAATTAAAATGTAGGTCCAGCATTGGAGGTTTTGACATTATAAAAGCACATAGATGCCTTCGATTCTTCATTGTCTTGACCTGACACCTCCACTCTCCAGTGACAGTGGAAGCACTATTCAATTATTGACCATTGACCTCAGAAAGTCTCTAGCTCAGTGGTAAATTTATAATTGCTAGTTGGCAAATATTTGCATGTGAGCCAGAATTGGGACAGCTACTATTAAATAGTAATGCAAAAATTAACATGAGAATGGAATTTTTTTTAAAGCATTTGTGAAACAAAATTTATTTCATTGGGAACCATTAGCACATGTCTAAGCTTAATCACTTGATATTTAAACAAGCTGTTTTGCTTTTTGTCAATGTGAAATTCAAATTAAGTGGTTTGGGCTGACAAAATTACTGGATTCATGAGTAAAATGTTTCCACATGTTCTTATATATCTAATTAGACAAAAACAAATACCACAAGAATAAAAATACTTCCTGTTACTCTCAGAAATTAATGCTGAAATGAGGAATTTGAGAATGTATTTGACTTTCTTGGCTACTATTATTTTGTGGCTTGTTGCTGAAATTGTGTAGGAATTCTGCATCGAATTTACTCATGCTACTAACTGAAAGCTATATATTATCAGAGTTCGATTTTAACTGTGATGCTACAGGTTTATGTGATAGGAAATTATAAGTCTCACACAGATGCTTATAGCACATACCTAAATAAAGATCAATTCAGACAAGAGAAGAGACAAATAGTAAATATGGAACTTCAAACAACAGTGACATTTTAAGCTCATATAAAAATGTAGAAGCATAATTTGATCTAATCATCAGAGTATAATAAGATACACTTAAGAAAATATCCCTGGTATGACAAATACCCTTGGTGAAGAAAGCCCTGGGGTAAGCTCCAAAAAACAAACAAACAAACAAACAAACAAACAAACAAAACCCCAGCACCTGCCAGTTGTGCCATTACGTCTACTGATGGCTTAATTCTAATGAGGATAACTGTGACATTTGTCAGGGTCCATGTCATATCATAACTATTTGTGTCTTCTCTGGACTCTGAAATGTGTTCTCCATAATGATAAGAAAGGGGGAAATTTAGTTCAGATTCACAAGCATTGTTCCTGGCTAATCAATTCCACTCTGTCGGAGTGAATGTCATATTGACTGACTCAGGGACTTCATTCTGGATTTTAGATTACACAAAAAATAAGTGACATGAAATAGTTGTTAGACATGAAGGCTGATGCTTGAAAGAGCAAAAGTTTCATTGTTTTCATTCAAATGTTTTGGAAAGTTCCTACGAGTGTGATTTATGTTTTTAAAATGAAAAAAAAGGTAGCCAATCTTTACAAGTTAATAGTCTTCATGAAGTTCAGAACATTACACGATGAACATGTGGCATATTTCCTCAAAATATTTGCATATGTACTTATATTCTCACTAGGTCTGGACATCACCCTGGGGACTCTTGGGACAGCATGAAGAAAAGGGAATTGGCAGTTCAAACTCATGATTTTTAATTAAATGCCAGTTCTTTCTCTGAATGTGTTCATTATTGCATCAGCTACTTAAACTGCACGTATTCATCATCACTGACAACTTTCCCTCCATCTTTACATTTGATAATCACCGCTTTACTCTCTCATTACCTACTTAACTGCTCTTCTTCATTGCCACAAAAATCAGTGCACACTTAATGCCATGTGCAGCCTTCTGATTTCCCTGTCGACTGCCAATTGCCTTCTCTTCAGCCTGTCCCAAGGGTGACCCCACACTAATCTTTCCAAAGAGTTGACTTAGCAGTTTAACCTTCTACTTAAAGCTTCTCAGGGGCTTTTATTACAAGTGGTCTAACATTGAAGAACCCAAATTATCTTTGTAAACTTCAACATTTTCTAGAAGTTGTCCATGTGAACCTTTTAATCCAATTAATGACCTTATCTATTTTCCCATGACTCATGGAGATGGACAGTGAAGCCAATGGGAGTCGGTATTTGTAGGCAAACCAAAGAATAAAACTTCAAAATGGTCAATGATGGGTAATGGGAAATTATGCTGGACATTTCTTCCCAGTATACCTAGCTGTTACTATGAATTCCTACTATTATTAAAAAATACTAAGTAGTATTTATTTGGTTTATTGAAAATCAGATAAAAGGAAACAAAAGGCTGCAAAAATGAGGCAGTAAACCATGGAACAAAAATCTATGTCACAAAACTCAACAAACTGATTCATTGGTCTCCATCAAAGTCAACTTTAGTTTATTTATTTACTAAATTCAGTCTTAACAGAGAAGCTGAAAATGAAAACTCCTAATTATTGGCGTTGTCACTGACACTATACTCTGTAATACTGGTAATACCGTTCAGTGGAGATGGGCTTGTGGAAGGTCTGAAAAGGAGGTCAACACAACTACCTGAATTAATCACCACAGGATTGGATATTAGCTATGACCAACTTGTAGGGCTTCATAGGTACTTACTTATCTTCCATTTGTCTGTCATGTTGCTCCTTCAGCTCCTTCATAGACTTGGTGTTCTTATTGTAAACTGAGCTCTTGTTTACAGCTACTTCCTATGTAACTTTCAGCACCATGTAATGCTCACATCTTATGCAATATTATGTTGTTTCCTATGACCTTTAGTGGACCCTTGCCTTTTACTAAGGATGCTTATCCCTCATCCTTATAGGATGAGGTAATAACACTTTGAGCTCTATCCTTTCTAACTTTTGTGTGCTTAATCTTCTCTGTGATATTGATGGATCATATATTGTTATATATGAAATAACTCACTCACTGTGTATTAATGGCAAGTTAAAAAAATTCTTCTCATGCATACATTTTTTGAAGCAAAAACTAAACATACATCCTTGCAATTCTCCTGTAGCTCATAAATATGCAGCATATTGATGGTCACATGGGAAGGAGGCAAAAGTGCCTTGCAAGTAGAATTTCTAAAATAACTTAGATATCAAGAATCTTAATATATTTTAGTTGTTATAATTCTATGAATGTTATGATCATATTTATATTTGTTTTATTTTTAACACATTATTTGATTGATTCTTCCCTTAATGAATCATAGAACTATGAATAAAATTCTCTCTATTGGTTATCTTTGCTATTTAACATACCTACAGAAAAACATATATATTGCATATATATATATACATATATACATGTATATATATACATATACATACACACACACATATATTTATAATTGGCTCCATCATAGAAGTCTAGATTAGAGATATCTGTGCTTTTGTGCTTGGCCTGAAACAAGAAATGAGACTCAAATATATCATTTATATTTGTTTTAGATTTAACAGGTTCATGTCTTAACATTCCTTGACAGGTAGAGAATAAACATTTTTGTCTAGTATTTTGTCCTGTGGTTTGTGACTATTTTTAAGTGTCTAATCTCAAGAGTTATGTATGTTGCAAGTGCCTTTATATTTATTCCAATGTTTTCCCACATCTCATGTTTCAATTTTCCTCCACATATCCTTTTAACTGCCAGATATTCCTGAAATGGCAGAAATGTATGCTAAAAGAATGCTAAGGTGAGTGGATGTACTCTTTATTTTTGAAGCCTATTTCTAATCATTTTGGTTGACATCTTTGAGCAGGCCTTCACCATGTTCTGGTCAAAAGTCCACACTGACTTTATGTATGTGATTTTGTATGGTTTGTACCTAAGTCAGGAGTATGATTCTTGAATACAAAGCTCTGGTGCTAAAACCTGATTGCATTGAAGAACGTTCTTTGACTGAGCTATAAAATTGGTGTTACCCTTATTCCTAATATTCTCATGGTATAATACTATTAAAATACTATCACTTTGCACTATTCTAAATTCTACCATACACACAGACATATATGCACATATTTATGAAATTTATGAAACATGAAACAGCAACTAGAAAGTAGAAAATGTTAACGTTATTTATTACATTAATAAATAGCATTAATAACAACATGTTGTATCCTTCAACATACTCCTGGTTTAAGTACATATGTTCTGTTTGAAGATTTTCATAACAAATCTCATTTAATTACTCTTCTGCAAAGAATGACATTGTAGAAATTTACTTTTATGTTATTCATTAGTAACAAGACTGAGCAGGAACATAGAAGATTTTCTAACAATTCTACATTGTTGATATTGCTCATGGTGAAGGTCATTTCAATCACTATTTGTTCAGTTTTTATGAACTGAACATTAGCATATTTCAAAAGACTGTATCAAATTTAGGTTTCATGGTTAAACATCCATTTAGCTGCATTATATAGACACCCTACACTCCTTCAACACAAAAATAGATTCTGTGTGAAAGGGGGTGAAATATAATAGCTTTCTGAAAAATTAATGGATGGGGAATTGGTTTGGGATCACTTAATTTTAATTTTGGAGACATATTGGTTCTCCTTAGGAGTAGACATTATGTGTACTTTAACATCATTATGCGAAGTCAGAATCTGGGAATTATGGGGTGCCAATGATACTATTTAATTTTAATTAACATCAATATTAAGCATTATATAATAAGTAATATAAATTTTTTTCTATTGGAAAATAAATACTAATCCTGAAGTCTTTTTATTGTTTCATGACACATTTAAATGTATTTTCTTAGCACAGGCCATGTTGATTTATGCAGGACATGTGTTGCCTAAATTTGCGTGTTTTAAGCATCTGTAGACTCAACTGAAGAGCCTTTTTGTGTTCATGAAACTGCTATATGATCTGAAGTGCTGAACACTTGTAGTTTTGGATATTTGATTAGTGTTTTTCTAATGTTATTCTCTTCCTAAGTTTAGAATTCTGTATTTTCACTATCATTAACTTAACTCCTGACATATTTTTGTTTTGATTGAAACAGAGATCTCACTATGGAGTGCAGGCTTATCTTTAAACTAGAGTCTTCTTGCCTCATATGTCCATGTGTTTATTTGTTTGGTGGCCCACGATTTTGAGGAAAACAACTCTGGTAATATTCTGTATTTTTATAATATGTTTTTCAGAACATATTTCCCTTTCTTTAAAAAAAACCTTTTTTTATTTTTCAATGCATGTATCTCTAAGTGTATGTTGCATGCATGCAGATACCTTCAGAGACCACAAGAGGGCATTGCATCTCATAGAGTTAGAGTTTAGGTGGTTGTGGCCCACCAGAGTAGGGTGCTGGGAGCTGAACTTGGGTCCTTTGATAACGCAGCAAACAGTCTTAACCTTTGATCCATCTCTAGTTCTTGCTCTCCATTTTGTGATCAGTCTTCCACAGTTTTCAAGTTAAAAAGCAAATTGCACATCAAACTTCTTCTTTCCTTCTTTTGTTTTGGAGCCAATGATTTCTGTGTTTGCTTGCTCTGTGCGTACACCTGTTCTAACGGTACAGTTTACACTGGAGCTGTGTTATCATGAAGTATTGGCTGCTATCTCTATGCCTAGTCTTGTCCTAGCTATTAGTAAATGCGTTAGTACTCCTGTTTTCTCTCAGCAGAACTTATGTTGAAATGGTAGAGAAGTACGATAAGTTGGTTTGGCAGATGAGCAGAAGGTAAACAGTCCTTGTCTCACAAGATATACATCACACGTAATCCTTTTACTTTCTTTTTCTCTTTTTTAAACTTAAGAAAACTTAAGAATACTTCTTTTAAAATATTCCTCCATTTCCTTTAAAAAAAAAATAAAGAACATCTCCTAGGGATATCAACACCCCACCCCACCCCCCAAAAAAAGGTCAGGTCTCCCAGGAAGATGAACAAAACATGGCTTATCAAGTTGAAATAAGACCATGCATGTCCCCTCATAATAATGCTAGATGAGGCAACACAGTAGGAAGAAAAGGTTCCAAATGCAGGTCTAAGTCTCAGAGACATCCCTGCTCCCATTGTTAGTCCCTCAAGGACCACGTCAGAGTCAGACAGGCTGCTGCTTGTCCTTTCCTCTCAGTGGGCTGTTTTCTTGTGGTTATACCAACAGGAAGAAGCTCTATGATCCTATAGTCATTTTCATGCTTGTCTGATCCACATTAAGTAGGCGGGTAAACGGCATTGTACAAATCCGCCATGCACTCACAGAGATCTTGGTGAGCACTAGACTTTCTTGCTTACCATTCCAAAGTTGTGTTCTTTGTAAGAGCAAAAGTACTAATTTTTGAGGAGGTGGTGAATTGCCGAAAAGCAAGGACTGTAAACCAGTAGCTATCTTACTTATAACTCTTTAAGCAAGATAATGCCAGACACAAGGGAACTGCATCATTCAGCGGGTTGTAAAAAATTGATAAGCCAGTAAAGCTAAAAGCAGAGAATACGGCGCTAGAAAAGGACAAATGAACCACAGGCCAAAAAACAGGGTTGACAAAGGGATATAGATACAATCTCTCGCCCCAGAATTCCTTCATCCTCGTTTTCCTGCTCAGGCTCAGCACACCATCTATCTTACTTAAATCATCTCGAGGAGTGGCTTCCTTCCTCAGTTTCTTCTCCTCTTCTTCCCGCCCCTCGCCAGGACTCCCCGCCCCTTTCTCCTCTCACTCTTCCTTTTCTCCTCCTCTCCCTGATCTCTCTTCTCTCTTCTCACAGGAGAGACGACATAGCTTCCGTTGTGGATCTTAACAACCAGGAAAAGGCAACTCTTTAAAATGTCGATGTATTCACTTTAGGAAGTGGTAGTAAAGTTTATTAAATGCAGTTAATATTTTTTTTTGTAACATGAAAACCTCAGCAGTTCAGTAATAGTAGAAAACTTCTTTAGCTTGGTACAAAATATAGTTATATTTAAAAAAGAAAAACCAAATCTTAAATTATTAAAATTATTTTAAATATATAAACTTTATTTTATTACTGGTGAGTTTTCTTTCTCTCTTAATAATACACTTATTTCATCTATTCTTTGGCACTTCATATAATATGTATAATAAATTTTAATAATTTTAAACCTCTATTTTCCTGTTTTCATTCTCCTCCCCTTTTCACTTAAATACCTTTTCCCAACAAGTCCCCAGATACATTTTTCTTTCTTTTTCTGTAGTAAATGGAGTCGTGTGCAGGAGCCTCGGTAGATTGGTGGTGATTTACGGGAGCACTGGCAACATTTGAGTAGCTATATGATGAAATTGACATGGGCCCTATGAATTCTGTTTATTGGATATAATAATACAAGTATAACAAGGCATGAAAATATTGAAACAAAAATAAAAATGTTGCTTACTTCAAAAATGCTTTATATATATATATATATATATATATATATATATATATATATTCTGAAAGGCAATAGCAAAGCTGACATTGATCAAGTATGTGCCTCTCCCTAATTGAAATGAACAAAGATCAAAAATCCTGACTGTCTATAAAACAAAAGGCAACTGTGTTGGCTCAAGGCTTTTCACAGAGTGATTGTAGAGAAGCTTAGGCTACTCATCCCATCATAAACTATCCAGATGCTCCGGAATCCCCAATGATAAACTCCTCAGACCTTTCAAGTGGCCTATGGATGTTTATTAATGAGGCAGCTTCCCAGACCGAGTTATTCATTTTAAAATTGTAAGTTTCTCTTCCATATCACACAATGTTCTGTTATGACCTGATGGTCAAGTCTATTTGAAAAAGTAGTTTAAATCTATCTGTAGATGAACAAAGTGTCATGTTATTTATGCGTAGAAGTTACCTCTCTTCTTTATAACAAAGCCATATAATTTCACACGGAGCCATAGATTAAAAAAATAACTTTTATTCGCTGGCTTCAGTTGTTGCGTCAGAAGATTACTGCCTCCATCTGCTAACCTAGACCTAGTCCTGGAAGCATCTAGCTTCCATACAATCTAACCTAGGCCTCCACATTTCAGCCTCTGTCACTTACTGCTTAATAAGCTCAATCTTCTTTGTTCTCTGGGATGTCTGGTCGAATTCTCCTGTTCTAGCTCAAATTCCTTTCTCAACAAACGTATTCCATCTGGCTTTTCTCTCAGCCTTGAATTGCTCTCCTTGGCCTCAAGCTAACTCCAGCAATCTTTTCTAACCCCCTGCGGCCCCATCTCTTTCTCTGTGCTGCTCCCTTAAGTAGATTTCTTTCCTCTCCTCCTTCATGAGAGTTTGGTGTTTCTAGTCTATCAAATATTCTGCTTATTCCTGTTTCCTGCCACTCAATTAGACATCACTTTCAAACATGAGTGCTTCCTTTACAAACTAACTTTACCTTCACTGTTTGGGATTAAAGGTGTGAACCAGCACACCTCGACTTAAGCTTTTCTTTAACTGAAATTTGATCTATACCAGGGTGCTCTTAAACTCAGATTTGCTTGCTTGCTTCTGTCTTCTGGATTAAAAGTGTGTTTGTATTCCAGCAGGATCACACAGACCTAGAAGGTCTTTGGATGTTCTGAATTAAAATATATAAAGAGAAAAGCCCTAGAATGTGTGTCAGCATGTGTTTTCATGCCTCTGATGAGTATAACTTGCTTTTTTGAGGAATCAAAATACACCACATTTACGCTGTTAGAGATCGATCATAGCAAATCAAGGAAAACACTGCAAAGATGTTCGGAGTCCTTCATGGTGTTCAAGTGCTGATGTCAAATGTTCACAAGGAAAACAAAAACAAAACAAAAACAAAAGATTTGCTGTAGGCATTTTAACCTGCATGCTGGCCCTGAATGTATAAAACAATTTTCTAGCCTGTGACAGGCAACTCATTGGGAATAATCTGCAATTTGTGTTGTGTTTGTCATTGACTGTCACCGTAGTATCTATAATAAGTGGATACAGAGAGTGTATCTAAGAAGAAACAGTGATAAGAACGCTGTTCTTAAGCCAGGTCTGGTGGCGCATGCCTATAATCCCAGCACTCGGGAGGCAGAGGCAGGGGGATTGCTGTGAGTTCAAGGCCAGCCTGGTCTACAATGGGAGTCCAGGACAGCCGAGGCTAACACAGAGAGACCCTGTCTCAAAAAACTAAAAAAGAATGGTATTCTTAATTTTATTAGTTTTACACAGAATTTTATTCTGTAGCTGCAGATAACCTATACTTCTCCAAGTAGACCAGGCTAGCCTTCAACTCATAGAGATTCTCCTGCCTCTGCCTCACTAGTTCTAGAATTAAAGGAGTAAGCCACCACAAAAGTCAAGGATGTGATTCTTATTAACCACCAAATAACAATGAGTGTAGAGACTAGTGATAGCAGGAGTCTGTCCATCTGGTATTCTCAGCAATTGACTTGCTAGGTGGAAAGCTATGTCAATCCTACAGACCACCAGCAGTGAAGACAATAAAGAGGGACTACAGGTACTAAGGGAGGCTGACTGACAGACAGGAGGACAGGTACAGACAGAGTACAGCCTTCCTACAGATGGTAAGGATGTGGAATTTTGTTCTACTTTAGTGTAAGAAGGGGATTTCATGCCAACAAGATGTTTTTAAGAAACGTGGCTTAATTTGCCATTAAAAAACATGTGCTTGCCAGTTAAGCAGAGATAAGACACTGGAAACAAATATGTACAATTGGTATACTAATATGTTAGTATCACAGGAGAAAATTTGTGAGCATGGGTAAGTTAATCAATTGAGAAATTCAGAGTCATTTGGAGTCAAGACTAAGTTTAAGTGCAGAGGATGTACCAGAGGAAGGCAGAAAGCAGGAGAGCCATATTTGCTTATTTGTGAATCTTTGCAAATAGAAGTGATACTCGCTCCATTTCCACATTCCATTGTGAGCAGTAGTTGCTGCTTTTCTCTGTTTGAGAAAGAGAGAGAGCGAGAGAGAGAGAGAGAGAGAGAGAGAGAGAGTTGGAAGTACTCCATTTTCATATATATATATATATTCATATTACACCTCAATTGTTATTCCATCCTTTGTATCTTCCCATTCCTCACTCCCTCTCACTTTCCCCCTACTCCTCTCCCCTATGATTGTGATTGAGGGGGATCTCCTCTCCCTGTATATGCTCATAGGTTATCAAATCTCTTTTTAGTAGTCGGCTATCCTACCTCTGAGTGCCATCAGGCCTCCCCATCCAGGGGATGTGGTCAAATATGGGGCAGCAGAGTTTGTGTGAAAGTCATCAGGGAAATGCAAATCAAAACAACTGAGATTCCATCTTACACTCATCAAAATGGCAAAGGTAAAAAATTCAAGTGACACCACATGCTGGTGAGGATGTGAAGAAAGAGGAATACTCTTTCATTGCTCGTGGGAATGCAAACTACTATAACCACTTTGGAAATCTATCTGGCGCTATCTCAGAAAACTGGGAATAAGGCTTCGTCAAGACCCAGCTATTCCACTCCTTGGAATATACCCAGAAGATGCTCCAGCACACAACAAGGACATATGCTCAACCATAGAGGCTCAGCTATTAAAAACAAGGAATTCCAGAAATTTGTGGACAAATAGATTGAACACAAAATGATGATAATACGTGAGTTCACTCAGAAGCAGAAAGAGTCAAATGGTATATACTCACTTATATCTGGACACTAGCCCAAGGGGCATGTCCCATGAAAGTCTTCACTTACCAGGAAAGTGGGACAGAGGGGAGGACATCTTATTGGGACTTTAGGTGAGAGAAGCATGGGAGAATGGGGAAATAGACGGACCCAGAGGGTCCTAGAAACCTACAAGAAGAACATTATGACGGGAGGATCTGGGCCCAAGGATCCTGCTCAAACTATGGCACCAGCCAAGAACAATACATGCAGTAAACTTCGAACCCCTACCGAGATCTAGCCAATGGACGAGACATTCCCCACAGCTGAATGGACAGTGAGGACTACTTTTCACAAGTACTCCATTTTCTACAACAGCAAAATCAGGCCAGGTGAGTTTTTCCTAGCAGTCTCCATTAAAGTTGTGGGCCATTGTCTTCAGTCTGGTGCTGTTTGGAGAAACAACACCAATAACTGGAAATTCCATATCCATATTGTTGCACTTTCTAAATTAATTAATTGGGAGCAATTAAAGAGTCAAATACTATCTTCATATTCTGCTTGGCTAGGGTAAATTTTACCAAATGAAATCGAGTTTTGTAACTTATTCATTCTTGATGCTTAAGAATCCAAAATCTAAATTTTGGAAGTATAATTTATTATTATGATTGCCACAGCTCTGTTTTCTCTTGTTCCTGACATCACATTTGTGTCTCTGCTATAGGTTCACTGACAGAAATGCAGACAGCGCAGTAGACTTAGGATGGGCCCACTTCATGATAGTGAAAACAGAATCTGCATTCAGTAGACACTATACTTTGGATTTTGAACTTTGGTTATTTTATGCAATTACATGAGCTTTTTGTTGTCTTGTAATATGATAACAATGTCTTTGGTTGGATGTTTTGTACAGGTAAGGTAACTGTTCCTAGCACACTTGGGTTATGCAAGGGTAAACTGTTATATTCAGTAAGAATACCAAATGCTTTCTTGTTTTGTGATACTGTCAAATGAGAAGGGGTTGTCTTAGGATGCAACTCCATTCTAGGTTTTATCCCTTGGCCAGGAAGGATTTGTAAAGCAAACAATCAAGCTAGATCATAAGATGACAAAGGAAACCTAATGTCTCCTTAGAGGCAACAGGCAATGGTGTGATGTTGCTGGATGACAATTAACTGTGTCAAAGGGGGAGTGAGCTGCTCTTCCCTGATGGGCAATGATTAACTCCCCAGCTATTAATCATCTAATTTGCAAAATTGATTTAACTACCAGCTTCTCCACAGTTCAAATTAGCTTTACTGCCCCTCACCTTTTCTAAGCCATGTAACTGGTCAAAACATATTAGAACCTTGATTAGATTTACAATAAGCAATCCAGTCTTCATTTTCAACATGAAGATTCTTTCAAAATTGTCAGGGATGCAGCTCTACTCATACTTTGCAGAGAGAATGGGTGTAAATGGCAAACAGATGAGAATCACTAGAGTGATACAAGGAACCACAGGGAGAAAACTTTAGAAAGTATACCAATGGGATGATAAAATTTTGTCCTTCCTTATATTGGGCCAGCTTGGTGACAGATGCATAGAAATAAGAACAACTTACAATTTTGATTCATTAATACTTTACAATCAGCCACTACATTACAAAAATGCATTTCTGTTCTCTGAGATTCCACCTCTATCATGGCACACATGGCATTTCACATGATACAGCAACATCCCATAACATACCTCTGTACAGATTGCTATGCTTAACCAAAGACTAGCATTCTGCCTTCATTGTTTAATGTCTACATTTGAATACAAAATACTGTATTCAATGTTTATTTCATGTGTGTATGCTTATAGATCTATCCTCTAGTCATAATGAGTTACCAAATCAAGAGTGCATATGATGAAAATTATCTGCTATGCTGAATGTTTTCCACAATTGGAAGAGGAAGTAGAAAGTTCCTGCCCAAGAATAGAAAGACCATTATCCTTGATACTATCTGATCATCATCAGAGAAGTAAACTACATAGTGACTGATGTAGGGAAAATTTCATGGGTATAAGGGTGTTTTGAAGACATGGTTGGGCTTGTAGTATGGAGTAAGCAACACTATTGGTTCTTAAGCAGGCTGTAATAAAGCAAGAGTCCAGTCATTTATTTCCAAATGTATTTCCATTCCATTCAATATGGTGACCTTGTCCCAAGAGACCAGCCTGCCCTTTCTGCTCACAGTGAGCCAACTTTTCTTCTTGAACCTGGTCATATAAAACATTTTCTTGGTGTTCTGCTCAGAGAGTTGTCTCTTATGCCAATGAGTTCAAGGTTTTTTCCAAATTTTTCTTCTAACAGATTTAGTATATCTGGTTTTATGTTGATGTCTTTAATCCACTTGGACTTGAGTTTTGTTCCTGGTGAAGAATATGGATCTACTTTAATTTTTCTGCATGTAGACATTCAGTTAGACCATCACCATTTATTGAAGACACTATCCTTTTTCCATTGTATTCATTTAGCTTCTTTGCAAAAATGAAATGTCCATATATGTGTTGATTTATTTCTTGTTCTTCAATTTGATTCTATTGGTCAACCAGCCTATTACTATGCCAGTACCATGCTATTTTAATTACTGTTGCTCTATAGTACAGCTTGAGATCAGGAATGGAGATTCCTCCAGAGGATCCTTTATTGTATAAGATTATTTTAGCTATTCTTTGTTTTTTGTTTTTCCGTATGAAATTTATAATTGATCTTTCAAGTCTTTAAAGGCTCTAAGGTCAACAATTAATAAACTAAAATGCTTCTGTAAGGCAAAGGACACTCTCATCAGAACAAAGTAATAGCTTACAGACTGGAAAAATATCTTCACCAACCCTACATCTGGCAAAGCGGTAATATCCAAAAAATATAAAGAACTCAAGAGATTAAACACCACCAAACCAAATAACCCAATTGAAAAACGGGTCTCAAAACTAAACAGAAAATTCCCAACAGAGGAATATTGAATGGCTGAGAAACACTTTAAAATATGCTCAACATCCTTAGTCTTCAGAGAACTGCAAATCAAAAGAACTCCGAGATTCTACCTTACACCCATCAAAATGGCTAACATCCAAACCTCAAGTAACAGCACATGCTGGAGAGCATGTGGAGAAAGGGGAACACTCCTTCATTGCTGGTGAGAGTACAAATTTGTACAACCGCTTCGGAAATCAATCTGGTGCTCTCCCAGAAAACTGGGAATAGGGCTACCTCATGACCCAGCTATTCCACTCCTTAGCATATACCTGAAAGATGCTCTACCACATAACAAGGACATTGATAAACTATTTTCATAGCAGTCTTGTTTGTAATAACCAGAATCTGGAAACAACCTAGGTGTCCCTCTGTTGAAGAATGGATAAAGAAATTGTGGTACATTTACGCTATGGGGTACTACTCAGCTATTAATATCAAGGAAATCTTGTAATTTGCATGCAAATGAATGGAACTAGAAATGATCATCCTGAGTGAGATAACCCAGAACCAGAAAGATACACATGGTATATACTCACTTATAATTGGACATTAGTCCATCATGGATGTCCTATGAGAGTCTCCACTCAGCAGGGGATTAGGACAGATGCTGGGACTAGCTATTAGAGTCCTGGTGAGATTGGTCTGGGTGAATGGGGAGGTAGAATGACCTAGAGGGTCCGGGAGCCCCAGAAGAAGACCATCAAGGCTAGTGGATCTAGATGCAGGGGGGTATGCACAAACTCCTATACCAACCAAAGACAATGCATGTAGTAAACCTAGACCCCCCTTCAGATCGAGCCAATAGACAGCTCATTCTTTAAGGTTGTGTAGAGAAAGGGGACTGCCTCTGACATGAACTTTGGTGCCCCCTATTTGACCACTTCATCTTGGTGGGAAAGGCTGGTGGCACTCAGAGGAAGAGGAAGAAGGCTATCTGGATGAGACCTGAGCAGGCTGTGACCATATGGTGGGGGAGGAATTCCCCTTCTGTCACAAGTCTAGGGAAGGGGTATAGGGTGAAAAAGCGAGGGGGAACAGGAAGATACAAGTGAGGGGATAACAATTGGGAAGCAGTCTGAGTAACTTATAAGAAAAAAATAAAATTAAAACAATAATAGATTTTGTTTGAGATCCCCTACGAGTGTCAAGAGAAGAGAAAAGTGTGTAATTCAGAGAACAGATTGTGTGAACACTTTTTGTACTGCTAATTAGTAAATGTATTAATGTGAAGGAGCATTAAGAATGAAGCTCTGTTTTTCTCCCACTTCTTTTGTACTATAATTAACAAAATTTTTACATTCATTAACAGTATAAAGCATAGTATTTTCATGTCTTTACATCCTGTGAAGTGGTTACTAAGTCAAGCTAATAAAGTATCTATTGCCTTTATCCATGTGTCTCTTTGAGAGACACAATTATCTTACAGACAAACATACAAACAACTATCACATGTCATTGGAAAAATTGATGCTTGATGTTCAAATTATACCAAGGACCCTCTCTTGCATACTTATTAAATGTGAAACTCACATGTTAAGTCATACAAACTTTTTAAAGAACTCTTCATTTGCCCATCCGGCTATTTTTTATCTATGGTAACATCATTGTACTATGCCATTTTGGTTTCTTACTTACATACTTATTATTATGCCATGCATCGTCTCACAGGGTTTGCTATATATTGAGTGTAGAGCACTAAACCCTCTTCCTGTTCAATTCAACCATCTAGGTTCTCTCCAGTGGTTTATTCCTGTCAGTGCAAGTTTCATAGGTTTAACACATCTCTTACCAGATTTCTAAGAGTACCCTTGACATACAACTGATCACCGTGCTATAAATTTATGGTCATCAACAAACATTCTCTCTACTTCATAAAGAACATCAAAGCAGGTGATTGACTTTTTCGGCCATAAACATTCTAGACTACCCTACTAGTTGTTGCTCATTAGACATTAGAGAGAAAACATTTCCTTTTTGTTTGTTTTTCCTTTCATTTTCAAATGAAAGAAGTGTTATTTATAATGGGCACTTCCTTGAGATGTTGGCCTATGTATACATTAGTGAGGCTAATAAAATTTTCATTGGCTAGGTCTTCTAGTAATTGTTGAATAGATCTCCCTTGGTTTTTAAATTTTGAATAAATTCTTACATAATGCAGAAGAGTCTTAAAAGCTGTGAACGTAGTTGTCAAAAATCCAAATTAATTACTATGAGAATGAAAATAAGAAGCACCTGAGAAAGCTCTGCATGAATCCAATAGACTAGAGGCATTTGGCTAAGACTTGCGTGAGCCTGAGCATTCACTTCTTCTATGAAGAAGCACCTCTCTGTCTTACAGATGTGGCTTACATATGACCTCATCCCTGTATCCTTCTGGTGGCAAGCATCCTGGATCTCAGGCATTGTTTTTCTGGGGGGTAGTAAGTTATTGACTGACTATGCACTATGGGTGCATTTATATTTCTGATACCCCACATAGTTCGTTGTTTCCTGGAAACAACTGAAATGTGTGTGTAATTATCTGTCTTTTTATTCTTTACAATGTGAAGGAGACTGTGCAGAAAGTAATCGGTTATTGGATATAAACAGTATCATGGGTATTTCTCATATTTATTTAATTGATTAGCTGAAAATTGTTGATCATGGTTCCTAGGACTAAGAGCTTCCTATAGTGACTGTTTATTCATGTATCAAATAGAATTATAAAATAATTTCAAATTCAAGCATTTATAACTTCAACAAGAAAAAAATCTATAAAAATCAAACAACCCTTCCATTACCTTTTTTGGTTCCCCATACAAGAGAAAGCAAAACTCAAAAACTTGATGTATGCCTGGTTCTGTTGACCTGGCATTCTTCCTGAGTGGCTTATTGAGAATGGAGAAGAGAAGAAAACACTTGGCATGGTGTCTAAATCTAGAGCAAATGCTTTACCAATATGGAGTTTCCAAAACCAATTAGGAAGGATGGAATTTTTATCCTTATTTGTAGATAATGTGCTCAAATATGAGGACTTCCCTTATTGGTGAAGTGACCATGTTCTTAGAGTAACTTTGATCTATATGTTAGCATTTATTCAGTTGTTTGATTGAATTGATTTACTGAGTTTATTTATTTATTTTTATGAAATGAAGTAGACCTTCTTGCAAGAATATCAGTTTAAAATATGTTAGTATTTAGTTCATCAAATCATACCTAAGATAGATTTGCATAATTGTTTAACAAATGCTGGTTATACAGATAGAAATTGAATAGTATTTTAAAAATAATGAAGTAATTTAAAATACAGAGGTGAAGGCCTTCAAATAAGGGAAGGTAAAAGAAGAATTGGTGATTCTATACTTTGAACATTATTTTGTAATCAAGTAATGAAATATTTAAATATTATATTCATGAATCACCAGCTAGATATTGTTTACCTAAATAGTTTCTAAATTTTTGTCATAGAACTGTTTAGGAAAGTCCCGCATTTTTCTAAGCAATTTTTAAATCTTTCTATGTCAATGATATGGTTTTCAGAGCTTTATTATAAGTGCAGTTGTTGACGTTATCAAAATTACTCTAAATGCACACAGCTGCTGATTGCTATATGCTACATATACATAAGTATGCTGAAACAATGGCCCTCAACAACTATGACTTTAACTTTATTGCTAATTGGGAAATAAGGTTGTTGCAGGGTCTAACCAAGTTATAGTGATATCATACTGGATTCAGTGCTCTCCCCAAGTCCTCATGATTACTCTTGGAGTATGTATAGTAGGGAAGAGGTCTGGTCCGGTAAAGGCAGAGGCAAATATGCATTCATAAGCTCACCAAGGGTTGGCTGCACATACAGAAGCCTGGAGCTAGGGTGGGTACAAATAGTCCCCAGGTGCCCCTAAAAGAGCAACAGCCAGCCCACATCTAGTTCACAGAGCTGTGTCAGAATAAGAGTGCACTGTTTTCAACCACCTGGACCATAGAGGTCGGTTCTACGGCAAGTGTTACAGTTGTTGTAGAAAATTAATACACTGGGAGCATCAACGTAAAGAATCAACAATTGAGTGCTCTGATGCTTCTGAAGTTAAATGCTTAATCATATCCAATCCTAGGGACAAACCCAACGCACCATAATCAAAAGCCCTGAATTTTGATGAAAGAAAAAATAGACTAGACATGGACAGTATTTTTATATATACATCTACCTATCATATTCTCTTTCAAAACACGTGAGAATGTCCACTAGACACTACCCTAGATTACAGACAGTGTTTGGAAAGTTACTTATTTTTGTGTGCATGTATGTCAATCAATGCATTTGTGGAGTCTCTCTTCTTACCATATACGGCTTCCAGGGATGTAACTCATCTCATCAGATTTGGTAACAAGCACCTGTACCCATTGAACCATCATCAACCCCACAAAACAGAATTGTAATTCTTTTAAAATTTTAATTTATTATAATTTATTCAGATTACATCCCAATTGTTATCCCTTCACTTGCATGCTTGCATCTTCCCAATCCGACCTTTTTCATATTCCCCTCCCCTAGACCTCTGACAGAAGGGGACCTCTTCCCCCACCAAATGACTACAGCCTAATCTTATAAGAGTTAGAAGGTCGTAGCCATTCAATAATATCCATTCTAATGCACAAATTGCGGGCACTTCCTTAATGATAACTTTAATACTTAAGTGCTACAAATGACATTGAACACCATTGTAGACCCTTTATTTGGCAAATTTGTGAGAAATAACTGAGTCCAAGAACATTATCACATCCATGAGATGATCCTTTGTTTTCTTCTTTTACACATGACTATTATTTATTGTTTAATGCCTGATATTTACAGCACTGTTACTCTTACGCTTTCCTATTGCTAGCTATGTTTAGGAAATGCTAATACAAAATCAGCACTAAGATACTATAAGACCCATTGATGCTAAAACTGTGACCCATAGACACAAATTGGAGCTTTTGTAATTTATTTGACAGCCTCATTATTACACTATTTGAGCTTTACAAACAAAATATATTAATCTATACAGAGTTCTGAATCTGCATACAGTAACTGTAAGTGAAAATACCCTACCTCTATCACGTGAGAAGGCAGGTTTTATAAGTCACCCCTTATAGATCTACATACTCACTTTCTCCATAAAATCTGCCATTTTATGCAATTTCTCTAAGTACAATGAGTTCCTTCACCATCATCATTTTCAGGTGAGTCATTAGTAACTATGCTCTTCACACCTCATAATTCCTGTTTCTAGCTTTTACTCAATTTTTGGCTATTTTGTGATAGTTTAAGTAAGTCCAAATGATACCAGATTGTTTACCAACCCCATTACTTTTCTAGAGTTGAAATAACAATGTACCACACTGTATGGATGAAAAAAAATCCCAGAACTTTGTTTTATTGCAATCTGGAAGTTAGAAATCTTATATTCACTTTATCAAAGAGTTGGTGGAATTATGCTGCTCCTGAGCTTTCCTTTGTCCAGCTTCTTCTAGCCATGTTCCAGGGTGTGGTTTCATTCTGCAGCCTCTGCCTTTCTCATCCCAAGGCTACTGTCCCACTCTTGATACATACCATTCATTTGTTTTATTTTTTAAGAAGGGGTTTCACTATGCATCCCTGCCTGTCCTGGAACTCATTTTGTACATCGGTCTGACCTCTAACTCATAGAGATCTGCCTGTCATTGTCTCCTGAAAACTGACATTAAAGCTGTGTGTCATCAAGACTGGCCTGGCATTTCCTCTTTAAGTTCAATTAGCTAACCATACTGATTAAAGTTCACTCTGAAATCAATTCTATCTGTGAGGTCTCTATCTCCAATAAGGTCATAGATATAGGGTTATTCAATTCCTAACACTAACTTATTATAATCTTAACAAAATGCTTAGTTTCTGAACAATGCCAAATATTCCAAATATTTAACCCCATAAACAGTTTCCATTTGTATTACTTCATTGCATGAAGGAGCATAAGAAAAATTTGTGCACTACACTTCACTGGGAAAAGAAGCTGGAAATGAATGTTGTTTGTTGCATGAACATCATGTCTAGGTTATCAGTCTGACCTAGTGGAACAATAATTACCATAATGTCATTACTATTACTTAGTTGTTTCTTCCATCTCTCCCCTGCTACCAATCATATCCTATGTAAAGTCAATGCCCTACAGTAAGGATGCAAATTGCTAATGGTCCCTCATATAAGATACAGGCCAGTTTTTTCAGGAGTTTTTCTTGTTGTGCATTTCATAAAGGAATGAATATCTCCTAGATTGATATATTTGCACACATTATGTTAATTTAAATAATTTCTCTCACCTTAAGTATTTTTGTTATAGTTCACTCTGTACATATTCTATAATAGTTCACTAAAACATCATATAATACAAGTTGAAATAACTGAATAAAAAGAAGAGATGTATTACACACATGCACACACACACATGCACACACACACACACACACACACACACACACACACAAATGAATGAGTATATATCAAATAGAAGGTAGAAATGAAAATAAGTCATTCCAAAGTAGTTAACTTTTTTTATTTTGATTTTGAGTGCTTTTGGACACAAACAATCATGATAAGAATTGCTCAATATTTGCAATTATACTTGAAGGATAATTCTTTAATAAAAATGTTGAAATTTTAACCTTATATACAGAGCCCAATTTGTATTTATAGGCCACTAAAATTGATTCAGGTCAAGCCCAGTATGAACAGATTCTGTAGGCATTTTCCTGCATGAGCTGATATTTGTGTCCCTTAAGCTTAACAGATAATTGCCTTCTCTGGGGAGACTACTGGGGCCTTTTGTAATGTGGAAAGCTGCAACATTAGCAAGCTCAGGTATTTTAAAGTGAGCTAGGCAAGAGGGCTGACTCTCTAGGATGATAAGAGGAACTAGAAAACTGCTGACAGCAGTTTGCAGTAGACAATGGAGACACAACAACTGAAATCAGAAACGTGCACCACTTCAGAGGCGCTGGCTCTTTAGGGATGAACTGAATATCATATTTCATGTAATATAGCTAGAAGAAAGTATAACATGACTTTCATAAACTGGAGACCACACCCCAACTTTTCTTTATATATAAATAAATGAAGGGAACCCATTTACGAAGTCAGAGAAAAGTTCTTCCATCCTTTTCCATTTATTTAATTAAAAGTGTTTGCGTGTTTGGGTTTATATCTGTGCACCACCTGGATGCAGTGCCCACAGAGGACATGAGAGTATAGCGAACCCCATGGACCTGGAGTTTCATGTAGGTGCTGGGAACCAATTGGAAGAAGAACAAGTGCTCTTAGATGCTAAGGTGTCTCTTTAGCCCTGATGGCCTTTGATTTATGCAGATATGTTTGTTGTGATGGATGCTACTTTTGGAGCTTTCACATTTAAATTGCAAGTGATCTTTCTTTCAAAAGAGGCATCTATCCTGGAGGCTGTGGCCTGGAGTTTATAGTGAATGGATCAATGTGCATATTAGTCAGCTTATTATTTGTCTGTGCTTTTTATTTGAAAGAATGGCACATGTGTGCATGCATGTGCATGCGCGTGTATGTGTGTGTGTGTGTGTGTCTGTGTGTCTGACAGAGAGAGAGAGAGAGAGAGAGAGAGAGAGAGAGAGAGAGAGAGAGAAGAGAGTGAGTTTAAATAATTATATACCATTATAATTCGATTCAAGAGCAAACAATGTCTCCTCAGTTTATAAAATGCATAAAGATAGCAAAATATCCAAAAAGGTGAAAAATATTACAAGTAAATCTCTGATGTTCTCATAGTTCCCAGATCAGGCAGAAATATTGGCCAATATAATATTTTTTAATTTGTTTTAAAATCTAAAAGATAAAGCCTGCCTGTGAAGAGAAATATAGAATTTTAAATATAATTTTGATTCACTAATACCAGGTATAGAAAAAAATGTGTCCTGATTTGAGGTCTTTCTCTTGTATTTTGCATTTAAGATCATCTCAGACATAGAAGTTCTTGCAAGGGTTGTGATTCTCTGCTTAGAGCCTTTCTGTGAGTCCAGCTTAGCTTGCTTTCCTCTTTTAAGATAAGGCAGACTCACCTCTCACCAGCATCTCAACAAGTGTGACTTTTGGGCCAAAGCTTGCAAATAAAGCAGAAAGGTAAAAATATAGAGTGGCAGAAAATAAAGGGAAGGGGTTAAAAAGATAAGACATCCTTCACCATCTGTGGTCTCTTATGAAAAAGTCACAGAAAAGATAAAACATGGCCTAGTGCTTCATTCGTGAGTAAAGGTCAACTAAATTCAATTTAACAGAAACAGGAACAAGAAGAGCACTGTGCACAAAGTGAGATGCAGCTTTCCTAATTCAGTAGTAGTTTTGTTTTTGTGGTGGAGATGTCAATTGCACAAACACACACACACACACACACACACACACACACACACACACACACACGCCATGAACACTAGGAAAGCAGTCTGCCTCTAAGCTTCATTCATTTTGAATAAAGCTGGGTGTGTTAGTTTCTATAACAACTAGGACTAAAACCCATGACGACCTGGACCCTGTTAGACAAGGACACTACCACTGACATCCAGCATTAGTCCTAAAAAAGACAGGTGGGCTTGTTGTCAAACGCTGGGATCCAAATCCAGGCACGTGTAGACATTGGAAGAGAACTCTGCCTCGGAGTTACACTGTAAGCCCAAGAAAACTTTTTGTCTCTTTCTTTCAGAAATTGATAAGAACCATTCATCCTGTGTATATGGAAACTCTAAGGGAAAGGAATACTCCACTTTCAATTTGCAAATTATACATAATTGTAAGAGAAAAGCCTGCTCTTTTCAAGTATCAAATACAAGCCCATAAGTTCCCTGCATAACTGTAGGAACACAAAGAGCCTTCCTAAATAGGGCTGTCAAGGGAGCCAAATAAAGAGACAAAAGTAGACTTCTTGAAGAAGGAGCCTGTTATTTTTCTGTATTTATGGTTCTTTGGTGGAATGAGAGAGAATCCTGTTAGCTGGCAATTAACTATGAAACAAACAAATAAAAAAAACCATAATACTAATACATGGCCTTAGCCAAGCTGTGTGTGGCAATTATAGTGTTAAGTTGAATGATAACCAGGAGTGTCATCCAGGGACACAGAATTATTTACTGCTTCTACGTTGTCAAATTAAAAACTTGCTGTTTTCAATCATTTTACTGTTCTTTAAGAGAGCGTAAAATCCAACATCCTTCATTCTAATTAAACAGAAATGGTCTAGGAAATAGATGTGTTTCCACTAGCTCAATGCTATTTTCTTACTTCCTTATCAGCTCTTAAACAGTGCTTAGCACCCAGATGCACATTTCCACACCAGAAGAGATGAGGTTGCCCATCACCAAGGCCACAGAGAACACAAAGAATCTTTTATCCTAGTTTTCACCTTCAAGAATATTCTCCAGGGTACAAAAGTTACCCTAGCATTCTCAAGAGAGGAAAGCACAGATTCAGTTTATTCCATTGGTGAGTCTGCAGAACTAGAAAAAAAGCACTGAGGATTTTTAATGATGTGTCACTGTAGATCTTTACCCCATTCAACATGTACAGTGAGGGTGTGCTGCTGGGGGAGTGGTAACACAATGGGCACGCATGCAAAGATTCAAAAGCCACATGAAACTGGATGCCTCTGTATGCAATTAGGGCTATATTTATTTCTACTTAGAGATTACAGGAACCTGCTTAGATATGTGTTTTCAAGTCATAATTAGCTTATTAAATGTACAGGATAAGCATCAGAAATAATTTTACAGGAGGCACTTTATTTCCAGAAGCTGTCTCATTCTGATTTTGAACAGGCTAGTGATCATCTGTGTGACTCCGAAAGAACTGCTCCATCATTAGCCCTCATGCTAATCATCTGTGAAATGGGAATGATGCTTTTTTTGAATTCTTGGCATTACTGGGCTCATTTATGAAATACAAAATGGCTGTGGAGAGTACCTGGAACAACATTCACTCCAACAATATTGATTCTGATCCCGTCCTCATCCTTGTTATCGTCACCATCATTGCTACTCAGTCACCACAAATCAAGGTGAGGTAAACAAACCACAGTAGACACGAGCGTATATTCACAGCTAAAGCTTTTCAAGCAAACTAATTCATATCTCTCTTCTTTGCTTCGTGGCTCTCAACTTATTGCCTTAAAATGGACTCTGCTTCCCTCCTTACTCCAACTCTCAGAAAAAAAATATTTGCTTTGGCGGCATAATTACCTGTTCCCGTGTGGTTGAATTTTAGTAAACTATTTTAGTGAGATGTCTGCTTATGGGATAAAGGGAGACAGTTTCACAGCCATATTAATAAAACTGCTCTTTGAGTATTTGTGCTTCTTGAGAGTTTGCCTCCTCTCAAGATGTAAGTTTGGTCTCTGCTTATTTTAATTATATGTGTTATTGAAGATATTTTAGTATTAAATTCTGCATCTACATGATAGAGGTATGAATTTGTCTGTCAGTCATCTGGTCCAAATTGCTCCTCAGGCTTCATCCTTCTTCCCTTATGAACACTTCTTCCTGTATAGGACTCCAAAACCCGCTCTCATATTGATCTTCTCTGATCTTAATAACCACTGCTGTGAGGAGTCAGATATTACAATCGCTATTCTCATAGTAAAGATGAGAAATCTGGGACCTGAAGACATGCTATCTCTGAATAGCTCAGGTAGTTCACAGATTGATAGGTGTCTACAGTGTTAACCTGATTATCTGCTCAGGGGTTGGCAAACCAGCATGTGTAAAGGGCAAACACACCATGGAGGCACATACAGTGCCTAGTTTAAGAAATCTGATGCAAAGGTGTGAGCATGGAAACAAAACAGAGAGACTTTAGGACATGACCCTTTTGTAGCAAACTAAAATTGTTGAGTACACAAAACTTTCTAAGGCTAAATATTTCTGGAAGGTCTTAATTTAGGGTCTGAGATTGTTATTAATTTCCTTACCTTCTTTAGCCACAAGCAGGTAAACCATAAAGATGTATTCATGTTCTTAGCATAAGAATTTGTCCTCCTTGCAACACCAGGACTTGTCATATAAAACATTATTTCTTTAGACCTAGCTTTCCTGCCAAAATGCAACAGAGCACTTAAGGCTGGGAACTTTGCCAAGCTTCAGGGCATTGCTTAGCAGTTAAGTACTACATGCTAACTATCCATTCCTCTGTGCCAAGGAACATATCCTTTCCGCCCTACCTCTGCTGTGTGGGTAGCTGAATGTTGCAGAGTATGTTAAGGGCCAGTGGCAGCTATTCTTAATCTATGGGGCTATCAGGTAAGTCAGTGACAATGGGACCCAAGGCTGTGAGTGAACTACTATTAGAAGTAGTTAATCCACTGCTGAGTACTCAGATCCATTCCTGGAAAACATGGTGGGGAGAAGATGAGTGGGATGGTGGCCCGTGGCCCAAATAATGAGAGATCACAAGCTAGCAAAGACTGCAGCTAACATATTTCTCACAATGCTCTTTAGATTTTAATTTATTAATTTTACTAAGACTAAAACATTGAAATGTGAGTATATATATATATGTTATAATCCTGTTTTTTCAGTAGTGGTTTTGTAACTGGTCACTGCTAAGATCTTGCATGGAAACGGAAACCTAAGAGATGAGCAAACGTGTTCTAGCAATATTCATTCTCAGTGTCTAAGAAACAATCTGATACACAGTATGGTCAGATAATGGTGTAATGAGAGCCATAAAGAGGAATATTCTAGCCTGTGACAACAGAGAAGTGACTAATTATGTAATTATGATTGTAGATCAAGGAAGGCTTTCATGCAGAGATTGTTTATAAAATAGATCTTAAAGGATGAATCAGATAAAGACATGCAGTTCAGAAGACAAAGAAGTCATACAGGAGAGTGAAGAAGATCCTGATCAGAAACAGTTACTCAGAAATCATTCTACATCATTTAAATATCTGTCAACCTAAGTGGAAAGTGGCCAATTCTTAGTAAACAAAGGTAGTTCAGTTTATTCTTAACACAACTTTTATAATAATGAATTCATTTTGTGGACAAGAAAAGGAAGTTCAGGGATATGAAATCACTTGCCAGTCCACACACCAACTAGCAGATATTGCCAGGAATCAACATGCATTTACAATAGAGCTGCTACCAACTTTTCCTGAATAGGCTCAAGTTGTCATATGCCATAAATAGGAGTAGGAAACAGTGAGTTTGATGTGTAGTGAGGAATCACAGGGTAGAGAAATTTGCCATATTTCAAGAGGAACCGAGAACAAGCACTTTGTGTACAGAAAATCAACAGGTGTGCCAATTATGTGAGCAATAGACTGCAATGGAACTGATAGTGTGGGAGAAAACTCAGATCAAGGGACAAATGCCCATCTTTATCTAGAGCCAGCACAGTCCGCCAAGCTAGAGTGATGAGCAGAATGACAAAGATGAGGGTGAGCTGAATCATTCTCCATTAAGAAGCAGGCTACAAAGCAAACAGCCTGCCAGAGAGGCAAAAGTATTGATTGACCATTTAGTGCAAATGATGGAGAACTAATTAATAACTGCAGCTGTCAGGAAGCAGTGGTTGTTGGACCTAAATATAGATTTCTTCCCTTCACCTTCATGTGCTTTAATGTTCAAAGCTTTGTTTGATGTAAGTTTAATGCCTCCTTTTCTCCTTCTGTAAATTCGGTAGGTATTTTATCTTGTATCCTTTTGTAGATACCCGTCTTCCATGGATGTCCTTTCATTATTATTATCATCATCATCATCATCATCATCATCATCATCATCACCATCACTATTGCTGTTTTAAAATTCAGATTTCTTATAAGTTTTAGGACTGAAAAACATGATATGCTTTAGGAAGACAGGTTATAGAGAAGGCCGTCAAAAGCATTTCAAATGTGGCAATGACATGGAAATGAAAGAATTGGGTCAGATTATAATGGTTAACACAAGGGTATGATTATGCTCATCTGTGTAAAGGAAACAACAAATATATAAAAGTGCATAAAAGTTCAAGTTCAACCATCTAAATTCTATGGTTCTGAAGTCATTGTGAAATGTCTACACTAAGTGACAGAGAAGAACAAAGCCTTACAAATGAGTCTACATATCAAGGTGTACTGTGGAAAGGAATCATATCATTTAGAATCAGCTTTAACTCTAATGTGTTGTGGATGTGAAACCAGTTGATTTACTGGATGCTGACAATGTTAAGAAAGGAATGCTAATGGGAATTCCTGTGGTTGGGTCGTGTGTGTGTGTGTATGTGTGTGTGTGTGTTTGTGTGTGTGTGTGTGTGTGTGTCTGCCAGTGTTCAAGTAATAAATAGGCACTCACCGACACAGGAAATTCTCAAATCTGATTGTTCCTTGGGAGGCTATACTTCATATCAATTGTTCCCACCTCCCTATTGTTCTCATAGCTTCCGGGGAGAACGTATTTGTCAAAGTCCAGCCAGAATACATGTAGATTACTCTCTTCTGCATACTTTGGCACCATGCTTTTCTTTTCTTTTCCAATTTACTGCAGACACCTGTTTTGAATTTCAAATTAGTTCTTAAAAGTAGTATTACTTGCATATGTATTTTGTGATGTTGGTGATAAAACCAAGGCTTTTGAACATGGACCCCAAATCTCTGCCAGTGACCTCCACCTCCACCATATGTGGGATTGCATTTTAAAATTTATGTCATACTTCAGTAAATTCATTTTTAAATTTTTGTTTTTATTCATCCTTTGGAAATGTTCATACATGTATACAATATATTATGATATCTTGATCCCCTTCTGTTAATCTCTCCTTAGAATAACACATGCATGTGTGTGTGTGTGTGTGTGTGTGTGTGTGTGTGTGTGTGTATGATACATATCATATATATGAGATTAATTCTTTTTAAAACACACTTAATTCACTTTAGTCTCTTGTATAAATATCCTCATATGGCAGGCAGAGCTGGAGCCAGGTCCTCTGAATGGAGACTCTGGTGTGAGTCTTCACAGATGGTCAATGAATTCCTCACAAGACAACTTGGTGAACAGTCCCTTTCTAAAAGTCAAGGGTCAAGAAGCTGTAGGTCTTAGCATCAAAGGTGCCCTTGGCAAAGTTTGAACTTTCAGTCTGTTAATAATGCTTCTAAAGAAATAAATGGAACAATTACTCACCAATGACTAACGTGGCTGCAGATACACAAATGTTTGGAGTACTGATGATTAGACTCTAAAATACAGCAAGTGGTAGCTGTATCTGATTACTAATATGAGACAGGGCAACACTTCCATGCCCAGTGTCTCTAAAAGGCATCACTTGTAAAATTCAAAAAATAGAAAAGAGAAAAGTAGGACCAGAAGTGCCTGTTAGAGAGGAGACTGTGCCTCAGTTTGTACCTCAGATGCCCTGTATGTGCTCGGTTTGCTGTGAATTTTTATCCCATCTTTTTGTTTTAAATGGTTGTATCAAAGCTATGAGAAACAATGTCGAAACCTAGAATGAGAGCACTGCATTGATTTTTTTCTCTTTGCTTCTGGGAAAGACTGCTCTGTTGGCTAATTTAAAAATCGCAGTTTTAAAAAATCTGACAACAGGAGGGAGTATTGGGAAGTAGACAGGAGCCAGGTCCCTTGTCTTTGGATCTTCCACTTTTGTTCCAGAATCCTACACTTAAGATCAGTACCTACTTCCACCCTGCAACCTTTCACTACTTTTGAGTGCCATTTTCCTTTGGTATACCGTCTCTGGCTGGTGAACAATAGTTTCTATGTCGTGTCTCATTTTGTAATCCTTAGCTTCTGAGTCTGACAGTTCTCGGTAATCCTTCCCTTCCCCACCGTGCAGTCTCATCCTTTTTACATCTTACACTGCTTGTCAACTCTGAGCCACACACTCTGCCTTGGTCTCTGGCCAGTTCTCGCTTTTGCTTTTGGCCCCATAGTCAGATCACCCCTTTCCGAGCTCCTCTTCTTGCCAGCCTAATTCTTTGAAACCGCCAGTCCATTGTGAAAACATTGAGCTTCTCCAATAGAAACGTTGACCTTTCCTTTTTCTAATGTTTAGTTCTAAGAGCTCGTCTGTGTTTTTATAAAGTTGGTAGGTGTAAATGCTTGGATCACAAACCATGGTTGTAGATTTAAAATTCTCTTTTCTCTATAGCTTCTCTGCATACCTGAAATAACCAATATACTCCATGCAAACCAAATTCCTAGTGCGGCCAAACCCAACACCTGGTCTGACCTTGTATCCTCCTTCATTCCAGTGCCGTACAATTCTCTTTTCCATACATAGAGGCTAAGAACAAAGGATGGGGCATCATGATTGGTGTCCGCTGTGCATCAGGTTTGTGTGCTGCTGCCAAGCTGTTCTTTTATCTCCTAATGTTGCCCTATGGCTCTGGAGATGGTCTACAAAATTCCCTGAATCTGTTTCTGATGAAGTAACCATCTAGTTGCATCAGACATAGTTGAGCATATGAAGTGACCCACACATGAAGCAGGTGCTGAGAACTTGTAGCCCATGCTTCTGACCCTAGATACAGCATTTCACTCTTACAAAGTCTTTAAAATCTGATTTCTCCTATTTAGCTCTCTCTGCTGCCAACAGGAACTGTTACCTTGCAGCTGCACACCTGCCATCACTTTCACGATAAAGATCCATACTGGCAAAAGTCTTGCACACAGCTTGTCCTGTGACAGCTCACTCATGGACCTGAAACAAAACTTTACTGTCTTTGAATCAGAGCCTTTCAGGTATAAATAAGGAATCAGTGGCCCAAAAGATGGCTCAGTGATTAAAAGCACTGACTGCTCTTCCAGAGGACCTGGGATTGATTCCTACCATACACATGGCAGCAGACACCCATCTTTAACTCCAGTGGCAGGGAATTTTATAGAAAGTCACCCATGTGACACATGCAGGCAAAACACTCATAGAGATAAAATACAATACACGTAAAGTGACATTAAGAATAAAGAATTAGATTATGACTGTCTAATGCTGACTATGGAACATGGAAAATATGTTGGCTCTACCTGACACTGGCTTATCTTGGTCTTTATAGATGAATTCATGGATATACGTTTTAGATAAAAGACAAATGACATTTACAACTGTGATGTAGTCTGCTGTTGGTACATGGGAAATAATCCTCTAAGTAGCTCTTAAAAGATATTTAATTTTCATGGTTATTTCAAATTTTCATGCATCTGAATTCTAATTTTTATCTCAAGCATCTATAAATCATGCAAAATACCCAAACATAGGAAGCATTATTTTTCTTAACTGGAGACTGTAGTGTACAACCTGAAACCTTAAGAGACAGGAATATGATTCATGGAAATGGCTCTTTAATGTTTTAGTCTGAAGAGCTTGTTTGTATGTACTAATTAGAATAATTATATTAAAATTATTTTAAAGTATTTAACCTTCATCAAAGGTTTCTCAAATAGAACCACCAAAAATATTCTTGATTCTGTTGACATTTATAACTACTAAATACTTTGTGAACGTTTAGTGTGGAGACCTGCTTCCAAACAAGACTCTCCATTAAAGTGAAGACACTGAAGCTATGTATGAGACTCACTGTGTGTGAAGGACACACAGGAGTTAGGCTTAAAATTTACATCAATGAAACTAATAAGGAGGATATTGTGTGTATTCATCTGATATTTTATAGATTTTTTTTCTAAGTTGTTTAACTAGAATGTCACCTCTCAGTGTCTGGTATGAGGACAGCAGTTGTATTTTTGAATTGCAAACCTGTGATGCACAGAGCTGATACAAATGGTGCTATAAATCATGCTTGTTAATGTATATAAAATAAAAAACTCTGCTGTGCTTTACAGAGTCCCTCTCCTTCACGTGTCACCCTCAGTTGTAAAGATTTAAGCTAATATTTATGGGTAGCCCAAGAAGTTAAGCTTTTGTAGAAGTTGAATGAGAAACATCTCCATAATTCTATGTGAACATATGGCCCCAAGGAGATGACAATGTTTGGGGCAGATGTAGAGATGCATTCTTGCTGGGGGAAGTACTTCAGTGTGTCGGACTTTGAGAGCATAAGGCCGCACACTAGTCCAGGGTTTCCCCCTCTGTTTTGTGCTTGTGTGTCAAGATGTGCTGTGTATCATTATCATGGGCAACTCTTATTATCCTTCTGCAAGTATAGCAACAATAAACTCTTTTATAAGTTACCTAGGTCATGGTATATTAATCACAGAAACAAAACAACAGAAATAATACACTCTTGAAAGAAGAAAGATAAAGTATATATTATTATTTTTCTTTTGGTGTTAGAAATAATAAATAGCAATTGGGTGAAATAAATTGAGACCATTTCAATTTTTAGAGTAACTGAAAAGTCAAGGATGAATGACCTTGTTGAGACATGGAGATGGTGGAAGAGAGCCCAGAGGTCTACCTAACTATAACAATGGAGTGCAAAGTCCAAGGAGAAACCTTGTCTGATGTGAAGAATTCAAACAAAAGTGAAAATTTGTATTAAGATTCTGGTAACTCAATCCATTTATCCACAAATTTCGGGAATTCCTTGTTTTTAATTTGTGGATAAATGGATTGAGCTAGAAATGATCATAATGAGTGAGTTAACCCAGAAGCAGAAAGACTCAAATGGTATATACTCACTTATATCTGCATACTAGCCCAAGGGGCATGTCCCATGAAAGCCTTCACTTACCAGGAAACTGGGACAGAGGGGAGGACATCCTATTGGGACTCTAGATGAGAGAACCATGTGAGAATAGCAAAGTAGAAGGATCCAGAGGGTCCTAGAAACCTACAAGTAGAACATTATGATAGGCAGATTTGGGCCAAGGGGTCCCGCTCAAACTAAGGCACCAGCCAAGGACAATACAGGCGGTAAACTTTAAACCCCTACCCAGATCTAGCCAATGGACAAGACAGTCTTCACACTTGAGTGGAGAGTGGGGTATGACTTTCTCACGTACTCTGGTGCCTCACATTTGACTATGTCCCCTGGAGGGGGAGACCTGGTGGCACTCAGAGGAATGACAGCAGGTCACCGAGAAGAGACTTGATACCCTATGAGCATATACAGGGGGAGGTAATCCCTCTCAGGAACAGTCATAGGGGAGGGGAATAAGGGGAATATGGGAGGGAGGGAAGAATGGGAGGATACAAGGGATGGGATAACCATTGAGATGTAACAAGAATAAATTAATAAAATTTAAAAAAAAGATTCTGGTAACTCAGTAATCTTACGAAAGATTTTAGGTGTGTCTAGAAAGAAAGAGGTACCACTCTACAAGGAATGAGGGTCTTTCTCATACAGTATATATAACAAAGGAAGAATGATAGAACTTAAAGATGGGTCTTTCCTGCAATTTACATAGTCACACTTTAATTTTAAATCTATTATTAACAGATTCCTCACATCTCTGTTGTTGGGTCAATCTGATATTATAAGTTGCATTATAGGATGAAGACAATACTCAGCATTTTACAGTCTATTTTCAAATATAGGTTCATATGAGATCACTCATTGTTTAGTTGTTCTGGGAGTTTGATGGGGATGTGGGAAAACAACCAGCTTTGCCATTAACTCTTTTCTGAGCTGGTCTTTCATCATATCTGCTTTGCCTGCCATTATCGTATACTCATGCTCTCTAAGATTCTCTCACTTTGAAATTCTAGTCGTTATAGAAGTCATGGTGTGTTAGGTCAGTTATGTTAGTGTGATGGTTTGCTTAGTCTCTATTCTGCTTTGATTCTGGGTGATGAGTAACCTTTAGAAGGTGGACCTGATGGGAGGAAGTCAGTCTCATGGAGAACACTTGCTATCGGGAGGTCAGGATGCATTTCTCTTTTCTGGACAGTCCGTCTTTACTGCATCATTCACCCATAAGGCACTATACTACCATTAATCCACATTGCCAAGGACAAGTGATGCTGGATCCTACTTGTAACACAATAAAGCAATATAAACCATCCTTCCTATTAAGTGGTTTATCTCAGATATCTATATCATATCTACATCTATATCTGTATCTAAACATATCACTGATGCAACTTAGCATAACTTTTCTTATCTTTGTCTCTGGTCACATACTATTTAAAGTTTGCCTTTTATTTTTCTTCTCCGTATCTCAGTACTAGAATATAACAAAACACATAATTCATGTAGCACACTTGAGACTTGTGGTGCAATTAAGCAATTTTCACAATGAGTGAAAATGACATACTTGAAAATTGGCCATGTGTGTCAATGCAAAAATACTATCTCCATGATTACAATGTATAAAATGTATTTAATATTCAGTGTTTCATTTTTTTCCCTCTAGTGTTGTTACTTTTACATCAATTAGTTTATTCAAAGTCAATTTTAAAATATAAAACATCTAACAATTTTCAGGGAGCTGACAGATGGCTTATAAAATACTTGGAGTATTTGAATGAGAAATGGAGATAATCCATAGAAGGAGCTTTATCAGGAAGAAAAGAAAGATAAATAGGAACTTGAAAAAATAAAGGAGGAAGAAATTAAAAGACAAGAGTAATACATTTCAAGAATAAAGTATTGTTGTCTCTTTGTGTGCATTTATAATGCATAGGTTAACACATTCCCTAAGGAAATGATATTGCAGGATGAGAAGTGGATTTGGAAAAGTGCAGGAGTGGGAATCCCCCAAAAACAGACAATACACTAACAACCTGAAGTACTCATTTATGTCACCCACTATTTGGGAAAAGAGCAAAGAACTGCCTCCCATAAATGGGCCTTTAGTAGAAATTGAATATGCCTTAAATTTTATCTTGAATATTATAGACCCCCGAATGATGGGAAATAAAAGTTTGTCATTTATAATTTATGGTAGTTTATGGACTTCTACGATAGCAATCCAAAAATAGAAAGACAGAAATAAATGCAAGGCAGTGTTTTAATATGATGAGTTGGAAGCCTAGTTCCACCAGATTGCTTGCTTCCTATTTCATTATGAGGAGGCTGCAGTTGTCAGTGCCAAAATAGTTTGCACCCTGTATCTCCAGTCCTTGTGTGTATTAACTGAAGACAGTCACTGTGAAGCTACTGTTTAACTATGATGATGCTCCTGAGAAACAAATTCTGCTTTGATTACAACAAATTAGGACCATGTGGTTTGTTCCAGCTGTGACCATTTATTTACAGTACATTTGAGAATAATGATATTATTGGTAGTCCTGTTAATTGATTAATTATTAATGTACTATGGTTTTATGATAGCTTATGAGACAAAGACACTTGTTGGCTTATTCTCTTATAAATATAATGAGTTTGTTTATTAAAAAGAATAACTTGCTTTCTGAGGAAAAATCCCTAGATATTTGTTTCTCATAAGAAACTTTCATTGTCATTATGTATTTAAGATGAATGTCAAAGTGTTCCCTACTTTTCTTTGTGTTGTCAACACAAATCTTGTTTGGTGAAACTAAGTTTGTGTTAAACGGTGGATCTCATTGTTACATATATGATGTTTAGAGTTAAAGTTTGCAAAAACCATCTGAAAGTTAATATGGAGGGCATATGCAATTAATTTCTATGAAAACACAGATGTGGAAATCTTGTCCCTATTTTACTCAGAAATGTGAGCATTGCAGAATTTTCAGAAGTTACAGAACATGTAATATGTTTGCTACCTTATTCCAGGTATGCACGGCTATTTGAGTCTCCATGTAAGATACTTACAGCATAAGTGAACATCAAAAAGACTCTCTCTCTCAAACAAATCACATGACAAAAAGAAGCATTGTGTATGCCTAGACATTCATGTCTTGCCAGTCTCAGAACTATTCCCATAGAATGGGATTAGCAAGATAAGTTACCTGCCTGTTCTTCAGTTTAAATTCTTCATATCCTGATTGTATCCCCTTCCCTCATTCTGTCCCAGTCCTTCCTCCCTCCCTCCCTCTCTCCCTCCCTCCCTGTCTCCCTTCCTCCCTCCCTCCCTCATCCCCTCTTCCTCCCTCCACTAGTCCTAGAAAAGGGATCTCTCCTCCCTTAACATGTGACCTCAGCCAATCAAGATTCTCTCATCTTCTCATTTGGGAAGCCAACTTTTCAAAGTCTAACTAGGGCAGAGAACTATCCACCACAGTTTTCATAAGCCCTCAAAATTGGCATGGTATGGGACATGCAGGGCAGAACTTGTCAACTTTACCCTTCCAAATTTTCTGGATCAAGTTGTAGTTATAGGAAGCTGAGAAGGCCTTGTAAACTTTGCAACTGAAGAGTCCTAGAAACTCTAAAGCCCCATGGTTAGTTCCTCGGGGCACCACAGTGATTCTCCCCCGTGCCCAACCTACCCTTCCTACCATGTCAACAGGATATGTTAAGAACAAAAAGATACCCTGGAAGAGCGGGCTTGCAAAGTCATCCAAGACACAGAATCTACGTTAAGAGTTGGCAATGGAGTGTACAGATATGAAAACACTAGAAGAAATTTTAATCTTGGACCCAGAACACCTACAGCAAACAGGAGACACAACACAACTTCCAGTGGATATTAACTAGATTTTAGACTGATATATTGTGTCTGGCTTTAATAAAAACCTAACAGAAACCTGCTCAAATATTAAAGACAGTCAGAAGTACCAACCTAAAACACAAATATAAAAACAGAGGTTCAGCATTGATTTCCCAACACTGGGAAGGAAAAGTAACTATAATGTATACATTGAGAGCTTAGGTGGTTAGAGTATACAACATGTCAGGAGATGGGAAGTGGGGACAAAAAACAGGGAATCTGAAAAATAATTCAAGGAAATTCTTGAATTTAACAATGAAAAAGGAAATTATGCTGATGTGCTTATTTACAATTGGGATGTATTTGAGGATGATAAACTGAATGGTATTAAAAATGGGCTGATAATAAATTCTTAAGCTAAACACAAAAGGCATGTTTAGTGCAGCTGAAAGAATACAGAGACCCTTAAGCATTATACTAGAAGCAGACCCACAGATCCAATCAGTAGCTCTCACAATGGGGCTATGGTAGTGGAATATGGTAAAAGTGGAGGAAGGGAGGAAGAGGAGGATACAAGGGATTGGATAACAAGTGAGATGTAGTATGAATAAATTAATAAAAAAAGGGTAAAAAAAAGAATAGTTTTTAGCATTGGGACTTGAATGGGTGCTCAACAAAAGCACACCCAGATGGAAATTAAAGTAAACTATATACAGAATTTCTGTTTTTAGTAAATGATCTTCATAAATGCTCCTTATATTCTGTCTACAACAGCAGTGATGGCCTTTAACTTTCCTGGTATTGAAATTTTATCATGTTGCCTACTTCCTGGATCTCCACTCATTTTATATACAATTACACTTTACAGCAGTGTTATTCTCCCTTAATACAAACAATGATTTCTTTTTCATTGGGATGGAAAGTGAACATTCATCCTTACTGTCTAATGATTTCTTTATTGAGGTGCCTTTCTATAGTAGCAATGCCTTTCAATTTAAAAACCGGGCTTCATGGATCAAGCTTTCATTTGATACTAACAAAATCATAGCAATAGCAATAACAGCAGCTGCAGTAGTGGTAGTATTTAGTGGACTAGAAAGAGGAAGCCAAGAAAGAGGAGGTGGCTTTTCCAGATATAATGCAGCATTCAGATAGGAAGTGAAGTTAGGTCTTACAACTCTTCCTTAGCCTAAAGATGCCAGAACCAAGCTTAGTAATACTTCATGCCTTGTTTTGTTTTGTTTGAGACAGAGTTCTTTCTGTAGCCTGGACAGTAGTGGAACTTGCTCTGTAATTCCCTGAATGTTATGGAAACAAACAGGAACTACTGAGCAAGTTCCAGGACAGCCAGGGATATAAAGAGAAACTCTGTCTCCAACAAAACAAACAAAAACAAAGAGGAAGGCTGGCTGTGGTGGTGCACACCTTGAATCCCAGAACTCGTGAAACAGGCAGGCAAATGTCTGTGAGTTAAAGTCCAGTATGGTCTACAATATTTTATGTCTTAATGACTACAAACTTGAAGTACACCTATGCTTTGAGAAAAGTAAAAAACAAAATTCAAAGCAGTTCTGGTGCCTAGAAGAAAATATGGATAATGAAACCACAGATTAAGGAACAGGAAGATGAATCAGTGGCTAAACCGTGATGACGTAAGTTTGGATTCACAGACCCCACAAAAACAGGGAGACAGACGTATGCAATCCCTGCACTTCTTTGTTGATATGGGCAGACAAGTGAATTCATGGAAGCCGTGGCAAGCTTGTGTAGGTTTCACAGAGGTAAAAACAAAAGACTTTTTTCCAAAGAAAAGTGGGATAGGAGCCCCAACCAAGATTTGAGGGTGTCTTCTGACCTGCACACATAGATGCATCCCTGTACTCGCACAAAATAGTACGTTCATACACATTTAAGCCACACACACACACACACACACACACACACACACACACACACACGAAAGATTGGTTGAATAATAAACACTTTGATTTCACTTGCAGGTCATTTTCAAATAATGCTGAAAATACAGTTACTTTATTACATTGATGCAAAAATTATCTATATCACACATAGAAGACATTTAATCACGCCCATGAACTTCTAGCATTATTTATTGTCTGTAGCCAACTAAGCATCTAACAAATGCACACACAATGTTTCTTTCTCCTACCTCATCTAATGCTCTCAGTGACCTACTAATGTAAGCACCCTACTTTATGGTAAAAATAATAAAACAATATAAAAAGTTTTATTCATAATAACAGAATAAGTAAATGAATTATCCAATGCTAATAGCTATGTCTGTAAGTTCAGTTCTACTGCTCTTTTACTATATATGTACATTAAGCTAAAGAGTCAGACTGAGGACAGGCATCTGGCCCATCCTCCATCCATAAGAAAATATTACATAGACATGCCCACAGACAATTCCAATGTAGAAAGTCTCTCAATTAGAGTTCCCTCTTTCAGGTATGTCAAACTAGCAATCAAAATTAGGACACAAAGTAAGGCTTATCGGAACAGAATCTCTGAATACCTTAAGATTTGATCTCAGAATTCAAACAGTTACCACTGGATAGGTACCATATACAATATAAATATACTGATAAAGAAGAACCCATTACATCACGAGTGGGCTAGAGCAGGCCCACTTGAAATTTAATTACACTTCAGAGAATTACCCTCCATTTGATATCTGTGAGTTGTTTTATAATTTTCATAGATACTTTCATACTACAATTTGTCCTAGGGCCTGAAACCATAAAAAGCAAAATAATAAATAATGGGGAGTCATTACAACCATAACCAAAAGCAACAGTCGTTAGTCACGTCCTGAGTGACTACCATGAGATTGATTTATGCTGTGCTGTGTAGCTTGGAGCGTGTCGCAGCCTTCCATGGAAAATTTGTCAGGGAAGCAGGTTTGTCCCCATTTGCAAATAACAAAACCAATCAATATTGACAGTAACTAGTAGATGGGTCAGAGGCAAAAACCAGTAAATACTTGAACTTAAGCTCATTCTTTTAGGATTCAAACTCTTATCATTGCATTTTAATCCTTGCCTGATTGTAGTCAAAATAGTCATTTCTATGCTCTCTGTTTTCCTTCCTGACAATAGGTAGAAATTGCATATGTAATTAAACATTTCTTCAGCTTGCTAATTGTCTGCCCGGTTGCATGCTCTGGCTGAAAGCACTGGCAATTAGCAGACACTGATTAGATCCTTATACAATGTCCAAAAGGAAAACAAGTAGTATGCACAAAAGAGAGGCCAGCTTTTAAGACGTTACTTAATGCTGATATGAGTTTTGAAGGTTCAAATGCAGAGAAAAATGTCAATTCAAATA
Source organism: Acomys percivali (assembly GCA_907169655.1). Taxonomy (NCBI): domain Eukaryota; kingdom Metazoa; phylum Chordata; class Mammalia; order Rodentia; family Muridae; genus Acomys; species Acomys percivali. The sequence goes on from OU015744.1 coordinate 76,482,703, forward strand.
CAACATGAAGCTGCATTTGCTAAAAGCTTATTTTATGTAAATATTCATCACATGAAAGCATAGACTACAACAGAGAAGACTTTCAACAAGGAAACAGTAGTGTAGAAGACTTTGCTAAGATGGCACACATGGCACTAGCAGAGGAAAAACACAATGTGCCTATTATCGCCAGGAACCTATCTTAAAAAACTCCCTAAACACTAGTTATAGTGTCATCTCTACTAGCTTAAGCATTTGAGAGTCAGCAATTCTAGAAGAATCCTCCATACATTGTTAGATGCTTAAAAAATTAGTACTGGATATTAGCACCTTAATTTTTAGGTCACTGGTTTGAATCTAACCTGAGTCATTGCCATTAAAAATGCATAATTCCATCTAGAGCATGTTGGCACATGCATTTAATCTCAGCACGTTGGAGGCAGAAGCAGGTGGATCTCTGAGGTCGAGGCCAGGCTGGTCTACATAGTGTGTTTCAGGACAGCCAAACAGAGAAACCCTGTTTTTTTTTAAAACTTTATTTTTTTATTTTATTAATTTATTCTTGTTACATCTCTATGGTTATCCCATCCCTTGTATCCTCCCATTCTCCCCTCCCTCCCATTTTCCCCTTATTCCCCTCCCCTATTACTGTTCCTGAGAGGGATTACCTCCCCCTGCAGGAAAGGCATATTTTCTTTTATCAAAGCCATTACTAAATAACTAATTTTTTAACTTTCTTAATCTCTGAGTACTGCTAAGTTTGCACATTTAACTTTTTCCTCATGTTAATTTGACCACCGAATGACACATAGCTCAGAGATGAAAGTGATAGAGTCGGAGGAGGTAGAATGCCAAAAACTGACTCTAACCAATTTTCATTTAGGAAAAAGTGGATGTCTACAAGGCATTCTCTATTATTT
>OU015744.1:76483611-76507861 GCA_907169655.1 Acomys percivali
CTTCCTCCCTCCCCTCCCTCTGTCTCTCATTACAAAGAAAAAGAAAACAAGTTTCTAAGAGATAACAACAGAACATAACAAAACAAAATATAGTAAGGTAAAACAAAAAAAAAATTAAAAGCCTTGTCACATTGAGGTTAGATAAGGCAAACAAACAGAAGGAAAAGAGATCCAAGAGCAGGGAAAATAATTAGAGACGCATTTATTCATGCACTTTGGAGATCCACAAAAGTACTAAGCCAAAAGCTATGAAATCTGTACAGAGGACCCATTGCAGACTCCTGTTGGTTGGTCCTGCACTTGCTGCTCAGTGTCTGTGAGTTCACATGAGCTTTGCTCAATTGATTCAGAGGATCTTCTCCTGATGCCCTCCATTCCCTCCGGCTTGTACTCTTGTAATATTGCCTGTAATGTTTGATCTATGGGTATCACAGAGTATTATTAGGAGCTACTTTATTGTTCCTCCCCCTTTCCCCTCCAGCCCCCCTTCCCAGCTATCTAGTGTGTGGTTCTTAGTGACCCAAGCCCTGTTGGGTATGGGTTCTACATAGTGTAAGTTATATCAGACATTCGTTGGTTACCTCTACCACTTCTATGCCACAGTTGCCTTAGCATATTTGGGCAAGAAAGATTTTAAACCAAAGGTTTTGTGGCTGGATTGGTATTTACATTTCTCTTTCAGCAGTCTGAATAATACCTTCTTCCTTTGCCAGAAAGATGGGAATATAGGGGTGAAGGTCTCTCTAGACACCAGCTCTACTTCATATTCAACGAGTTATGTGAGTCCTCGGGAATGAGGGGTGGGTAGCTTTCTGTTTGCTCTCTTGGTCTACAGATGCTTATTTTCATCCGGAGTTGGTTGTAACTTATTATTGGTGTTTTACAGATAGAAACTAGGTTAGACTCAGGGGTGTCTTTCTTTTCCTTTGTATTTCTTTTGTAGGTAAGGAGATAGGAGCTGAAAAGAAAAAGGGGGTATATAGAAATATAGAGTGAGGACAGAACAGAAGGTAGATTATTTAGTCTACTCCTCAATTCAAGGCCTTGATTGTTACTCACAAATGATATTATTTTTAATTAATTGGTATAGAATTTTATATATTGATGCAAAGTAAATGTAATTCTGATAAATTGGTATAGAATTCAAACTTAAGATTATTCTTCACACACACACACACACACACACACACACACACACACACATATTTCTACTCTAATATGAGGCATTATAACCATCCAACTCAATATGAGGTTTACTTGCAATACCTTGAAAATGGTGCTGCAGTCTATTTAGGATAACTCACTAATACAAGCTGATTGTAAGCTGAACAAATCATGGTCATGTCAAATACTAGTATAATTTTATCACAAGAATTATATTCTAGGTCTAATAGATAGATATGATTCTATAGATATAGAAAGTACAATAGTTAAATAAGGTCTTCAAATGCCTCAGAGACCTACAGAATATGGCATTTAAGATGTTTTTATCATTCTAAAAATTCTTTGACAAGACAAGTTAACTACTGGCAACACACAGCTAACTTCAAAGAAGGTGTTGAGCATCAAAGAACCTCCTTATGGAATTGGCTTCAAATGTGGCAAAAAAGCCACTGGGCAAAATGTCCGCGTTTCTGCCACAGACAGAATTCTGCCTAAAAAATGGGTAAGTTTAGATATAGGCTGAGTCAACAGTCGAACTCTGCCAAGACAGGGCAAGCAAGTCCTCAAAAGTTCCTGCCTTGCAAGTATGTCTGTCAAAGATATTGGGCAAGAAGGCCAAAGATGATGCTCCAACATTATAGAGTGTTGGGTTCAGGCAGTAAATCGTCTCTGTCATTTTTTTCATTTTGGAAGCTGCTAACCTGCACTTCCGGTTCACTCAGGTATTTAAGTTTTATTCCTTCTCACATCTCTGATGGAGTTGGAGACCAGAGAGCTTAGTCTTAAAATTAAGCTTAGTTGCTTAGGGAGTAAGATTTATTTTGGTCAAGATAAATGATTTAAGTTAATAGAGATGAGATATGATAGATATTGAATTTCACTCAGAAATTTAGATCCAACAGGATAAGAAAGATACTGACTTCAAGTTTGCCAAATACAAATATCCAAATCACTATGAATGTAACATTTCTATAATTTCTGATTTTCTCGTGGTTGTTCCTGCTGCAAGTAGTTTATTCTACTCATGTGTAATAATATAAATATATACGTTAAAAAACATAATAAAAATGGAAAAGAAAAGAGAAAGTAAAAAATACCAATTTAAAAATTGAAATTAATCTCCTCTCAGCATTTCATTAAAGAACTTGATTAGCTAGTAGAAATATTAAGTGGAGAAATATTTTCTTTAAAAATGGGAGTCCTTTGCGTATATTTAAGAGGTTTATAAATATGCACATAGATATCTTGGAAGATTATAGGGGATGGATGCATTTTTCCAAATAATAACATAGCTACATGTTAATATATGCAACTGGCCTATCGTGCCCAGAAGATACTCTTTCTTTTAGTCAGCCACTGTCTCTGGCTGTCACAGTCCTCCTGGCCTCTCTACTGCAATGATGGCTGAGTCTGGAGAAGAGAGGTGTGGTATAGATGTACAATTAGGTTGCATATACCACAGTCTATTGCTCTTTGTAACTTAAGCAGTTGTGAGACTCTGTGTTAATCACCATCCGCTATAAGTGAAAGCTTCTCAGATGAAGACTGAAATACACAATTACCTATGGCTTTAATAAGTCATTAAGAACTGGTTCAATACTGTGTCCATTTAACAGAGTGATAGCACTAGGTTCTCCCCACAGGTTCTGGACTCTTATAATGGTACTAGTTTTCATATTTATCTTATGGATAGGGCCTTAATTCCAAGCAGAAAATGGTTGTTTACACTTATGACATTCATGCTACAATTGGACAAATGGGCGTGTCTTGCCAGGCAGCTTACTATTGTAGCTCACAAGTTTACGGCTGGAAAAGACCAATGATCATTTTCTAGCCCTGGCAGTATGCACACTACCATCCACAGCTATGAAACTAGCTAGTAGTCATTAAGCTTCCAGGTCAGTATCAGATTGATTTTTCCATGTTCTAAAAACTGTTTCACTTCTGTAATACTTATCTTTCTGTTATTACGAAAAATACCATGACCAAGGCAATTTACAAAAGGAAGGTACTTTATGAGCTTGGAGTGTTGGAGGGATTGTGGTGGGAAAGTGTGTCACCAACAGTAGGCATGGCTTCAGGCTGGAGAATAAATCTGAGAACTTGCACAACAACCATGAACAAGATGCAGAACTAGAGACCTGGAAGTAGGTGATGTGTTTTAATCTCAAAGTCTTCCCCAGTGACACACTTCCTCCAGCAAGGCTGAGTCACACAAGTAACCCAAAACAGAGCCAACTGTTTAAATGTCCCAGACTATGGTAACATTTCTCATTAAAACCACCACATCTTCCTATATGGACCCTTCATTCTTGGGCTAGTCCTTAGATTCCTATTTTAGACAGTGAAACATCAAATGGTATTTCTACATAAGTTTTAGTTTATTCACATAAAAAAAACTCTAGGAAGTAATTCAACCTTGGAGAAATGTTTTCTTTTATTTTCCACAGAAGATAAACAGATTCTTTAGTTGTCTCTTGCACTGCCGCAGCTCCTTATCAGATTTTTAAAATAACAGCACTACTGTCCAATTTGTTATATTTCATCTGATGAGAGATTCAGACAGTATAAGACAGACTACAAAATGAGCTTTTCCGATCTTTTAATGATAAAAAAAAGGAGTGATAGATGTAATTATAAAGTAGGACCAGGCAATTGAAAGATTCTCAAGGATATTGGAGGCCTACTCTTTGGAAATATGAGACAAGTATCCCAAAGAAAAATCCTACGATTCCATACCTCTCCATATGTTCTCTGTCCCTTCTTTCAAAAATTTCAGGAGGCTTTGATGATATAATGGCTATAGGGATGATACATGCATTATCGTTTAGAAATAACCACCCTGAAAATATAGCCATGAAATATACATAACATTTTGTTCACAAATCCTTATTCCACTATGCCTGTCTCATTTGGGTTGGGTGTTAGGATCCATTCACAGAAAACAAAAGCTATAATTACTTAACTGAAGTGAGATGATGAAGGTTGTCGGCTTATTAAAGGACAAGTCAATAAGCATATATTTGTGTTGATTTTTCTTTCTAAAATGTTAACTTACATTTACATTAAAATTTTAATTTTATTTGTTTATGTATTTCATGTGCTTGTTAATTTGGCAAGATACATGTCATGGCACACATTTGGGGATTAGAGGGAAACTGGCTGGAGTGAGTTTCCTTCTTCTAATATATGTATTCATGGGCTTGACCTTATGTTGTCAGGATCAGCAACAAAGTAATAGCATATATATTCTTAGCATCCTGCTGAGCTATCCTGGCAGCCCAATGTTTATAGTTTAAATTGTTAAGCCCATTTCCTAGATACAATATCACCTCTTAAATTCTGAATGGATTTTTCAGTAAATTCATGCAAAAGCATTTTAAATAGAGCATTTCCATTTGCTTTGATTTTTGAAAAAAGCTCACATAAATATAAAAGTTATGAATATGGAAAGTGTAATAGCTAAATGTCTCAGTCCTACACAGTGTAGTTTGCTTATCACACAATCTTATACATGTGTGCACTAATCAGCTAATAAAAATGGCTGCTAACTGATGAAGAGCTTAGATTTCCTTCCTAGTGTAATTAGCATACACATTAATAGTGTCTTCCTTCTTAATTTTTATGCTGTCTCTTGGCAATATTTTCCAATTGGTTTGCAATAAAATGATGATACCGTAATTGTTACAGATTTCAAAGTCAAAACTGCGAAGGAATAGTTCTCATGATATAAGTTCAACTCTGATTAGCATCATTAAAGAAAATAGCATCAAAATTAACGGTGATTGGAGTATTATTTCAAATTAGAGCTAATTGTAAATGAACCTCTTAGTTGCAAAGGTCGTGTTTTGCACTGTCTCTTTGACACTACAGTATTCCCTCTCCACTGGAAGTCCAGAATATTTTAAGGACCAAAAAGTTTATGCTTGGAAATTCTTCAACTTAAAATATTTAGTCCTGTTTCCATTTTTATCACATATTAATCTCTAAGAATCACTTCATACCATGGTTCTAAAAGAATATGTACAACTAAGACATTGAGATGCCTCTATGGGTAAAGGCGCTTGCCATGAAGCCTGGTTTACTGAGACTGAACTCAGGACATAACTGGTGGAAAAAGATGAGTGACAAGTGCATATCACTTCTGATCTCCAGGGGCACACCATGGTCTGTCTGCACAGAGAGAGAGAGAGAGAGAGAGAGAGAGAAAAGAAGAAGAAGAAGAGGAGGAGGAGGAGGAGGAGGAGGAGGAGGAGGAGGAGGAGGAAGAAGAAGAAGAAGAAGAAGAAGAAGAAGAAGAAGAAGAAGAAGAAGGTAACAAAATGTAAACAAGACTATTTTTGCTATAACAAAAGTCATGGATTGTTTTATGTGAACTGCTGGATAACTGATGTACTATAGTGCAAAAATGAATCATGATAAAGTAAATAGTAATTATGTGTTTGCTGGTGATAACTGTATCTGACATTTGTCACTGATGAGTAATCTGGAAAGGTACTGCTCAGATAGTGTCTCAAATAAACTTGGAATTACTTTATGAGTTGATGCATTTTAGTTATATTTTATATATTAGAATATTGAAGTATGAGTGCTTATCTTATTAAACAGCACATACATAGTAAATGCTTATCTGAGAAGTCACACCGAGCAGTCTAGGGAGCCTAGGATTTTAACTAGTGGCCCAATACTAGCAAATCTTGAGGACTATGAATATGATGTAAGGCAGAGAAGTGGTTGAGCATTGAGCTATATTTTAGCTCCTTAAGCATTGTTTTTCATAAACTGTAGCTTTGGAGAGCTAAGCACAAGAAATACTGAGTTTTACCAACATTAAACTCTTGAGAAATGAGAACTTTTCTCAGTGAAAATTCCACAGTTAAATGAGGCAATTGACAATATGGATCTTTCAGATAAATAAATCATGTATTTCAGACAAATACCACTAGTTAATACAATATCTAACAATTTCTATGAAGCAGTTTTAGTTAAATCAATCGATCTAGCTCAGACTGTAAGCTGTATTAGCTGTATAAAATAGGGTATTTTATGAGCAGAAAATTGTTTGAAAAATATAACCTATGTGATAGTTCATCTTCCAGTGAATCTCTAGACTATAACTGCATCACAAAAAGGGATAGTTTTTGACATTTGTCTTAATGTGACAAATGCACTGATTCACTGCAAAATCAAACACATTGCAACTGCTACATCTTAGGGATATGTTCAGGAAGAGTATATATCATCATTAAACATACAGAAAATTAAGGCATCTGAGTCATATTTCTGGAGACATAAGTATTCTCTTACAACATATGTATGGTGACAGAGTCATCCTATGGGAGTTTAATACCAAGGAAGGGAAATATGAACTTCTTGAAACATACTTTCTGCTACATTTATCTTAATGTTATGGACTGAATGTTTATGTCCAACACTGGATAATATGTAACAAAGGTATCAGCATGTAACATAGACTGTACTCAGCATTTGAAAAAATATCATGTTTCATGGTGGCATTTTAATTATCCTGGAAAGCATATACCATCTTTTTATGGACAAATGTTTTGTTTATCTTTGATAAAATAGTATTTATTCCCTTGTAATTTATATGACAGAGGGAACAACTTGTGCTGAAAATTGTCACACCCTTGAATATGAGCATGCTTGAGTTTGAGACTCTGTTCCTCCTCCACTGAACTATCTGGTGCTATACAACTTTCAATTTTAGAAGAATATGTAATAAATGTACCATTCATCTCATTTTATACTTTGAAGGCTAAGCTACTCCATAATATTAAATATTATGAGGCATTGCTTTGAGAACCGAAAACGATGCATCTACAAAACAATTCTTGGACCTAAAGCCAAGGAATCATTTCAGGAGAAAGAAGAAAAAATTAAAACCCAGAGGAACAGAGAGTTTTCTGTGAGATTCTCTCTCCTAGGAATATCAGAAGCTACACCATTAAAGTCTTACCAACATGACTGCTTAAAATGAACTAAGTGAGCACAACACAGACATGGTAACCTACACAGGTGAAGGCCATAAGGCCTCAAACATATACAAAGAACTACAGACAACCAAAGGGTGCTAAGAACATAAGAGCAGGAGAGATAACAAACCATAAGGAAGAGCACAGATATTGGCTATCTAATACCAAACAGTCAGTCCTGAAAACATATGCATAACATTATATAGACTTAGATGGTTTTATTTTTGTACTTATTGTGTGTGTGTGTGTACATGTATGTGTATATGCTAACGAAAAATTGGCAAATAATTCTCAAAAAGAGCAAGTGGAGTTATATGGGAGCATTTGGGCTTAAGAAAATGAAGGGAGAAATGATGTGATTATCTTAAAGAAAAAAAATTATCAAAGTTTAAAACCTTAATTCAAATAAGGCAGTCAATGATCTGGGCAAAAAGAAAAAAGAAAAAAATGCCTCTCAGAAAAGCTGTCTGTTCCAGAGACTGCAAAAACATTGACATTTTCTAAAGTGAAGAATTTGATAACATTCTCTCTGGTTATTGTCTATTCTCACCTCCCAAGAGTAAGTCATCTAATTCTACCTCTTTACACCTCATGTGCTGTGTGTATTCCAAATTCTTTCCATGGACATAATGCGGAACCAGGCAGGAGCCAAAAAGGATACAGGATACGTTCCAATGACAGGCACACAATATTTGTTGTGAAGAAAGAAGCACAAATGTCACTGGATATTTTGATATTGGAATTAAGTTTTCATTTTGGCAAAGCATTTGTTTGTATTTGGTGGTGTCTGAAACTTCATTTTGCTATGATTTATACTTTCTTTCATAGAATAAATAAGTCAACACTGCCTAAATACCTTTTTGTCATCCTATATTTTATATTCATTGTATTATATATTCTGTAGTATGAAACGAATGCTTGTAACAATAAAATTTAACTAAAACAAATTAAGCTTATTTAATGAGTTAATATTAAAAATCAAGTCTGTTAACATTAAGAAGTCAAGACAGGTGCTAAATATATGTTTGGCCATGAAGAGGCCACTGAGGCTACCCTTCTCAAAGGGTTTAAGGGAAACTTGGGGAAGAATAATTATTTTTCTATAGTGGTGCAGCCACAAGTAAGTTACCCTTGTAACTCTATAAGCTTGGACAATTCAGAGTTTGCTCACTGAGCCATATGTATACACAAAAAAAGTATGTATGAACTAGCTGAAAAGATAAATGAGTTAAAAGTGAGTAAAAGATAAGAGAGATAAAGGAAAAGAATGCGGAGAAAAAAATGACTAAAATTAATTATAAAATTCATGAGACAGTCAAAGAATAAAGAAGTTTAACAAACATTTTATATTAGTCTTACCCAGTCAAGAGGGAGAGAAACTATTGAGAATGAGGTAATGCTTTTTGCTATATTGTCTCCTGCATTGGATTATTCATGGAGTATTATAAATGATTAATGTAATATTTAGCTTCTTTTGAAATACATGAAGATTTCAAATTGCATAAAGCAGTAATCTGTGACTTACTTGATAATATAAGTGACTCTAATTTAACCTCCTATGTTCTATTGAGCATTGTGTAATTATTTCTTACTCATTAAAAGTAATGTGCAAAATTTCAACAGCATAGATCAACCTATGTTCACTTTGTACATGTCTATGTCATATTTGAGTAGTCACAGAATTTTCATTGAAACAATGAATTTTTTAAAAGTTATAAATATCATAATAAACATGTCATTTATATTTGCATGGACTTACATTCATAAGCATGATTCACTCAAATATCTATCTATATGGTATCAGAAATAGTAGAACCAATTGGTAGCCTCTTCTATATCATTAGGATATAGTTAAAATACAAAGAACACTAAATTATGTGAAAATATAACATCACATGTCAAAGTTGATATGGTATACATTTCTTATTAAATAAAATGATGAATAATTTTTATATGATCATTACAGGATGAAATTATGAAATGTTATGGAAAATATTACAGAAATATTTGAGTATATAATCCAAGGGCATGCATATCTATAAGCATAAGGGACAATACATTCTGGAGAACTTCACAGTAACAAGCAAGGACTGAAGTGTGCTAAGCACTAAGGCTAAGTGTGAGCATCCTGGCATCGAAGACAAGTAGCAAGTTGAATGGGATGTTCAATTTTGTTGTTCAAAAAAAGAAGAAGATGAAAAGAAAATATTCTCAGTAACTAAGTACAAAATGAAATACGTAGTTTAGGGCATTATTTGGATGGAGAGAGAGTTCAAAGTTTCAGCCCATAACCTGCATTGGTAAGGCCCTGGGCTACCTCCATCACCCATTACCATGTCTCTGGGTGAAAATTAAAAGTTGACTTTATGAGCTAGACTCCATGTTGTAGAAGACATTGTCTTCAGCAATGGACATTGTTGACTTATTAACACAAGGACATTCTCCACAGTTGAGTGGAGAGTGGGGTATGACTTTCACACGTACTCTGGTGCCTCATATTTGACCATGTCCCCTGGATGGGGAGACCTGGTGGCACTCAGAGGAAAGATAGCAGGTTACCAAGAAGAGACTTGATACCCTATGAGCATTTAAAGGGGGAGGAAGTCCCCCTCAGTCACAGTCATAGGGTAGGGGAGTAAGGGGAAAATGGGAGGGAGGGAGGAATGGGAGGATACAAGGGATGGGATAACCATTGAGATGTAATATGAATAAATTAATAAAATAACATTTAAAAAAGAATATTGCAAAGGCCAATGGTGTAAGGATTTGCACCAGGAAAGATCTTGTTGTGAGTCTCTCACATATAACTTCACTTAATATGTATCAGTTCATGTAGAGCCCCATAAAACAATAATATTCTTTAAAAAGCTACTAGGTGCATTCAATTATCCAATGAAGGGCTTTTCATGCCTACTAGGTATAAATCACTTACAATTTATAGTATAAACAAGAATCCTTGCTGTAACTGAAGGAGAAGGGAGTGATAGACTAGACGCTAACACATCTAGTTGTCTTGTTGGGTGAGTCCTTGGCCATGGGTTGTCTGTCTCCCTAGCCTGGGTCCTAAGCTGTAAGCTGCATATGCTTCTCATATCTAAATATAAGTTTGTATTGTTTGCATAGTCATTAGTTCTAAATCTTAATTTTCTCTGATCATTTGGGAATATATAAAGCCAGCCACGAAAAGAAGTGATGAGGACAAAGCTAGTATACAATGAAAGCAATATTTCTCAAACCAAAGCTGATTTACTTCACATTTTCTTTTTTTTAATTTTTTATTAATTTATTCTTGTTACATCTCAATGGTTATCCCATCCCTTGTATCCTCCCATTCTTCCCTCCCTCCCATTTCCCCCTATTCTCCTTCCCTATGACTGTTCCTGAGAGGGATTACATCCCCCTGTATATGCTCATAGGGTATCAAGTCTCTTCTTGGTAACCTGCTATCCTTCCTCTGAGTGCTACCAGGTCTCCCCCTCCAGGGGACATGGTCAGATATGAGGCACCAGAGTTCGTGTGAAAGTCATACCCCACTCTCCACTCAATTGTGGAGAATAGTCTATCCATTGGCTAGATCTGGGTAGGGGTTTAAAGTTTACCGCCTGTATTGTCCTTGGGTGGTGCCTTAGTTTGAGTGGGACCCCTTGGCCCAAATCTGCCTATCATAAAGTTCTTCTTGTAGGTTTCTAGGATCCACTGGATCCTTCTACTTTGCTATACTCCCATACTTCTCTCATCTAGAGTCCCAATAGGATGTCCTCCCCTCTGTCCCAGTTTCATGGTAAGTGAAGGCTTTCATAGGACATGCCCCTTGGGCTAGTATGCAGATATAAGTGAGTATATATACTTCACATTTTCTTAATTTTTTAAACATCCGTGAAGTGTTTGCCATGCACAGTAACAGACCTCAGGTACAGCGTGAATAAGATGTGACCTTGGATTTTCCAGAGCCAGGGTGCTTCTGGCTTAGGGTAAGGACATCCAAATAAGCCACATCTACACATATCACATTAGCATAAAGAATAATTCAGGTTGAGGTCAATTAAGGAACAGTGACGTCAGGAAGCATTTTCTGCTCCAATTTTTGATTAAAATCTAGACGTAAGTGTCCCTTCCTGAAAGAAATTTCCATCTGTCAAGGTGTCCCCTGCAATATCAGGAAGGAGGCAGCGTCTTTTCTGGTGTGACTTGAGAATGTAGAGATTACAGAGCCAATCTCGCGTCACAACACCCTCTTATCAAAGGGTTCTTAGTCACTTAGTTAACCCACCCTGTCATCTTCTCTTGTTTTCATCTGTCTGATCTCTTCTCCATGCCTAATTATACAATGTGGTGCAAGAGGCCCTGGTCTAGTGCATCTTTGGCATTTATACGTCTTATAGCCCTAATAACAATGCAATAAAGCCTTTTCTTTCTTTTTTACAAAGTCTACTTTCAGCCCATGTACTTCACAGGATTAAGTCACAGAATATCAACAAAGTAGAGAAGTTATTTCTTTTTTTTCCTTTTCTCTTTTTTCTTGTCTTCATCTCCTACATGAGGTTAGTGAGAAAGCAAAATTGGGAAATTTATTGAAGAAAACCAAGGAAACCAAGTTGCTCTGCACACTTAAACACAAGGAAGAGCTCAATCCTTCTCTGAGACAGTCCTGGAAATGTTTGAACCTGTACCCATATCATCATAGTCATAAAAATATAAACATATGGCTACGTGTATACAGATTCAGATGCAGTTAGATAAAAATAGGAAAAAACAAAAAGCAAGTGTGTCAGTTTTCTAAACTTGGCACAGAAAAAAACAAATGAGGGGAAGAGGGAGGAGGACGGGGGATAGGAGAGAAAAAGAAGTATGAAAGCACAGGAGCGCTGTGAACGCTGCAGACATGTTGGTGTCATTTTGAAAACGTGTCTCCTGTCAGTTCCTTCTTTCCATATGAAATATGTAGGTTAAAATTCTTTCCTTGGTGATTTTCCTCATTTGTTCTCATCTAAACTTCTTGCAAGCCTGTTCTTCTAAGAAATGTTGCTCTCTCCCTTGGCCCCATTTTCACTAGTTCCTTTCTTTTTCCCTTCTTCCAATCTAGTTTTCCTTCATTTTCCACAAAGGGACAGCAACACTGACAGAGAACGAACCTCAGGGTCACTGCAGTGAGAACATCCCCACTAACAGTACCATGTGCATAAAAGTGATGTTCCTGGCGCATTGTCCTTGATTGCGATTTCACTTGTCATGCAACGTAGCTAGTATTTATCTCATATGTATGATTTATGAGTTTTGACTCACAACAGTTAATTACTTATTTTTCATAGTTTTTAACCTTGAAATTTAAGTGAAGTTTTTGGTGCCTTTCTTTAGAATTTTATTAAAAGGATAATTGAATGGCTCATTTCCATAGTCCTTCGTTTGGTCTTGATAAGCTACTCACTCTTTAAGTGGTTACAAATCTTTCCTGCCATTCTTTGCCCATGTTGTGTCTTCTCTCCTGTAAACACTCTTCTTTCCCTGTATTCAGTTCCTATAGCATTTTTCTATCGCTATATTCTTTTCTGTATTTCTGCCTGGAAGTACAATCTGCACTTCCTCCAGTTGCTAGAATGTATACATGATTGTCTCTGCTATAGCATCACAAGGAAGAAATCAGCATTTGGATGGCTTAAAAGGTAAAGCTAAGACTGAAGAATATGAAATTATAGGTTTTTTTTTCTTTTATTTAACTTTTCAGACATGGAGTACTGGGAACTGCTATAGAATGTTGAATAATGAACACGTGCCACTGTGCCTACTAATTTACATGTATATTTGTATGTTTGCCACGTGTTCTATATATTTAATAAAACAATATGAAATTTGAGTAGCCAAAACTTCTCACACTGTCAGTCAATTAGACTAGTGATAACAGAGAGTTTTCCCAGTTCATCTACGGGAAGTAAAATCTTCCAGGGTCCACTTAACCGCTCACCTCTTAGATGGAAATTCATTTTTAGAAGCTCAAGTTCAAGAGATCTTCTTCAGTATTCAGTAGAATTTACATTTTATCTTAAAATATTTTTTCTTTCCTTTTTATTTGTTTTGAGACAGTGTTTCTCTGTATAGCTCTGTTCTAGAACTTACTCTGTAGACCAAGCTGGCCTTGAACTCACAGACCCACTACTGCCTCCCCACTGCTGAGATTAAAGGCACTTGACAAGCACACATTATATAATTCTAAACAACCTCGATCCCCACACCTTCCCGTGATACGGTCCTTGAAAAACTCTGCAGGCTTTTTTTGTAAGATGATTCAGTATTCTTATACTTGGTTAAAGTTGTTGATACTTTCTACAAGTATTTTTTATAGACTTTTTGAGATCTCTTACCATACACTATAACATTATCTTTACATGGTGAAAATTTGACTTCTTATATATTTTGCTCACTTGATACAAATTTTAGATCTTTTTTTTTCTGGATATTGAGGGATAATGGGTGAGTCATGCAATGGTTCTTATTGGCATAAATAATGAATTCTGTTCCTATAAATATGAGGAAAAGACCAGCATGGCCATGCACCCAATATCAGGAATAATCTCCCCAGCCTGGACAGCATTCAATCACTCACGTGCTATGCAAGGATATGCAACTGGATTCCTAATGATAAATATGTCCTTGAGCATTGTTTTAACAATCAACAAAGTAATCATAATTGATTTCTGGTAGCAAGGGAGGATATTACTGATAAAATAAAATAAAACAAAACTGATGGGATGCATATAAAAGCATTGGCTTTACAAAATATTTCCACTGAAAAGAATTTGTGAAAATAGATTTTTAAAAAATATATATATTTTTAGGTGAGTCAATACCAGATGTCTTTTTGTATATTTTAAGTTGTCAGATTTGGTTGCAATCCATAAACAGTTTATATTACATGGTTGTTCATATTTAAATTACATTTATCTGTTTCACACACACCAAAAACAAATCTTCTATTTCATTTCTGGCATAACTCCTATGGATTATGAATGGTTCTCTTATGTATTTTAACATTCCAATTATATCTTTTATATTATGATTGAATTTTAGTTAAAACTGAAATAAGCACGGTAATGAGGAAAAATTTGCAGACAAGTCATTCTGAAAACAAAATAGATGACTTACACATGACAGAAATAAGATAAGCCAGAAGAATTCAATAAAAGGCATTACAAGATTCTATAAAATGAAGGTTATAAAAATATAAAACCCATTGAGGGTCATTTGAATATCAAAGAGATGATGCATGAATCTACAACTGAGAACTAATGTCAGAAGAAAAAGTACTTTCTTGCATCTACAGCATTTAATGAAAAAATTAAGAATTAAATCAACCAAGAAGAATTTTGATAAGAAAAAAAATTACTAAGCAATAGGCAGTAACCAAAACCATAATAGTAATTTTAAGTGGAAAATCACATTTACTGCCTTAATGCATTCAGACTGCAAAATAAAATAAAAACCCATTAAGAATATTTCTCCTATAAGTATAAGAACAAATATGAGCAAATTATTCTAGGACAACAGAGGAGTTGCAATCATAACTTTCAAGAATAGAGATATTGGCTAATATATTTCAAAAGTACTATGGTGTCAATAGTTGATTGATTAAAGCTTTTATTTTTTTAAGTTTCTACCATTTTTGCCCAGTGTATGCATTTGCAAAGTCCAAACCCATGGATAATATTTCCAAGGAAATTTGGCATCTATTCTTGGTAAAGTTATATGACTGGAAATATTAGTAGTGTTGAAAATTCCAAAGTAGAGGATACAGGTACACCCATATCTCATAGTTTCTGTTGCTATGACTGTACATATTTCTAACGAAAGGAGTGCCTCCTTTCCCAAACCATACATGCATGTTTCCAACTTACAATGCTCTGTCAATTCTCTTGCCACAAAAATAGATGGGGTATAGACAAGGTGCCTAGAAAATTTCAGATTGAGCCTTATGAACCTTTATCTTCAAGTCTCAGTGTATTAAAACTCTGAATTTGTTCACCTATGACATGTCAATCTATGCTTAATGACTCATAGAATCATCTCTAACTCCCAGACCTGCTAATAGCTGAATGTTCAAAACACATGAAAGAGTAAAGACAAGTCGTGAGGATTGTCTCAGTGAAGAAAGGTTCTACATATAGTGCAGGATCATTGGGTGAGTGGTGATTGATATCTGACCAGGAAGGGAGAAGCAAAATTTGAAGTGGGTTCCACATATAGATATAACAAGACAGACATATGATGGAAAAGAAAAATATATTCCCTAAAGTAGAGAGACAAGTGTAAGGGCTAAATTATAAAACATGGCTAGTTACCCTTTTACTCTAGGTATTTTCTACATTAACGTTGTTTATATTCATCACAAAGTTATATGAAGTCTCGGTTTTTAGGGGCCACTTTTAGCTGGGGACATCAAAGCTTAGACTGTTGAAATTTTACAGAAATATTATTTTCATTATGATCAATATACCAATTATAACTCTAATGGTGAATGTTTTAGCAAAGCCCTAGTTGAATTTTAAAAATTTCATTCTTAATATGAGAGATGGGGGTTGATCAGGATAGCATGGGGATAGGCACATGAAATTGTAGCTTAGAAGGAAGAATGTGGTTACAAGGATGTTGTGGATGTAAACATGATTTTGTTTTGATCTCAAGTGTGGGATGGGAAACAGACTTGTGAGATAACAGGTGGTTTTATCCACTAGAAAAGGAACTGCCTCTTTTGGTGGCTTGGTCTTTTCCAGCTGATAAACATCCTAGTAAGGATTCTGAGAGCATACATACATACATACATACATACATACATACATACATACATACATACATACATACATACAATTTCCTATTGTTTGGCTGTTCATTGCTCTACTTCAAGGAACTTCTAGAGAGAACCATTCCAGAGAACGCTTCAAGGTTCCGGGATTGGGCTGCTGATCCAGTTTCTGGCTACTGTGATTGCAGTTACCTTTTCTAAACTGCTGGTTTGCTGACTAATGGGTCTGCTGGAATCCTGCCGACTATGCCAGTGGAATTGTTCCCAAGAACTGAGTCTAAGAAGATCTACTTCTCTTGTTCTCATTAACTTCCTTTTTTCTCCTGAGTAGAGTAGGTGGGTTGGAAGGGCGATATAAGCACTAAAGAACCCCAAATAAATAGTTTTGAAAATGTTCTAGTCACACAACAATGATTAAACATTCTCAGTCTCCTCTCACTTTCTTCTCCTTAGTCTAGATACTTTCATCTTGACATATGTCAAGTATTGTAAAAAACAATCCGCGTTGATAAAAGTGGCCTTCAAGAGAGAGGTTGACAAATGTCAGTGTAATTTAAGTTTTAAAAGCAAAATCTACTTAACCACAATGAGAATTGTGGAATTGTGGAAAGATAGGTTGGGGAAGTATGTTATTTCATTATTATTTTATGATTTTTCATGGTCTGGTCAAACATCCAAGGTGTTTAGAAACCACGGAAAGTGGTTATGCTTGTGAATTCTGAGCCAATAGGTGGCTCTGCTAGTAAAGAGCAAAGAAAGAAATGGAGTGATTATGGGGAGAAGAAAACTTAAAAATCCCTGACCTTGAATGAAACTGTTCTTCTGAAACAGAATGGTATGGCTCAAATTACAGCAGGCAGGGGAGAAATAACCATCAGAACCATCCTGAGAGGAACCACACTGCTCCATCCCATTCCTTACCTGGAAAAGACAGCCTGATCTGTTACGGTGTACAGCTATCACAGTTCAGGGTTCTTGAATAATTGGGAGTTGTGAGATCATGATGGATATCTTGGCTTTCCCTTAATAATTTAAGAATTGACAACATGTCATAGAAAGACAGTTACCTATCCATCTTACTTCCCTTAAGACAGATACTTATATTCCCACCCTGAGTTTGTAGAGAAGACTTTATCTATTTTCTTATTCTCCAAGGCAGAGGAAGTCTATTACTTAATCAACATATGCCTCTATGCCCAGGGAACTTTCTGTATGCCTGGAAGTAGGTCAGGAGATTTAGACACTTTCTTTGCTAGACTTCACAGATCTAGAAGTGAGAGGTCTGTTTTGTCTACTGGGCTTCAGTTCTAGAAATATCTCTGGATATGCTTTTCCCAGATCCGGCAGCACTGTTGGTGAAGTAATATGGTGTGAGTTATAAGTACAACACCCAAAAGTGGCTTTAGCTTGCCAGTTTCTCCTGCAGGAGACTCAAAGATAGGGATTTGTACAGTACTGTCACCAAGGAATTGAGAAACACCACCGAAGAAGCACGTAGCTAGCCACCAGCACATGTGACCTACTAAAGATAAAGGCTTGTAGCTTCTGGTTATTCTGAAGGAAGGTTTTGATCATGTAGTGTCTGTTTCTTCTATGAATAATCCATGCCCTTTTAAGTAAAGACAAAATTGATGGACTGTGCCTCACTGGTGGAGCACTTACCTTCAATAAAAATAAAGCTTTGTGGAACATGTGCATACGAGGAAGAATCAGAAAATGAAGGCAGAAAGTTTTTATAGCTTCTGTTTTCTGAAGACAAAGTAATTAGTTTAGGAAAGAACTTAAAAATTGCATTGGAAGGTTACAATGGTACCAAAGTTTTAAGTATAAAGTAAAAGTATAAATAGGATCTTTGATATATAAAAATGTTTCTTTTGAACTCTTTGTAGTGTCCATGTCTAAGTTGGAGGGAGATGCTGTGAGTTATAGCACCCTTCAATAATTACTTATGTCTTGTTTGATCTCCAGCACTCTCCTGCTTTGAGAGAATCCATTTGTCTCTATAGTTTTCTTCCAAACCAAAATTTACAGCCATAAGACATATAATAAATGTTTCTTCACTAAAGAAGTTATTATATCCTTTAAAACACACAAAATTAAATTCTAAGCTAATAGAAATTTGGTTTTGTCATATACTTGATGTAGCATAGTTATATTTAAGTAAATAGTTAAGACAGTGTCTTAATATCTTCTCTATGGGAAATGTTGTAAGATTATATTAAGAAGTCCAGAATTAAGTAGAATTCTTTTGAGCTGGATGGCAAAATAACTACTGGAAAACCTGCATGTCAGAGCCACTGGGACAGGCTAATTGCTCCTTGGACTGCTGAGGGAAGGCTTATTGTTATTCAGTCTGCCTCTAAGTAAATCTAAGGTTTTGTGCTAAAGGCTGTAGTAACATATTTCTCATTTGAAATGCGTCTTTCAACAATGTACATTTGCATCATGTGCTACAGCTCTGTGTCACAGTCCTTCTTGGTTTGCATCCTAGCACTCACATAACCTGGACATGAATGCACATGCCTATAAGGCTGGCATTTATTTGGTGTCAGCATCAGGCTCAGAATTCCAAGGTTAGCCTCAGCTACATAATGCATTTGAGGCCAGCTTGGGCTAATGAGCTTTACTTAAAGTAAATGAAAATACATCATTTAAAAAGTATTACCATGTCAATTTACTGGTTGTTTTCAGAATACTTAGCAATACAAAATAGACTCTGTTACATATCCAGGGATCATTCTCAGTGATAGGCCATATTCTGAATTTAAAACACACATTTAAACAAATTTTTAAAAAACTAAAATAATAAGTATGTACTATAAGTTTTTTCTACATTACAATTGACCTAAGAGATGTCTAAGAGAATTAGTCATTTGTAGCAGAAACAAACCTTAAAGGCAGATTTAACATTCACTAGAGAAGCCAGTTCTTTGAAACTCTGAGAGATAGTGATCAACTTCTGGGTGACCTGAAGACAGGCAAGAAACAAATTATCAATACTACAAACGGAAAAAGAAAAATGCTTTCAAAATAGCAGCCAAGAAAAATGTGTACAAAATATGTACAGAAGTTGATTCTCACACATGAACATACATGCTTATAAATGTAAAAAACTACAGGTAAATTTAATGTTTACAGATTAGAAGACTCAAAATGGGCAGGATGAAAATTATTTCTTAATGTGAATTACAGATTTCAAAGCACTATCAAAGTTAGTCAGCAAAGTTTTCCTTATAAAATTGTATGTTTGTTATGAAGTATGCATGAAAAGCAAGATTTAATGTGGACAAACATCTCTAAGAATGAGAAGTTCACTGATCAACCAGCCTGTGGCTGTGCCAGTACCATGCTGTTTTAATTACTATTGCTTTATAGTACAGTTTGAGATCAGGTATGAAGATTCCTCTGGAGCACCTTTTATTGTACAAGATTGTTTTAGCTATTCTGGGTTTTTTGTTTTTCCATATGAAGTTCAGAATTGAACTTTCAATGTCTTTAAAAAATTTGTATAGGTATTTTGATAGGGACTGCATTGAATCTGTAGATTGCTTTTGGTAGGATGGCCATTTTTACTCAGGTGGCACTCAGAGGAAGGACATCAGGTTACCAAGAAGAGACTTGATACCCTATGAGCATATACAGGGGTAATCCCCCTCAGGAACAGTCATAGAGGAGGGGAATAAGGGAAAAATGGGAGGGAGGGAAGAATGGGAGGATACAAGGGATGGGATAACCACTGACGTGTAACAAGAATAAATTAATAAAAAATAAAATAAAATAAAATAAATATTAAAAAAAAATGAGAAGTCATGAAGACTCCCATGTCTTGATTTCAGTACTTTTTTATTTCTTGTATTTTCTCACAAAGTGTAGCTGTAAAGACTATTTTATATTTAAGAAATGATGTAACTACAGATAAATGAGATAACCCACATGTGGAAATCCTATGAGAAATCAATTCTTTTTAGAGAGAAATTAAGGCAAGTCAAGGAAGAAAAAGTAATTATTTTAAACATTTTTTTAGGGACAACTGAATATAGATACAGAAAAATGAAATAAAATAAAATGTAAAGACCCTTAATAAACTAAGAATGAATTATAGACTCATAATAGTGTTGTATAACAATTCCCTTGGAGATTAAAACCATCCATCTTATGGGAAGCCTCTTAAGCAGGAAGGGAAATAACTCCAATAACTCCAGGAAATCCCTGAAACTGATCAGATTCATGAGGTACCTCCCCGGGGGGGTCAGTATTAAAGATAGATGAGCGTCACTGTCAGACAAGTGAAGCCACAAAGACAATTCTGAGAGCAGATCCGCTGCCTGGAAAAAATCAGAAACTGGATAGACTGTCTTGGAAAGACTACGACCTACTGAGCCACTTAGAAAGGACACTCTCTGAACACCTGGTGAGCGGCTTTTGCACCATGTGCTGTTTGCTCCAGGTCCCCAGCTTTGTGAGCTGTCACCTGTGCTGAGGTGAGCTTTGATACTGCCTCTGTCTTTGAATCATTCCTACCTTTGTACACAGCCCTTCCTCTGTGTTTCGCTAAGCAACCTCAGTAAAACTTATGGTTTACCAAGAGGGACTCTGGTGGTATCTGTACTATGATCTGCCATAGATTCTCTGTAAGGGGTGAGTAGACATGCATATTGTGTCTTCTAAGGAAAAGTTTTGTCATACAACAAATTGCAACACGTCTTCAAAAGGCTGGGAGAAATTCTCTGTGATATGGGCTTGCACAGTAGTTTTTTTTTTTTTTATATATATGTCATAAAGACAAGAGCCATTGAGGAAAACCATTAACAAAAAAATTTCAATTTATTCTTCTTAGAAAATACTGCTCCCTGGCTGGAGAGATGGCTCAGTGGTTGAAAGCACTGTCTGTTTTTACAGAAGTCCTGAGTTCAATTCCCAGCAACCACATGGTGGTTCATGACCATCTGTAATGGGATTTGATGCCATCTTCTGTCACACATGCAAATAGAACACTCATGTAAATAAATAAATATTTAAAAAGAAAGGAAATACTTCTCCCACAATAAAATTTCAGACTACATAAAGTATTTGCAAAAACACATATATATTTAGTCATTGATAAACACACACACACAGAGAGAGAGAGAGAGAGAGAGAGAGAGAGAGAGACACTGAATTCTCACAACACTATAACTATAAACTTAACTCAAAACCAAACTTGAAAAAATATATGCTATATGAAAAAATAATTCAGTAAAAACACACATAAAACTTATTCAACATTACTACTTAATGAGTTTCAGATCCATGTCCCCTGGATGGGGAGGCCTGGTGGCACTCAGAGGAAGTATAGCAGGCTACCAAGAAGAGACTCGATACCCTATGAGCATATACAGGGGGAAGAGGTCTCCCTCAGTCACAGTCATAGGGGAGGCGAGTAAGGGGAAAATGGGAGGGAGGGAGGAATGGGAGGATACAAGGGATGTGATAACAATTGAGATGTAATATGAATAAATTAATAAAATATATTAAAATATCAAATACATTGAAAAGATATTATCTCTGTTACAATGGATTTTTCTCTTATATCTATCTGTCTCTTAGTCTATCTTTCATTATAAAATTGCACAATACCATGTATTGATAAGGACTTCAAGCAACTGCAACTCATGTTTATGTGAGAAATACAAAGTAATCATATGTTGTCAGTTCCTACAAAACTAAACACACAAAGAATGTACTTATATATTACATAGTAACTCTATTCTTGGCTGCCAACCAATATGAGAGAAGGTGTCTGTCCTCTTAATAATCTATTCATGTGAATTAATAGAAATTATATTATGTATTGATGACATCAAGAGGACTCTGAAATGCTCATCTCCTATCGTGGGTGATACACAAATTCTACATGAACAAATCATGTGATGGGGGCGACTTTAACACATAAATCAGCTGTGACAATCAAAATCACTGTAGCAACTTAAGAAGAATTGACTAGTTATAGTCTCCATGACCAAATTCTAGTGTTATTTTAGTAAGAGACACTGGAGAGGCAGAGCTAAGAGGAGTGGTTACAAGGGCCCAGCACAAATGAAGCATTGATTGAACATGTAGAATGAGTGGCTTTTAATATATTGTATAGTTGGGGCTAGTGTGGACATTATATGTAGTCTCTGGACCTTGGAGGCTGAGGCAGGAGGATTACTAGCTTTTTAAAGGACAGAGTGAATATATAACATAACCCTGGACCTTTCCCCATCCACAAATAAGGAAAGAAATAAATAAAACAAAACAAAAACCCAAACTATAAAAAAGCTGTCTTTATTTTATGTAAAGAAACAGAACAAAAACAACAACAGCAGCAGCAGCAACAACAACAAGAATAAGTAAGGCTCTGGTTCTAGATGTTTAAAATTTGTCAAAGTGTGGTTTAATTCAGGGGTACCTAAGAGTTAAATTGATATGAAACTGAATGTGCAGTTTCCAGAAAGACAGAGAGAAAGAAGTCTGCAATTTCTTTCTTCAGGATAAAGCTTCCTGGGAGCCCTCATCCACTGAAAGCAGAATGACAGCTCAGTGTCCCTGAAGAGCCAACCCTGCACTGTGTGACTATCAGCCATCACATCAGAAATAAAAGTTCTCTCCCTCCAAGAATGGAAACAGGGCTCTTCCAACCCTTCTTCTGCATTTCTCATCTACACCTCTGTCTTAAAAACACTGAAGCACAATGCTAGTCTGAGTTTCTCAGGACAGTGAGTAGGAAAGAGACAGGATACATGAGCAGAGTTGGACGGATGCAATCTGTCTATAAAACCAATGATGAGGCAAAGTTTCAAAGCTTCCCTGAGTGAAACAGAAGGAAAGTACAAAGTAGTTTAAACATACAAACACGGCTGTCCTAGCCCCAGTGAGAATTGGTGGATTTCCTTCTATTGAATTAAAGTCATTTATAATAAATAAAATGTCTCCATCACTTAGAGACATCTAAACAACAAATGGAAAACACAACTGACATGTCCTGAGACTGAATTGTGCATGCATCACTTTCATTACATCAGTTTGAAAGAAACACACACACACTCATTTAAAGACAAACTCACTGAAATTTATCCAGATAGTGTAAAGGACTCGAATCCATTCCTGTGTTTGCCAGCACAGCAGATATCTGAGCATGGAATCCCCATACCCACCTCACACTCTTTAAATATGTATGTGCACATGTGTGTGCAAGTCCATTCACATATGTGTAGAGTTCAAAATCTTATTTGAGGAGTCTTTCTCTGTGAGTCCTTATCTCTGCTTTCCAAGTCCTGAAAATATAGACTTGATGCCAGTCCTGACCAGCATTTACCTGAATCCTGTGGATCCTAACTCTGCTCATTGTACTTCCTGCTTGAAGGATGAGCATTTTATCCACTGATTCTTCTCATTAGACCCTAACTAGTCAGTGGTCTTCAGAGATAGCACTGGTCATCCTGTCTTCTAATGTGCAGCGGACTAGGCCGAGTGGATTTCAAGTGTTCCCTGTTACCACTCCAGTGGGAACTATTTGTGTGAATGTTATTATATGGGACTCAGCAGTGGATGACCTTTAGATAGCAGCCAGTACCTGCATTCCACCTTAGACGAAGCCTATCAGAAAAGCATCTGAAAAAGTTGACTAACAAGGCATTCTGTGAGCTTGGGCCAGGAAGGAAGCCATCTCCCACATGATTCCTCCCTTTTAACTTCTATCATGTCCTGCTCTGTGGATGAGCATTGAACATTTCCACTCTTCCTTTCCAAATGCCTTTAATTAGCAGATATGAAGTCTTTCCTTAGTCATCTACATTGATTGCTCCATATAGCATGTCCAAGACTCTGTTACCATAGCAACTTTTTTCATCCTATTAGCACCAGATGATATCTAAGCTTTACATACTCTCACTTAAGGTTCTCTGGGCACTTTCCTAGATGGCTAGGAATTAGGAAGCTAATATGTTCATGATCTTGTTGCCAATTCGATTTGTTATGTTTGGTGGTAAAACTGAATCCCAGAAAAGAAAACATTGGTTTTCTCCAAGCCACTATTCTAAAAGGCCAGCATAGCTACAGACACGTTTGTGAGCTGGTATGCAGAACAGTGGTAGAGCATTTTCTAGGCATGTATGAGCCCCCCCTTGGTCTCCAAAATGATACACATGTGTATACACACACACACACACACACACACACACACACACACACACACACAGGTATAGAAGCCTTCATCCATTACTATGCCCACTCCTTGCACATACAAGGCTCCTTTCCAAAGGACACAGGTTTATGGAGTGTA
>OU015744.1:76507871-76582838 GCA_907169655.1 Acomys percivali
TGTGTGTGTGTGTGTGTGTGTGTGTGTGTGTGTGTGTGTGTGTGTGATGTTATCCACAGACAGAACAGAAAGGACAATCAGAGATGAGCATTGGACTTCAGCCAAAAGGCCTTAACAGCTGAGACATGCAGAATAGAGCGGAATGATTGAAGGTTGTTTTGGTGTTTAACGGGGTTGTGATTTTATTCAGCGATTTGTCTTTAGAGCAGGATAGTAAATTGCAAATTTCTAACTCTGCCTGTTTGCCATCTGTTTTTGAGAAATTATGTCAGATAATAGACCATACAGAAGCCTGACCTTGCTAAGCTTCAGTGGACACCACCCAAACAAGACCTATCACATTTCACTCCTATTTTCAGAGCAGTCCTGAGAAAAGACAGGAAAGAAACATTACAATTAAAACGTCCTCACATTCAATTTTATTTTCTTTTCTTGAGAGTAAATCACAGGCTATTGCTCTTATGAGGACTGTAATTTATAATTAGCTACAATTTTATGAACAATTTTCTATAAATACCTTTTTAAAGACTTAATATAGAAAAGAAAATCAGGTCATAGTAGCTTTTCCCATACGTGCTGGCCAAGTGTACCTATTGCATTACTGGTGTCATCTATGTATGTATTATTTTGAGGATATAATTTACATAATGATAAGTCATGGCTAATGTTCACAATTACAGATTGTCATTGTCAATTATAATTTTAGAGATTAAGCATAACTTAAAATGGTTTCCCTTCTCACACATATATGTCAGTGTACTATATGTTGCTTGCTAATTTGTATGGGTATATGAACATATGTGTTCAAATAAATGGTGCACATGTGTTTGGAGACCTGTGGGTGACAATGGATGCCTTCCTCAGTTAATTTGCACTTTCTGTATTGAATAGAGTCTTTGGCTTGGACCAAGACCTTGAGATTGATTCAGACATTCTAACTAGCAAGCTTGTTCTAGAGATGCCTTATATCCACCTTATGGGCACTGGGAATACTGTCTGGCTGCCATGCTCAGCAGGCTGTCATCTGTGTGCTGTGTGCTGTGTGCTGGGGATTTGAACTCTGGTCTTCATGCTTGAACAATAACCAGTTTTATCCAATGAACCATCTCTCAGCCTCTCCAACTTAAGTTTTAGGAATGATTTTCAAGAATTCTATTGAACACTAAAAAACAGTATTCTGGCATTGGAGAGGCAGCTCAGAGGTTAATAGTTCTTGGTCATCTTTAAAGGGCCTGAAACTCTGTTCCTAAAACCCACATCAAAAGACATTTTACCACCTATTCTAGGGTATCTAACACCTTCTCTAGGCTTTATCAGGCACTCACATGAATATAAACTCATATAAACATGCACACGTGCACACACACACACACACACACACTTTAAAAAGTAGCTATGATAATAATCATTCATAAACACACTTTGGGTTTTTTTTTATCTAGTTCCAAATAGTTATATAATGCTATAGAAGATGTCAAAGTTTTGCAGCACTTGGGAGACAGAAGCAGGTAGGTAGAGCTCTGTGAGTTTGCAGTAGTCTTGTCTCTGGTCTACATAGCAAAGTCCTGGCCAGCATGGGCTACATAGTAAGACAGTGTCTTAAAAAGAAAAATTGAAAGGTGACTTGTAGTAGAAACACATACATATACAAAAATGCCATAAATCTCCTTCCTACTATGCATAAAAGGCATTATACACATTACAATATTTGCATTTAAGAAAATTGTCCATTAAAGATCAACAACATACATAGTAAATTATGTAACCAAATCTATGTATGATATTCCACTGTGAAAGTTACAAAGACAAGTTTTCAAAATCTTTTTTTTTCCAATTCCACATATATATACTACAATTTATTTTATTATCCGTACTTAGTACTTATGTCTTCTTATCAAGCAGCAAATCACTTTCATGTGTAGCATATCATTTATTTCTGGAAAGCCAAACTATGAGCCTACATGTTTCTCTGTACAAAGATATATCCAACAGTGACTTACAAGTGCTACAAAATCCACACAAGTCCCTCTAATGATGAGGACCAGGGAGACACACACATTCATCAGAATAAACACAGGTGACCCTTGCATGCCAGGCCATCTATCTGCTTTAGCTGCCATCCTGCTGAGCCTGGCTCAGCTCCCTGACAGTAAATCTTTACACCATTATTTTGTCCCCTGCACTGACAAGACATCTCATGCTGTGAGGAGCCAAATGTTTATGTGCAAGGACATTGCGTCCATTATTGTCATTAGAGTTCTGTCTCCACGCATGAGCAAGGCACATTAAAGGCCACACGGGTGAGAAGAAGAGCTCCCTCGGGCCTCGGCTTTACTAACTGAGCCTGCTTTCTGCCAAACATGGAGAGGGATTTATCTCTTTAAAATATACAAAGTGATGTTCTCAGACTCTAGCTTAATTCATATCATCAGTCAGTGGACACAAAGAGCTCAGGCAAGCGCAGTAATGAAGAGAGAGCGCTGGGCAAGGCCAAGAGATGTGATCCCCGCTTTTATCACTCACAGGTCACAAGACCTTAGCCAGTTTCCCACTGTGGCTCTTTGTTTCTCTTTTCATGGGAGCCAGTAATGTAATATATAGAAGGTTTAAGTGATTGGGTGCTCCCTGGCCCCTCTCTCTCCTTAAAGACTTCAACTATGATTAACTACATGTACTAAAGTGAACTGTGCATTTCTGTTTTACAAAGAACACTCAGGAAAACTCGGTTTAAAAAATATTTATCTATTTTATGTGTCTGAGTGTTTTGTCTGAATAAATATGTGTGTGCCTCCTATGTGCCTATTAGATCTCCTGCAATTGGCCTTATGGTTCAACAATTGTCAGCTACCGCATGGATGCTGGGAACTAAAGCTGGGTCCTCTGCAAGAACAGTGAGTTCTCTTTACTGCTAAGTAGTCTCTTCAGCTCCTAGCCAATTGTAATCAGTTGTAAATTGTCTAGTTATATATATCATTGTGTTAGCAATCAGCTATTTATTAATCTGGTCAATTTTTAAAATTTGTTCACTTGACATTCTGATTGTAGCCCTTGTCACCTCAGGATCATACCCTCTCTCCTTTATCTCCCTCCCCTAGTCTTCAGAAAGGGGGAGCCCTCCTCCCCTAACATTTGACCTCAGCCTATCAATTCTCGTCTAGACTGTCTGCATCCTCTTCCTCTGTGTCCTGGTAAGGCTGTCCCACCAGTGAGAAGTTATCAATGGGTGGGCACCAGAGTCCATGTCAGAAGCAGCCCCTGCTCTCCATAATATGGGAGCCACAAGGAGACTGTACTGCCTACGGGCTGCAGCTCAGCAGGGGGTCTAGGTCCTCAGCATGAGGGGTCCTTGGTTGGTACATCAGTCTCTGCTGCCTGCTACTCCTCCACCAGGCTTTGTTGGCTACATTAGGCTCTTTGTAAAGCTCATGCTCCTTCCAGGTCCTTCTATTCACCAACTCTTCTATAACACTCCCTGAACTCCACCCCAAAGTTTGGCTGTAAGACTCAGCAGCTTCCTCAGCAGTTAAGAGTACTGCTCTTCCAGAGATCCTGAGTTCTATTTCCTGAAACCACATGGCCTTCACAACCATCTATACTGGCTCGTAATAGTAAAAATGTGCTATTTCTAATGAGAAAAGATATACCTTATATATTTTAAATTTACACAAAACCCTATTTTCCTCTTTAATATTATATTTTTAGGTAGAGTGTCTCATACAACCCAGTGTCTTATAAATATTGAAAATATGTAACAAAGTTAATTTACCATAGCTAGAAGAAAAGGAATGTAGTAAAAGCCGTAGAGACTGCTGTGTTGCTCTGACCTAAAATTGTAGATGGAGGCTTCAAAACAAGAACAAGTTCCCCAATTAAACGGAGAGTTGAAAGTTTGCTACGGACCCAAGTGCAAGACAAGCTACTTAGCAGCAAAGGCAAGCATTCCTGTACTTAAGATCAGACCTTGACATTTGCAGATCTCCCAGACATCTAGTGTCTACTCAGTTCAAGGGACCAGCTGGGGTCTGTTCCCAGAAATGAATCTTTACTCTGAAAATAAGAGTGGCAGAATAGCAAAAAGAATTCATCATTCCTAACCAGAGCTTCTCTTTAACTCTATCTATCCATTTGTCTGTCTATCTATCTATCTATCTATCTATCTATCTATCATACATCTATCTATTATCTATCTATCTATCTCTGATCATGTATCTATTCTACTCACTCTCTCCATCTATATGTATGGATAGTATGTTATATATGTATATAATATATAGTATCACAATAATATATTGTATTATATCTGTCTCTCTATATCATATCATATTGTATCCATCTGTCTCTCCCATATGTACCTCTCCATACACACACACACACACACACACACACACACACACACATATATATATATATATATATATATATAGTGTTATTTTTCCTTGAGTACATCATATTATAGTGTTCATGTGAAGTGGCTGAAACAATGTGTTTCCCTTTTTTCCCTATAATTCTGCACTTTTACTTATCATCTGTTTTGTTTGAAATTTTCCATATTTTCAAATTTGTCATTCTACAACTACTATAAATAAAAGATGAATTTAAATGACTAAACTTTATAAGAAATATAGGCTATCTTTCTAATCTCTCTCTTAGAAGTAAATCAGCCACTAACCATATCCAAACTAGCCACATGTCTCTAGAGGGAGATGGATGTTTTAATGGGCTAGTAATACCAAAATGTTCCAGTAGAGGCAAAAGTTTTTAAAGCCCACTTCCTAATAGTTCTTATCTGGAAACTTTCCAAGATCTCATACCAGTCACTTGCTAATGAATTTTGACAGTGGTCTGGAAAATTGCCCACTTAACAAATAACAGATGGAAAAGCAAATAACACACCATGAGCTAATAAGAGGGCTGGATCTGATCCTCAAAGTCCCTGCCCTGTGTTGACAGTTTTCTCTCCACCCTTGAGAGTGTCTCCTTCTTAGGGACATATTTTCTATAACTAAGTGAGCACACGTAAAATCACTATACTTTAAAACTGGACTTATCTTGTGAGTTTGCATATTTCTTTTTCTTGTCATCCTTTAGGTTGCAATTTGGGATTTCCTTCTTTGTCACTGTTTAATCCATCCTCCATTGTAATTTGGATACTCATATGCAACTTCAGTATCTTCATTATATATTTTGTTTTCTTATTTCTCTTCCCTCATTTCCCCTTTGCTAATATTCTTATCAGGACATCAGGTGAACCAAAAAGAAGCTTTTTCTCCTTGGAACAGCCTCATATTATAAGTGATTCCATTGGCCATTTGCTTCTGTAGTACACAGAAAGATGTTTTATTCCCTCACCATCTTTGAGTAGCAGCATTTGTGAACATTTCAAACATGCTTTCCAGCCCAGGTACATGGTCTTGCCAATTGAAATTGTGACTGGATGAATTACTTTATCTATCTTTGCATATTTGTTGCAGTAGGTAGAAAGACATGGTATGGATTCCACTAAGGAACTTTAATATATTACATTACATATTAAAGATACAGCAAATGCAGCACTGGTAAAAATTCACACATGGGTGTATAACAAGTCTGTGTTCAAAATTGAAAGCATAGCTTCTCTGTTGTCCAAAGCCACCCATGTCGGTTCACAAGCTCTAAAGTCCAAGAAATGTCTGTCCAAGTCTTCACCATCATAACCCTGCAGTCTCTCTTTTTGGTGCAATGTGTCATCCTGTTATTTACGGTGATATCCACTAATATTGATGAGATGTCATGACACTTTACATGTTTACTTGCTATTTAATTTGCTAGTTTGTAAGTCCATGTCATTCTTGTCCTTCTCCTAAACAATACATCAGACTTTGGTTTATACACCTAGATACTACATACATGCATATCTATCTATCTATCTATCTATCTATCTATCTATCTATCTATCTATCTATCTTTCTATCTACACACAAAGTTGTTCATAAAATCTCAATAATAAAGATTTTTTTATTTGTTACTTTAAAATTGTTTGTTTTAAGTGTGTATTTGTGCATGTGCACACACGATATATATATATATATATATATATATATATATATATATATATATATGAGAGAGAGAGAGAGAGAGAGAGAGAGAGAGAGAGAGAGAGAGAGAGTTAGATTCCTAGGGGACCATAAAGAATTATTGGGTACTCTGGAGTTAAAGTTGTGAGGTGCTCAATGTGTGATGAAATACAAATGTAAACAACAAACTTGAACCCTCTAAAAGGGCAGTATACACTGTTGGTCATTGACCTCTAGGTTCAGGCATTTTTCACTTTTCAAACACTCCCCTCTAAGTCATTTTTTTTTCTGAAGAACTTGATTTTCCATCTTTTCTCTACTCAGGAGAAACCTCAGAAAATGAAAGAATATGGACTTGTTCTCACTTATTTCCAATAAGTGCAATTATGAGTCATCTAAACCCTATCATGAACTGTTCCCAGAGCATCTAGTTATGTCCTAACATGGCCTTTCAAAGCAGTATATGTGTTACCCTCCCCAAAGCAAGAGCATACAGTGTTCCTTGTCACTAAGTAGCTGTTTTTTTAAATCAGACACACATGTATTCCTTACCGTGAACTTTTGAGTTCATATGGTTGAGTGTGCAGTAACCAGCTTCTGCATCAAATATCCATAAAGACATTAAAAAATAAATATGATAAGGAAATGATACAGAATGAGGAATAGCATTTCAGAATTTTACTATAATAGTCTGAAAGCAAGACTATGGAATTTTATATTAAAATAACATCACTACCCATGGTGAGAAATTACCAGAATTAAATAAAGGAATCCTTCCTGCTGAGAAATTGTGAATTATTTTAAGCCTATAAAAAAGAATGGATTTTAAATCTAAAAATATCTAGTTTTAACACTCATCCCTACTTTATTCTGGTTAGTTTGGCTCTGACTTTTAAAACTTGTATTTTATGTGTACATGCAGGTACATATATTCATCTAACAACATTAATGAAAAAAGAGGGCACAGATTTTAAATAAAACAAGAAGGGGTGTATGGGAGGCTATAAACAGAAAAAAGGAAAAGTAAGGGAGAAAATGATGTAACTGGAAGAGAAAAATATTATAACAATACTATAATCTCAAAAATAAAATAAATACTTAAAATTAAATATAATAAAATAAGAAGATTATTTAGAACATTGATTTCTAAACATTGATTGTTCAGAAATTATAATTATGTCTTTCCTTTTCTTCTCCCAACCCCTCCCATGCATCTTTCCTTTGGTATATTTCAAATTCATGGCAGCTTTTCTTTAAATGATACAACTCTCTATTTTTATTTTTCACTGAACTTTGAATAGTGAAATATGCTACATGAAATGAGCCCCCAGCATAGATCCTTCATGTAGTTAGACACACCAAAAGTTTGATGACCTCATATATTTACCACTTTCTAAAAATAGCATATTGAGGTTGTTCATCACCATTTTCACCAGGACTATCACTGATAAACAAGGTGGGTTCTGCCTCTGCCTCTGCTTCTGCTAGTCTTTTTCATAACTGCAGAAAAACAGCAGCTGACCAATATGCATATTAGCTTAACTGTAGACCTTGCAAGACAAAAATCATAGAACATTTATTGAAAAGGTTAGTTTTATGGTTTTCAACCTGGTTACATATGGAATGAACTAAAATCTAAACGAGTGGTTAAATCTCTGAGGAACTTTTTTCCTTAATTAAATCTTTTGAAGATGAAAGACCCACTTCTATTCTGGATATTTAAGGTAGGAAAGAAGATCCCCTTTCAGTCTGGACCACACCTTCTGCTGGTGTCCCATATATAAGATGTGGAAGAAAGATGCTTGCTGCCTTTGCCTGCTTGCTCTCACCCTTGCTGGCAAGTCCATTCCTTCACTGGCCTTAGAGCATACCTCGTCAGAATTACAGTGTGTACTGAAGGCCAGCTGAGACATTCAGCCTCGTGGGGTGAATAACAACTCGATTCTTGGAACTTCTGTTCATAGCCAGTCATTGTTGGATTAGCTGGACCACCGTCTGTAAGCCATAATAATAAACCCCTTTCCTATAAAGAAAGATTTGTCTGATGAGTTTCTTTTTATTTAGAGGATGCAGACTATGCATAGGGAATGTTTAAGTTATCTGTTTTGATGTCCAACACCAATTTATTCTTTGACTTCTGGTTGTGACACTCTGGCTTTTCCTTTTCTTTACTTTCTTGAATTCTCTCTCTCTGTCATAAAGCAAAGGCAATATTTCCTTTCATCTGTCAGCAAATAATAGCTTCAATTAGATTAAATTGTGAATTATCTTGTGAAAGACAGTCACCAGCCACTCTTCCATCTCTGTTTATTTGATTAATTATTTTTCTTCTGTTTCCATTTTAATAATTATTTTATCATTTCACATTAATGTGCCTCTTATAAATTAAATTAAATGCATCAAAGAACTTCAAAGCAAATTAGCTTTTTGCTATGTCAGATATTCAAGATCCAAAATATAATTTTGTTTTTCCTTTCTAGGTTATAAATATGCAATACACACTGAAGAAAACAGTTGCAAATTAATTTTCCATTGTTTCCAAGGTATCCCATTGTTCCTTCTACATTAATAAACAATTTCACCTCAAATTTATACCATCTAAATTTAAGAACTTCTTAAGCTTTTTTCATAAAATAACACAATGTAATTTAAGAGAATTTTGGCTAACAAAAATGTAACTCAGATGAAAGTTTTTTAAAATATTTTTCTTATTCTAAGCATTCTGTAATTTAAAATTTTCTTCTAGTTATGTTTTTTTTTTGGAGGGTGGTTAATGGCTGTAGCTATAAACAGTCATTTTTCTCCCAAGGGAACTCTTTTGTATCTCTCCATCCCATGTATATTGGGAATCTAAGTTCATACTTTGAGCACTTTACAAAGAATCACTTGATGATCATTTATTTAGCACCCTAAAATCTACCTTTTATAATAAAGCACTATATATAAAATCCCTCAGTGTCCTTGAAGTGGAAATCAGATAACTGTTTACCCATCCTGTGATATCAGGTTCTGGCTTCCAAGAGAAATGTCAGATATTGCCCTTCCAGGTCACCCATGCACATTTTCAGGGTGAGGTCCAGGTGCTACCATGAGTCAGGCACAGGAAAAATAGCATAGTCAGATGTTCTTAACTTCATTACTTGCTGGGCACCTTTGAATGCCTATGCCTTCTGTCCTTAACCATGTCACCTTCTGCTTCTTACATGACAGTCATGGTCACAATTTATATTGCTTAACGAAGAAAAACAGGAAGGAAATACTCTAATAAAATTAGAAGATAGAGGGATATGCATATTTTTGAGGGGAAAAATTACACATAACAAAGAACAAAATCAGAGCTCAAACTCTGTGATTCTACACTGACCTTCGTCATATTCACCAAGGTCAATCCCACTCCCAATTCTTGCCTCAACCACATTCATTGTTTCATCATTGATGATGACATATGGTAGAAGTCTGCATATTTTTGCTTATATTTATTTGATGATTAATCAATTAATGATTAAGTTAAATGTACACTAACTGGTAAGAAATAGACAAATAGGAAACTATGTTACCACGCTTATAATTTTCTTCACAGAAGAGGCAGGGTGGATGAAAACAGGAAGATACAAGTGAAGGTATAACATTTGGAATGCAATCTGAATATATTATAATAAATTAAAATATAAATTAAAAATATCCAATTCTGTGAAATAAAGTACATTGTTTTTTCCTCATTTCCCCTTACCCATACAGAAGATTGCCTCAGAAATATTTTCTGGATATGCCTCAGCAGCATCTATGTTTAAGAATCACAAGATGGTGTTTTGTATTTGGCCCTTTAAGAGCTGTACAAATAGGCAGGGGAGAAATTTTGGCCTGGGAAGCAGCAGCCACACAGGTTTCCCTAGCTCCCTGTCAGCCAAAGCTGCCAAGACCTGACTCCTCTTGTTATCCACTTCCTTATTGACCTGCAGACTCTGCCCTCAGCCAGGCCTCTGATAAGATGTAGACACATGTCAGAGAGTCCCTGTCCTCCTGAGGCCACTGGTACTCTGGCCTGCCTCAGAGCCTTTCTAGCTGAAGAATAATTGCACATCGTTTATCTCTAGTGCCCTCCAGGACTCTCAGGCAGGTTTGTCCTGGGGCAAGCTGGCCTGCATTCACTTTAATTTTGTTATTTCTTCCTAACATTCTCCCACCTTCCCAGCTTGACTTTAGCTTTTTTGATGCACTAACAGCAGCTCACAGGGGACTCTGATGACCTGCACATGATTGTGATGATCAGATTGCGCATCGGTGACTCAGGATGCTATATGAGACGGGAATGTGCTAAGACAGGCATATTTCATTGGAAATATGAGTAGCTTTAGTCAGAAACCACAAAACTACGTTTGTCAAAAACTTTAGAGTATAAATTAAAAATTAAGTGTACTTAAAAATATTCTTAGCAATGAAATATTTTATTTAAAATATATTACATAACCACTTATATATATATTAACATGTCAATATATATAGTATATATTCCATTGTATATAATGTGGTAATATATAATTTATACTATAAATTACCTTACTATACATCATACTAACTATTGATATTAATTATATATGTTCCTCTATGAGCCCTCTGAAGAATTTACTATAAATAATTAAGTATAATTTGTTATAAATAAGTTAATAGCATACTCACAAGCATGCTCACACATATTTTAAAATGTTATGGCATTTGCACAAATGGTGAACATCAAGAATCAGTTATTATAGTACATTTTTCCTTTCCTCTTTCAAGACTAACATAAAAATATATGTGTGTATACGCATGTGCACATGAAAACATATATAAGTATACATATGTGTGTGTGTGTGTGTGTGTGCCATGTATGTACATGAGTTTGGCTGCCTACAGAGGACAAAAGAGAGAGGTTAGATTCCCTGAAGCTGGAGTTCCGGGTGCTTGTGTGCCTCCATATGGATGTTTGAAATCAAGTATGGGTCCTCTTCCAGTATAATGCATGCTCTCAACTGCTGAGCCATCTCTCTAACCACATTGGTACATTCTTTATAATAAGGTTTTTTTCTTGGCCTAATTTTGCCAGGATTTTAAAGAATCTCTGCTTTTGCTTTTACAAGATCAGGAGGAACAGGGAAGGCTTACTTAGCTTTGACTGAGCATTTGTAAGTTGTGAACAAAAGCTTGTAATTCATTAATGTAAATTTAATGTGGGAACCTTTTTCACTGAGGGCTTTTATAATGGAACTAGTTTGTTACCTATGTGCAGCTTGACATATCTTACTGTGAAATTTCAGTCGTTATCTTTAGAGAAAACATCTTTGAAAAAGATCAAAGGAGAAATGGAAGATTTTTATAAAACTATTCCATCAATTTAAGTTAAGGTCCAATCCAGATATCCTAGTGAATTTTTTTTCCTCACACACTCATGTAAATACATTTTCTCAGGTCACACATATTTTACACACACAAATAAACACACACACACACGTGTGTGCACCCACTGAGTAGATGACGTAAACTGTACGTCTACAA
The DNA here is from genome assembly GCA_907169655.1 of Acomys percivali. Lineage (NCBI taxonomy): Eukaryota > Metazoa > Chordata > Mammalia > Rodentia > Muridae > Acomys > Acomys percivali. The sequence continues at coordinate 76,519,457 of OU015744.1, forward strand.
TCTGATGTCAGTTCACTGTATACAACTGGGCCAGCGTAATAGTTCAGTGAGTAGGATCTTCTGATGAACAAGCCTGATGAACTAAGCTCAAACATTGCCCGTGATGGTAGAACAAAACCAACTCTCAAAAGTTCTTCTCTGAGCTCCACTTATGTGTGGCACACATATGTGCATACTTAAACATATATTCATAAAGACATAACATGTACCATAACAATACCTAAGTATTTTTACGCTTTTGGATACAGTAAAGGCACACTGAATGGTAAGGTATAAAATGGTCAGCTATGTGGCACATGGGTTAGTATAACTTTAGGTTCTGCATTCACTATGCTTCTGAGTGAAGCAAGGCCCACCAAGGCCACCCTTTCCTCTTCTCAGATAAATAGCCTCACTCTTCCATAGCCACATATATGCAGCTTCTACACTCTATAAAGATGTAGAGCACCTTAGAGGTGGAGCTTCTTTATTGGAACTATGTCCATGGGCATGTAGACCTCCTGTACCTAGAAATAATGAGGCATCACTGTCAAGGACTCTTATCACTTCTTTCCTATTGGGCTTCCTCTTACCACCTATGCTGTGATTCCAACAAACATCTGCACAGAGGCTGGTGATAATCTTCATGTATGATGTTCCGGAATGCAGTCATAATGATAACTTTTTTCATTCAATAAACATATCCATACATCATTTTTTTCATTCATCCAGTATTCTGTATTTCTAAAGAACACTGAACAAGATAGTTGAATAAGGGAGAATTGCTTTTCTCCAGGGAAAAAGATCCTTGATAGGTTCTAAAGTCTCAAATCATCACCACTAAACATTATATATTTGTATATATATTATATACATATATATTTGTATATATATTATATACATATACATATATATATATAAAACACTAAATGGACTCACCAGATATAAACATATTTATTCATGAGTATATATGTATCAATTTATATATGTGTATATGTGAAACAATGATAGTTACAAAAAAAAGCTTTGAATATAAGAGAAAATAGGGAAGGAGAGAAAATTAGAGCGAGTGATAAAGAGGTATACAAAAGTATTTTGTAAAAGTCAGCTGACATTCCTGCTTCTGGGAAGTTACACTGTTAGGTCAAGTTGTTCCTGGTGCTCTAATTGTCAATTCCAGAAGGGCATGCATATTTTAGTTACTCCACTTTTCTTTTTAAGTTTCTACATTTTAAATAAGGTGTGATGTGCTTCTCTTTTGTTCGTTGAAATAAGTATACACACATATAGTGTGAGTGAATTCATAGCCCTCTAACTTTGTGCACTTCATCTATATTGCTTGTCACCCATACTTTATTCTATACTTTTAAACTTTCTCATTTAAAAAGCAAGGTGCTTCAGTAAAATGAATAGCTTCCTAGGACTGACTGAATACCTGTTTGGCGTTTATATGTCTAAGGTCTCAAGGAAGAAAAAAACAAAACCACAAAATAGGTTTTAAAATGCTCAGAATTTATCAGGTAGATATCTTTGTGTCCTGAATCTCTACCAGCTCTCTGACATGGTGGTTCTGTCTGAATTGCCAAAAGCATCAAGAAAAAGCTTTTCCTCCCACTGTCCCCCATTCACCTTTGTAGAGCTCCAGAGTAGAGATCAAAGAGAATCAATCCACCAGAGTGTGATGAGCAATAGGCCATATTTCCCAATCGCTTGAAGACCATACCCCATAGAACTACCCAGTGAAGAGCAGAGAGATTGCAATGGAGAAGCATCCAAAGAGGAAAAAGTGGTAAAATAATTTCTCTGTTCTTTCTTACAGAATATGGATAATGTTCAACACATGCCATGTTTCCCCTTAGCAGTGGTACCTGAGAACTGCCTTAGTATGCCACCTTGTTTTCTTTCCTTTCCAAGGCCTATGTCTCAGAGGGTGGCTTGCTTTGTTCCTTGTTGGGTTTCACTTGTTCACATTTTAGAAAGCTTTTTTTTTCCTCCTCTCACAAATGTTAATAGATAGGTCTGTCCTCCAGCTGTTGTCTCCCCTGTGTTTACTTATTATTCTCTCCACATTACCTCCAACACTCAGATTTATTTCCTTTTCCTTTCTCTAAGCCTGTCTATTATTTTCCTGGGCAGAAAATCGTCATCAGTTCTTCCTTCAAACACTCAAACTGAAAGCCTTCACTTACCAGGAAACTGGGACAGAGGGGAGGACATACTATTGGGACTCTAGATGAGAGAAGCATGGGAGAATAGCAAAGTAGAAGGATCCAGTGGATCCTAGAAACCTACAAGTAGAACATTATGATAGGCAGATTTGGGCCAAGGGGTCCCGCTCAAACTAAGGCACCACCCAAGGACAATACAGGCAGTAAACTTTAAACCCCTACCCAGATCTAGCCAGTGGTCAGAACAGTCTCCACACTTGAGTGGAGAGTGGGATATGACTTCCTCATGTACTCTGGTGCCTCACATTTGACCATGTCCCCTGGAGGGGGAGACCTGGTGGCACTCAGAGGAAGGACAGCAGGTTACCGAGAAGAGACTTGATACCCTATGAGCATATAAAGGGGGAGGTAATCCCCTCAGGAACAGTCATAGGGGAGGGGAATAAGGGGAAAATGGGAGGGAGGGAAGAATGGGAGGATACAAGGGATGGGATAACCATTGAGATGTAACTAGAATAAATTAATAATATATATATATATATATAAATTCTCCAAGTTATTGCTTTACATTAAAGGAGAAAAAAGTATACAATGCAAGAACAGATTGTAATGAACACAGGGATTCTGACTTCTTCTTAGGAGGCATCTATTGTAAGTGTCATGGATAAACTTAGGTGACAATGAAGCTGCACGGACAAATCCACTTTTAATCAAGAGACCCTCCCCCCAGAATAAACATAATTGTCTTCCTTAACAGTATCTGCTAAAGTCTCCCTATCATGGATATTTTCCCCCTCTGCTTAGAGGGTAATAGTTAGACAATAAAAATGCAAAAAATAATTCAGATCATTTGGCTAAGTGTGGAGGTGCATCCCTTTAATATTGTTACTTTAATTTTGCTAAGCAGAGGCAAGTGGATCTATTTGTATTTGAGCTCAACCTGGTCTTCATAATGAGGTCTAGAAGAACCAGAGCTATATTGAAATATCCTGTCTCATGAAAGGGTGTATCTTTAGTGAGTTATCAGTCTCAATCACCAATGATGGCCTTCTGTCCATAAAGACATCTTTAGATAATCTACCATGTTCATATTACCTAACAAAAATGTTTACTAGAACCAGCCACCAATGATGCTCAAGTTACAAGTGATTTCCTGACAATACAGCATAAAACTATTCACCAAAAAATAAAACAACTGAACAGACAACTAGCAGTTTGTGTTCTTTATGTGAAATATTTTTGCTAAAATGATGTTTGAGAAGTGAGGCTTTCATATTCTTGATTTATCTCTATGCAACCCTAAAAAACAGACAAGGAACAGACAAGCACCTGATACGACAGCCCTGGAGCCCCAGGATGTCTTCCTTGTTCTCTGACCCCACCCTAAGAAGTGCTTAAGTTCACTAGCATAAGCTGTTTCTTCTCATCCCTTATTAGTTACTTGAGCAGACTCTGCCTCAGTCTGTCTCTTTCCAATTCTGACACTGCTATCTCTTAGCTACAGTGGTCTTGGCTATCATAAGTCTCCATATCCACTTCTCTTAGCACTCTGATGACAACAGCATTGAGCTTGGGGTACCACAGGAGTTGATAGCTAAAGTATTGACATCAGTCACCACAGCTATGATTACTAGTAATTACTCATTTCAGCCTTACTCTCAGGGAAAGGCAGAGGGGGATCTGAATCACCAGGCTCCTATGTAGGTGACAATATTGGTAAAGTGTTAGCTGAAGGATTTAAAACGTGGTGCTGAATGCCAGGTAAAGAATGGTGCATACTCAATGGAATTTTACTGGCTTTCTGAAGTAGCATTACATTAGATGACACTTGTGGGACTGCATGAGATGAGGTAATTCTTTGCAAGCTGTTGGTATGCATAGGATGTGGCACACAGTAAGTACTCATTTAAAACGGTGGTTATAGACATTTACCCCTTAACAGAGAATGATGTCATATTCTTCATTTTCCAGTAAAACATGTTACCCCACTGAAGTAGTTGCATGAAAACAAAATTTCACTAGTTTCTGTTCTTCCCCTTAAGTTTTCATTCACTATAATTTAGTCATATAACTATATGTGGTAAAATAAGAAATTTTAATACATATATAGAATATGTAAAAGCTATATCATAGCAGTTCACAATAACCTATTATACATTTTATAAATAACTAGAAAGGAGGATCTTAAAGGCATCAAGCATAAAGTAATGAGGAGAAGATGGAGTAGTTAATTACATTGATATGAACAGTATACACAATAAATAACTATAAAGCTCTATGTCTATAGAGATAGATAAGTCATATCTATCATATCAATCATGCTGAAGCCAAACACACATTCAACTCTTATTTTGATCACATAAAAATATTTTAAGGTAATGAGAGCATTGGCTAGTTTATTCCAAATAGAATTCTCCCTGTCTCTGCCTGTCCCATCTCATTCTGTCTCTGTCTATCTCTATGTCTCTATATGTCTGTCTGTCTTTCTCTGTCTATCTCTCTGTGTGTCTGGTCTGTGTCTCTGGCTCTCTGTATCTCTGTGACTGTCTGTCTGTCTGTCTCTCTGACTCTGTCTCTCTGACTCTGTCTCTCTGTGTCTCTGTCTCTGTCTCTCTGTCTCTCTGTCTCTCTCTCTGTCTCTCTCTGTCTCTCTCTCTCTCTCTCTCTCTCTCTCTCTCTCTCTCTCTCTCTCTCTCTCTCTCTCTCTCTCTCTCTCTCTCTCTCTCTCTCTCTCTCTCTCTCTCTCTCTCTCTCATTGTTTGAGAAAGGTTTGCCTAGTCCCAGTCCTTAGGGTCGACCCTAATGCTGCAACAGAACACAAACTGCACCATCCTCTTTGCCCTGTACATGTCTTCTATGGATCCCATAGACCAGCCACACCCAGTACTCTTTTTGCCCATTCCTTTCTGTGTCCCAGCCCCAGGCAGACACTCCCTTCTCAACCACAGGCCATGCTAACTGGAAGAGCAGGTAAGCTGCCTTCAGACCTTTTTTTCTCTGTCTGTACTCTCAGACCCCATCCTCAGGAACACCCCCAGTGCTGTAACTGAACACCAGCTATAGCCTATCTTCCCCCTTGTCCACACCTCTTGTTGATCATAGAGATCACACCCCTTTGAACTCCTATTCCTCCAGCCTCACCAGCATGTATTCCCAGTGAACACACCAGTTGAGCAGAGCAGTAAAAACAAGTATCACACAGCCAACACATTCTCTGATAGTCCACATAGGTAACAGAAACCAAGGATCAAAACATCCACCCAACAAAGAAAACCAAGAAATCAGCACCTAGACCTTATTCATCCTAAAATCAGTTGCCTAGATGCCAGTGTAAAATTACAACCAATAACACACAGGACAATATGTCTCTATCAGAGCCCAGCTAACTACCACAGCAGTTTCTGAATATAACAACATAGCTGAAGTACAAGAAAAAAGACTTCAAAACTAAGTATATAGAGATGATAGAGGACCTTTAAGGGGAAATAAATAAATCTCTTAAAGAAGAAAAAAAATCAGTTTACATAAATGAGTAAAATTGTTCTCAAGGCTTATAAATAGAAATAAAACAATAATGACAACACAAACAAGAGATTATAGACATGGATATAAAAATGCAGGAATGTGCACAGGAACTATAGTTGCCAGTTACACCAACAGCATACAAGAGATGGAAGAGAGAATCTCAGGTATTGAAGATATCATAGAAGAAATGGATACGTCACTCAAAGAAAATGTTAAATCTGAAAAATTCCTGACATAAAACATCCCAGATATTGAGGACTATGAAAAGAACAAATTTAAGTAGAACAGGAATAATGCTGTGACCCATTAATATAGTTCCTCATATTGTGGTGATGTCTAGCCATAAAATTATTTTCATTATTACTTCATAACTGTAATTTTGCTACTTTATGAATTGCATTGGAAGTAAATGTTTTCTGATGGTTGTAGTTAACCCCTATGAAAGAGTCTTTTGACTGTCAAAGGGGTCATCACCCACAGGTTGAGAACCATTGGAATAGAGGGTGGATAATAATTCCAGATAGAAGGCCAAGAAAATATTTTTTTTTAAAATGATGGAAGAAAAGTTCTTAACCTAAAGAAGTTAATGTCAATAAAGGTAGATGAAGTATACAGAAAACCAAATAGATTAGACCAGAAAAGAAAGTCCCCTTGGCACATAATAATAAAAAACATATAGAACAAAGAAAGAATATCAAAAGCTGCATGGTTAAAAGATGAAGTAACATTTAATGTTGGGCCTGTTAAAATAGAACCTGAATTCTCCATGGAGACTCTAAAAGACAGAAGATTGTCAGCTCTCCCCATATCTCCTCAATATAGTGCTTGGAGTTTTAATAGAAGAAAAATACAACTGATGAAGAACAGGGGGATACAAATTGGAAAAGAAGAAATCAAAGTATCCCTATTCACAGGTGATATGTTATTATACTGAAGTGACTCAAAATTGTAGGCATAAGGTTATTGTGTAATTTAAATGCTGATTTCTGTCTCCTTGCTCCTCATATCTGTTTGCAATCCTTTTTCTGAGAATCTCCTGTCTCAATGTTGTATACAACTGTTACCCAACTGTCCCCTGATATGCCAATGAAACAGCTTTCAGTCAATTACTGAGCAAGAAAGAGAATAAGGCTGGACTTCCTGTTAACCATGGCGGAAGGAGTTTGAGGAGAAAGTAGGATATTCAGCCATGGGCAGATGCCAGGAGACATCAAGAGGGAGGAGCTGAAGTGGTGAAGTTAGAAAGTACAAGTATATCTGGGGTGTGTGCTGGGAGAAAACCATGTTAGCTTAGAGGGTTAAAAATAGCAGGCTACCAAGAAGAGACTTGATACCCTATGAGCATATAAAGGGGAGGAAGTCTCCCTCAGTCACAGTCATAGGGGAGGGGAGTAAGGGGAAAATGGGAGAGAGGGAGGAATGGGACAGGATAACCATTGAGATGTAATATGAATAAACTAAAAATATAGAATAATAACTGCTTGGCTATCATCTTGTGAAGCTTGTTATTAAACAAACAATCTCAATTATTTGTGTTATAGTTGGGTTAAGGGAGAAACTGAGAAACAAAGACAGAGGTTAGGGGAGGAGGGCTCTCTTTTCTGAGGATGAAGGGAGGGGGGAAGGGTGAGATTGGGAGGAGATGAGAGAGAGAGGGCTACAACTGGGATGTAAAGTGAACACATTTAAAATAAAAAATTAAAAATAAACAAAAAATGAGAGAAAAATAAAAAAAATTCCACCATGGAACACCACAGCTCATAAACACTTTCAGCAAAATAGCTGTATATAGCTCAAAATTCAGTAACTATACTTTATATAAATGACAAATGCACTGAGAAAGAAATCAGGGAAACAATTCCTTTCACAATAACCTTAAATAGTATAATAAAATATCTTGGAGCAACTCTATGAAAATAAATCTAAGACCTGTATGGTAAAAAAATTTGTCTTTGAAGAAAGATACTGAAGAAGATGTCAGCAAATGGAAAGATCATCTATGCTTATGGGTCAGTTGAAATAACATAGTAAAACTGTACATCATATCAAAAGGAATATTTGACACGGTCCTCATCAAAATTCCAAGGCAATTCTTTACAAAGCTTGAAAAAACAATAATCAAGTTTATACGGAAAACCAAAATCTCAGGACAGCTGATACTATCCTGAACAATAAAATAACTGCTGGAGGTATCATCATCCCCAAATTCAAGTTGTATACAGATAGCATTTTTTAAAATCTACAAAATTTTTACATTAAAGCAGACACATTGATCAGTGGAGTCAAATTGAAGAACCAGACACATATGGACAAGTGATTTTTGATATAGAAACTAAAAGGACGGAATGTAAAAAATGAAAAAAGAAAAATGCTGCTGGTCAACAAATGCTGCTGGTCAAGCTGGATGTCCACATGTAGAAGAATGCAAATATATACATATTTATTACCCTGTACAAAACTCAACTCCAAGTGGGAGTGTCTAACCAATACCTGCTTTAACTTGAGGCCCAAGCCACAAGAGGAAGCCAGTCCCTAGAACTGCCTGGATGGCCATAAACTAGAGGAAACATAGTCCAGAGACCTGGCATAGAACCAAATAAGATTGGGTAAACAAACAAAAAGCAAACTAGCTTAGAAACTGAAACAAACAAACAAACAAAAACCATGAAATGATTCCTAATGATACTCTGCTATACTCATAAATCCATGACTTTGCCAATCACTATTACAGAGCTTCCTCTGGCAGGAGATGGGATGGGCGCAGAGATACCCAGAATTATGTAGAGAGAGAGTCTAAATTGGAGGTCTCCTCTCCTTGGAGCTCTGGTAGCTACTTGTAAGAGGGGGAGGAATGGTTGTAGGAGTCAGATGTGATGAAGGACACCAGAAAAACAAGGTCCACTGTATCAACTAAGCAGGGCATATATGAGCTCAAAGAGACTGAAGTGTCAAGCACGGGGTCTAAATGGGTCTGCACCAGATCCTCCTAATATATGTTATGGCTGTTAGCTTGGTGTTTTTTTGTAGGCCTCCTAACACTTGGAGATGTATTTCTGACTCTTTTGTCTGCCCTGGGGACTCTTTTCCCCCTATTAAGTTGCCTTATCCAGCCTTGATATGAGGGGCTTTACCTTGTGTCACCGTATCTTGTTTTGTTTTGTTTGTTTTGTGGTATTTGGTTGTTGTGTGTTTGGAGGCCTGATCCTTTCTGAAGGGAAATGGAGAAGAGGATGTGAGGGAGAGGGGAGATGTTGGGGAACTGGAAGGAGTGGGATGAGAGAAAACTGTGGATGGGCATAATGTACGAGAGAAGAATCTTCTCTTAATACAAACAGAGAGGAAAAGTTGCCATCAAGTTCCTGGCTGACTGTGTGTCTGACATTTTTTTTAAGGAAGTATGATTTTCAGGGTATGTGGGAGGGATTAATAAGAAAAAGCAAGACAGTTTGAAGGCTAAGAGAGAAACCCAGGTCACATGTCAGTTAACCCTGCTAAGTACAGGTGGTAGGAGGGGAGGCAAGACAGAAGAGCATTGGTCAGGCTAGAGAAACAGGGAGACAGGTCCTAGAAAGGCTCCCCTGAGACAAAGACAATGATGTCTGAAGGTGTGGTTGTCTTGCTTGGCTCAGAGGTTACAGAAGGATACAAACCCAAATTTGCTGGTTACATCTTCTGGAGGACACTTTAAACCTGCTTGTTGCTGGAGCATGGAGTTTTCTGTACATTTCTGGAATCCTTGGCTATTCCCATCTGTATGTAAAAATACTGTATGCACTTAAGTAATAGTCCAGAGGCCTTTAAACTCAAAGACTCCTTTGTTATAATATCTTGCCACTACTATAAATGGTGATATTGTAAATTGCTGCGTGTGTTTGAGTCTCGAGATTTCTGTTGGCAAAATGAAAGCTACAAGATAAAATCATTCTCAGCTGCTTTTATATCTATATTTTTATTTTTCTTCTCTGGAGAGCCGTTCAAGAGCAAAGTAAGTAGGAATTTTATTTGAGAATTAAAAATGATGTAATTTAAAAAATTACATACAAAATAAAACATGTCATATTGACCTTTCATGTGTGATATATACAACTCATACATAGACTTTATCACACAGAGTCAAAAATTTTTCACTAGGGCCAATTGGAATGCTTTAGAAAAAAATGTCAGATCCATGATGCATATTTCAGTGAGCCACTAAATAAGGTTTCAAATGAAAAATTTCTCTGGAAAATGGAATGTGTATTTTAGGGCTGACTTAGTCTACTCACCTTGTCCAACAAAGGAGTGGTCATCTGTTCCAGCTTTGGGAACTGACACAGTAAGAATAAAGGGATTTCTTATAAGCATTAATGGTTTAAGTTATTTTCAGTTCTTTCTTTCAGATATGATACCATTTGGGAATTTTCTTAACCACCATTTAGTTCTGTCACTGTCTTATAACCTTCCTATGAGCTTACAGACAGGGATATAATAATGTCACACTTAAGCTGGCCATTGTAACAGGTTGTCCAACAATCTGTCCACACTTGTGCATTAGTGTAAGAGGCAAGCATGTGACTGAGCACACTGTTAAATGTCCCTGTAGCCTCCATATGTCATCTCACAAGTTATGGACAGTAATCATACTATGATTCAACAAGAGAGTGGATTTTTACAGTTCAACACATTTAAACATGGATTTGGACTTAAAAAACATAAATAAAATAAATGTCATTAATAATAATGTCAGTGGATAATAGTTACTGTTTTATTGTATTTTAGGATTAGCAATGCTGTATCCAGTTGCCTGTCTAAGCTCGTTTGAGGTACATGGAAGTAAGAATTAAGAAAGGCAAGCATCAGAGTCAGAGAGGGCCCCCATTCCAGTTGCTGGGGGACCCACATGAAGACCAAGCTGTGCATCTGCTACACACGTGCAGGAAACCTAGGAGCAGTCCATATATGCCCTCGGGTGGTTCAGGTTAGTGGACTCTGTAGATCTTCTTGTGAAGTCCTTGACCCCTAATGCTCCCTCATTTGTCCCTCCAACTCTTTGATATGACTCCTGGAGCGCTTTGCAGAACTTCTCTTTCTCAGAGGAGGGTAGGGAGGATGGTGAGGAGGGGCAGTGTGGGAGGGGAGTGGACTGGGAGGAGAGGGGGCTGCAATCAGGATGTAAAGTGATTTAATAAATAAATTTAAAAGAAAAAAGAATCAGTTCTTGAGCTGTAAGCTTCAGAAGCACTCCCAGCTGATATGTTACACAATGGTGTGTTCAACTTCTAGACCAATCAAGTCCTAAGAAAACAGACAGTGATTCTGTAATCCAGATGCTACTGAATAAGTATCTTGAATGATAATTTCTGATTGAATATCAGTGAGCCATTCAAAAGCAGGTGTCTGGTCAGGAGACCAGCAACAGATAATGGGATTTTATGGAAAAATACTAGTAAAATTAAACAAAAAGAAAGAAAGAAAGAAAGAAAGAAAGAAAGAAAGAAAGAAAAGAAGACAACATGAATGTGGCTAAGAATCGATTTCAGGAGGTAAAATATCCACCAATGGACACACTAACCCAAAACTCCTATTATTTTTTACGTGACTTTCAAATAATTTTTAAATACAATATGTATTATATTATTTTAATCATGTAAAATATGAAGCTGAACTCAAGTATGCCTATCTGTTTTTGCAATTTCTGTTTTTACCAGGTGTCATGACTAATGTCTCAGGCAATCTTTTTGTTATCATGACTGATGATGGATAGTGATGACTGAGATTGTGTAGCATTCCTCTGATCATTGAGAGCAATTTCCAATATTTGGTTTTCAGAAATAAACTTCCATTTCTTCTGTGGTTTGGATTTAGTTGAAGCTGTTGCTGGCATTATTGCATGAATTTGAGATACTGATTATATTTTTTGAAATTCAAAAATGTGTGACTTATTTGTGTGGGTCAAGCAACCTATGACAGTACATTTCTGTGTGTGTGTCTGGCAACAGTAATGGGTCAATGTCAGCTTTGCATTTGGGATAGAGACAGGATGCACAGTTCTGAGAGGAATCTGAGATCACAGCTTAGGTTTGGCAAAGAGAGTCCTAACATTTTCTGTACAAACAAAGAAAATGCCAGAGCAGAGCCCCAGTGACAGAGCTTCGGGAACAAAATGTGATTTAGCTAGGCAGAGTTCACTGTGTGTGTTGAAGACAATTTGATCCAGAAACAAAATCTGCCTACAAAGAACCAGTGAAGCCTAAGAGAGATGAAAATGGCTGCCGTGGTGGATCTTTGTTGCATATTTGACAATTAAGAGAGTATAGCAATTGAGATCTGATGGTAAACTGAGGATTAAAAATACTAGTATGCAGGGGCCTAGTGAGATTTTATTTAGCCATTTAAGTAACTAGAAAAGGCAAACAATGAAAGTAAATGGAATTTAAAACTGTGTTATGAGAATTTCAGGCCCTATTTCATTAATAGCCTTATAATACATCTAAATATTATTTTATTTTATTTATTTATTTTTTATTAATTTATTCTTGTTACATCTCAATGGTTATCCCATCCCTTGTATCCTCCCATTCTTCCCTTCCTCCCATTTCCCCCCTATTCCCCTCCCCTATGACTGTTCCTGAGGGGGATTTCCTCCCCCTGTATATGTTCATAGGGTATCTAGCCAATGGGCAGAACATTCTCCACAGTTGAGTGGAGAGTGAGGTATGACTTTCACACGAACTCTGGTGCCTCATATTTGACCATGTCCCCTCGAGGGGGAGACCTGGTGGCACTCAGAGGAAGGACAGCAGGTTACATCTAAATATTTAGATTCATACTATAGCACAGTTTTGTTACATCAGAGTATAATATAATATACTTGTTAGAAAATTCTCCAACTTTTTTCTACAGTTCTGCAAGATATCGCAAACACAAAATCCAGGAAATGACCAACATGCTGAATACAAGGTCCCGTTCCTTCATCCTCCACCTGCTGTTTAACATTGGTAGTTGAGTTGTGCCCTAGCCCTTTATTCTGGGAAACTCTGACCTGTCCATCATCTTCACCCTACTTTATGTTTCCATTCAACATTTTAACAGTAGGAAAGAGGCCCCTGTTTTTAAAAGATGCTTGGAGAAAATCATTGGATATAATACACTTTATATGTTATAGATAAGGCTAACTGTGGGGATCTTCAGAGCTAAGGCTCCATTCATGTGTTGCTGATTTCTCTCATGCTTTCTTTCTTTTCAGAGCCGGTGTTGGTGAAGAGAATTCAGGTGCTCTCGGCAGAAATGAATTACTCTTCAAACTGGTGCTTCAAACACTTAGCAGGTTAGAGGAGAGGCACACCACCTGGCTTAGAACAGCAGCAGAGAGGAGGGGCTTTGCAGGATAGCTCTCTGGCTTTTTTATTTTTTCATAATCCAGAACCAAAAAATACAGGCAGCAATTAACTAACAATTTCATGCCCTGAGCAGAACTGACGGGAGCTTCTTGGCATCTACTCCAGACAACTTAACAAAGAATCTCTCGATACACTCAATATCCTTAAGAAGAATGTTTAGGGGTAGGAGGTAGCTCAGTTGCTAAAGTACTGGGGTTCAAACATGAGGACCAACATAAAAAAGCCCGACATAGTGATATTCATTTGTAATCCCAACATTGAGGAAGTAGAGGCGGGCAGATCACTGGGTCTCACTGGCCAGGCAGTCTCTCCTTTTTGGCAAGTTCCAGGACAATGACCAATAAACAAGGTGACCAGATACTGAGAATGACACCTCTCTCCCTCCCTCCCTGCGTCTCTTTCCCCCCTCTCTCCATCTCTTTCCCTCTCTCCATTCTAGCACTCAGGGAGGCAGAGGCATGTGTATAGCTGTGAGTTCAAGGCCATGTTGGTCTAGAAACTGAGTCCAGATCAGCCAAGGGTACACAGAGAACCCCTGTCTTCAAAACAACAAAACAAAACATAAAATAAAAGCAAACAAAAAAATCCCATCTTGCTGAGATATAAGCAGACATTTATTGATAGACTACAAACATTATACCATGAATGGATGCTTTAAGGATTTTTCACAAGTAATTTTAAATGAAACTAATTTTTAAATACTATGTGAATAAAATTTTGTAAGGATTCAGGATATTATGTTACCAAGATGTTGAAACTATTTAGTTGACAAAGAATATTTAAACACGGGGCAGAACCTTGTGATCAAAGGAGCAGTATGTGAGGAAGAGATTGTGACAAAATACCAGCTAGTTTGTAGATCCCTGGGAAACCATTAAGAATTGGCTGGATCCTAAGGAACCACTGATTTTTGAGATCTGATAGTGTGGCAGGACTTTACATCCGCTGATTCTTCTCAGAACTGTTGAATTACCATCAGAGCTTCTTTACATAGTACTGATAAACACATCGTTGAGAAGTGGAACAAATCATACTGTGCAACTGAGCACACACACGGGGAGCGCGTGGAAAGGGAAGGGATATGAAGAGATGCAAAGCCACATATCTTAGCATGTACACGATGCATCTCCTTCCATAAACCAACCTCACTTGCACAGAAACAGCAAGTAGTAGAAACAGTCAGAAGTTTATTTTGCCTGCAAGGAACTTCAGTAGAGAGGAAATGTATCTCCTAAATTTTCAAAGGTAATTTCGCTTTAGAGCTCTTAAAACTGATGGACTTAAATAGTGAAGCTGGTAAGAAAGATATAGCTATAAAGGAATGATATGCTAAAAACAGCAGACCGCAGAATGCAAAGACTGAGGTGTTACATGTCACAGTTTTAGTTCTGTGCTTAAAAATTAAAATTTTACTCTCAATGTTACGTAAGTCACTTACGTAGTTTTTAAAAAATAAAATTACGGTTGTTTTGGTTGTGAGACCAGCCTTTAACAGCTGAGCCATCAGGAATCCTACAGAGAGCCTATCAAGGCTGGTAGATCTGGACACAGGGGGGCCTGCACAAACTGTTGTACCGAGCAAGGACAATGCGTGCAATAAACATAGACGCCCTCTCCAGATCTAGCCAATGGATAGCTTATTCTCTGACATGCACTCTGGTGCCCCCAATCTGAACACTTCCCCTTGGAGGGGAGGCTCAGCAGCACACAGAAATGGGGAAGTAGGCCGTCCAGATGAGACCTAAGAGGCTGTGGTCATACGGTGGGGGAGGAGGTCCCCTTCTCACAGAGGTCTAGGGGAGGGGAATAGAGTGAAAGAAGGATGGAGGGTGGGGTAGGAAGAAGGAAGCAGATAACAATAAGGATGCATTCTGAATAAAGTATAATAAAAATAAAATAAAAGTATGAAAATCATATAATTAATATTTCTGAAACTTGGGGTATAAGATATTTCAGTCATACTTTCAATCCAACCTAATGAAATACATTTTTCTTGCTATGGTACAAAATTGTTTATGTGGTATAAGTGGTGAGTTTTTGTCTGATCTAGTGTGCTATGACATAAAGTAATATGTGTATGTATAATACTGAATACAGAATCCAATTCAGTTCATAAAACCAGCCTCAAAACCAGTAAAGCTGCAGCATAGTCTTGTGTAGATGAAGGTGGCCTCAAAATTTGGTCTGCCATAACTTCCGTGTCTAACTCTACTTTTATAATAAGCATATTATTTTGTGACTTAAAAAGGTAAATATCCACACACAGGACTTGGTACACAGGTAGTGATACAGTGAGGACCTTCTGATGTCATTATGTTAACAAAGATAAAACCCATTTTACTAGGATTTGCACACTTTTTTGTCTTTGATCAGCTGTTATTCCTTGAGGCTTATTTTGGTATGTGTTATAAGTTCTGATACATCCCCTACGCCACGCCTTAATCGGATATATATTTATAATCTAGGAAAAATATTTATCTTTATACAAGTCACATGCCTCTTGTAACTATGTGCTAAGCTGCATGATTTCATGTTACTTTTCATATGCCATTTCCCCAGCCGACTTGTATTTCTAGTTCTCCTCTCTATTCCTAAGTGCCTGTATTACATGTTTGGATATTTCTGTGGAAATGTCTTCGATTTACCCACCATAATTTTGCTTGGTTTTTCTTTCTTACATATTGAATGTTTGGAACATTTGTGCATGCTTATTTTTTTTCCTAAAAAAAAAAAAAACTCAGTTGAGGCTCTTATTTGGATCAAACTAACTATTAATAATTAACATTAACACACATGGCACATGTACAATATACCACCCCTTCAATGAGTAATACACAATGAATATGTAGGCATGTGCTTATAGTTGCAAGTATAAAGCCTTTTTTTTTTCATAATATGTTTACTTGAGCTACATTCTGAACACTGGCCCTCATCCATGGCTTCTCCTATGCTCAGGGACCTTGGGATAGTTTAACAATGCCAGCAGGAATCCTCGTTTCACCTCAGCTGTTCAGACTCTTTATGGAATTCCCAGGTCATATAATTAGGGAGACACATGAAGAAGCATTCTTCATCCTAAGAATTTATAATCCCTTCTTTTTCTTCATGCTGTAATTCAGTGTTCGGAGGAGAAACTCTCCTACACATAATGGAAACATATTGTTCTATGCCCAGCATATTGATATTGGGAAGTTTTGGTATAACTGTCCAAATCATTACAAAAGTCCCCAGTGACATGTAAATAAATATATTAGATATGTATATAAATATATTAGAAAAAGAGGGTAAGTGTTTGTAAGTGGGGATAAGTCCACATAATTATGTATTTAGGGATATCCAGGGTTAGGAGAATATCTGTGCCCCACATAGGTTCTCAAAGTCACTTATGAGCCAGACACCTAAATACCATGTAGGTTTTTCTACAGTGGTTGGGTTTGTGAATCACAAAGCTTCTGAGGTTCTCATAAGTCTTAGAAATTGGTAGATATTTAATTCTAAGACAATCCTGGATTTTTCATGAATGTTGCTGACAATCAAATGGTTGGAAAGAAATAAGACTAATATGGCTACTATTACAAATAAATTTAATCATATCCTTACCTATTTATATTTTCCATCAGCATCTTAAGATAATAGTGAACATGAAAGCAGAATACAATGATATTCTGTCATGATATTAATTTTATATATAAACACCCATATTTCCTACTAAAAATAGATTCTTCTGAGTTCTATTCATGAACCTTAAAAAATTACAATTATGTATATACATTTAATCAAGTATGCATTTGAACCTATGCAATGTGCCATTGTTTATATTTTTATACTTGTCTTCTAATATTTGTTGGTTCTCATAAATCAGCTGTCTCCAAATAGAATAGGAAACTCAGGCATAAAAAGTTTATTTGCATACCACCACTTTGTATTTTAACTTCTATATTATTAATTAACATTTGTGTATCCAACAATAAAAGACTTTGCTTAGAAACATCACACAATAATTCTTTGTAAACATTTGTTCATTATTTACCAAAGTGAAAATTCATGATTGCCAACAAGTTCAGTGTTAGTACTTATTGCTTTTAGATATGACAGTTCATTTGTCTCTGATTTCTGTGTATGCAAATATGCAAGACACTGCTTGAATTAGATAAAGTACCATAAGATTGAAACACCAAAGCCGGGGCTAGGATTTGAAGGAAATACAATCATATCTTTCAGAAGAAATAAGGAATGGTTCACCCATTTCCTATCTAGTATATGACAGATAAACAACCTTTCACTATTAAATATGTGGCTCATGAGTATGCATTGTAAGTATGGCTCTGCTGCTAATAAGATAGGGTTCTTTTGTAGCGCCAAGATCCCAAGAGCATCTCAGCCTTTGTGAGTGCTCTGGGAATAAATTATGTCTTTGTAGGAGAACTCATTACCGGTAACTGATGGCTCATGGCTGAGTTACTTATGGGAATTTCAGAAAACATATTTTTCTGAAATTAAAAAATATGATCTTTTGAAAACCAACCTTTGTTTGCATGTTAACAAGCAAATAATTGTTTTAGAATATTTACTCACTCATATATTTTTGTCCGCCTTTACTTTAATTTGTATTTTTAAGATAATAATAATTAATAATAATAATAAAAATAACAACCTTTAATTTAAAAGGAAATATTCTTCAACTTGATAAATGGAACAAGGACAAATACTGAGAATTTGCAACTAACAGACCAATCTAAAGCTATTAACTGATGGTTATCAGGTCTTATGATGAAATACTCTATTGCAGTGGTTCTCAAACTTCCTAGTACTGTGACACTTTGATACAGTTCCTCATATTGTGATGACTCCCAAAAACAAGATTATTCTTGAAGCCATTTCATAGCTGTGATTTTGCTACTATTATGAGTAAATATCTGTTTTCCAATGGTCTTCTGGTGGTTGCCACCTGACTTGTTCTCTGTTTCTAAATTTATGGAGAATGGGGAAGTAGTTTGCTTTGTTGATCATTCTATTATAATTCCAGGGAAGCTCATCTTCTTTCTTGCTACTGGTCCTTTTTATTTGATTTTCCAACTACTCTCTCTCACTCTCTAGTATAATCCTAAATCTTATACCTATTCAACATATGTAGACATCTGCATTTTATTCTAACTTCTTTACTCTCTAGAGTAATCAAAGTATCCTCATAATTAATTTAAGTCAAACATTTTCCTCATAAATTTCTTGGCTGAAGCCAAGGACAATACAGGTTGTAAACTTTAAACCCCTACCCAGATCTAGCCAATGGACAGGACATTCTCCATAGTTGAGTGGAGAGTGGGGTTTCACATGTACTCTGGTGCCTCATATTTGACCATGTCCCCTGGAGGGGGAGACCTGGTGGCACTCAGAGGAAGGATAACAGACTACCAAGAAGAGACCCTATGAGCATATAAAGGGGGAGGAAGTCCCCCTCAAGAACAGTTATAGGGGAGGGGAGTAAGGGGAAAATGGGAGGGAGGGAAGAATGGGAAGATACAAGGGATAGAATAACCATTGAGATGTAACAAGAATAAATTAATAAAAAAAAACAAAAAACAAAAAAAATTCTTATAAAATATACTTGAAAAATCTAAATACTATGATTTAGAACTCTTCATAGTTATTTAATTTTCATTTGTGGCATGTGTTATTATAGACACAGTTTTTCTCTTTTCTTCTTAAAAGCTACATATGTGGTCTGATGTACATAATGGGGGCAAATATGTGTTACTAAAGAATGGGACAGAATATTCTCAATTAAAAAAATGATGGTTGCAAATATAATCCATTTTTATAAATTGTAAGACTAAATCATGTCCAATGTAAAATTTTTTACATTACACCATATCTTAAACACAACTGTTGTTCAAATTCCAGTAAGTTCCTTAGTAAACATTGGCGCATTTGTTTATCAATGTTCAAGTATGAAGACACAATAATCAATACAACACAGAATAAAATATAAACTTGAAAGATCTTCATTCAACATATTTCAGCACATGGCTTCAAGCTGTGATAATCTCTTTTTTTGTGAGATTGTCACAGAAGTCATTCATTTGAACAGTCTAGAACATTAAGGAGTAAATACATTAAATACAATTCATCTTTCGTCATCTAATCATTGAAAAGTGCCATGGACGGAGATTGTAGAACTTTCTTGTTTTGTGAAAATTGAAGAATAAAAATGATACTTGGGTTCAAATGCTTAAAAATAAGGTTTTCCAGATGTTTTGGCTAAGGCCAGTAATTTTAGTATTTTGGACATGGAGGAATGAGAATCAAGAGTTGAAAGTCATCTTTGCCCGTACAGCTAGGATTCTGGAGCCAAACAAGGCTACTCTAAATCATGTATCCGTTTTCCTGTGTCCATAAGGAAGATACAGTGAAATGGAATGATGAGTATTAGGGAGAAGAATTAGGGAAAGGAGTAGTGGGAGTAGAAGGAGAGAAGAGGAAAAGGGGATGGTAATGATGAGTTATTGCAGAATACATATGAAGTTAACTCAAAATGGAACACAGAACTATTTATAAAATCTATCTATGTATCTATATGTACCTCTATCTCTATCTGGGGAAAGTGTTGACAGTTAACCTGAACACTGAGTGGTGTCTTCATGTTGAATTTAAAAAGAACTAACTAGAACTAACTATAAAGCTTCACTATAGTTGTCAAGTCGGCACCACTTGTCAATATCATTAATAGGTTGAATAAAAATAGTTCTGACATTACTGTCCATGTACTCTGGAAATGGACTAAGGACCCATATAGGACCCATATAAGGACCCACTTAGAGATTTAAACCTAGATTTAAGCTAATTAAGAGGGTGCTAGAAAGATTATATGACATGGCCTGTATTCAGAAATAACCAGTATATGCTTTGTTTCTAGTTTAACAATGATTAAGATGAAGATATACAGAAATGTATAAAGATGTATCTACACAAAATGGGTTCCTTTGCTTTGCAAAGAGGTCTAGAACAATGGCAGTAGGACATTCATGAGCCTATTTAAATTCCTTGTCAACGCTGTCCACATGCCATCACTGTCATTTTAAAAATATATGCCAGATATCCCTGGAAAAATGATAGCTACAAAGACAGAATTAGGAATTACTCATTATGAGCTGATGTACTGTGCCATAACAAAATAATAAACAAATGCTTTCAAAGAGATCTTTGGTGACAGTATCTTGTCCATAGAACACAAGTTGAGAATAATGTCACCCTTCTATAATCCTGGTGTATGGAGCCTGAGGCAGGATGATCATAATAAGGTCAGACTCCCTAGTATGAGTCCTCCTTACATAGCAAGATTCTCTCTCAAAACAAACAAACAGAACCACCAATCAAATGTACAAGACTCAAAAACTAAATGTGCTTTCATTTGCCAATGGTGAAAGAAGGATGTATAAAGCAGAATTCAGTATCGCCCCAAGTCTAAAATAAATATGTATGTGTGTCTAAACTGTTAGGATATGAATAATTGAATAAATGAATGAGGAATAAATAAATCATATATTTCTCACATAGGATACTAAAGAATTTGTATTGGGAAACATAATAACAATAAATTTTCAATATTGTGCCATCAAAACAGAGTGATATCATGTTTTTCTCCTTACTTCTGAAATGTACGTAGCACCTTCCTTCCAGAAGACAATATAAGTGGGTCAATTTTACAGTAAAAATAACATTAGCACAACACATCTCTACCAGGTAATCTTACATGGCCTGAAGCTACTAGGGGCTGAAGGTCAGGAGAATGGAGTATGGTACATGGAGACCATCACTCCATGGCCTGGTGCCTATCACAACCTAATTGGATGACTACTGATCAGTTGTAGAGATGCTGAGGTGGTCCTGACAAGTCGAGAGCTGGATAGCCTGGCCTTGAGCCAGTCCACGGGGCTGCCCACCCTTTGCCTACCCCAAGGAACAGTCTACTTAAGCATAGCCTTACTACCTTACCTTGAACAGTTCTGTCGGATTGTGTTCTGGCTGGGGGTTGACCTTTGTTCGTGGGAAGCTGCCAAACTGTTTGACCGAAGGCTCAGCCCCAAGCGATGCTCTTTGGTCAGGCCTGGGAACCAACAGCCTTGGCCCATGGAAGCCTTAAACCAAGGCTTAAGTCTTCCCTGTATTCTTCGCACTGTCCTCCCTGGCTGGCACAAATCTATCGTGTCTTTCCGCCAGCTCCGTGAGGAGGTTTTGGTAGAACTATCAAATGTGGAGCAAGCAGCTGGTGTCTGCTAGAGCCGCTTCCCAGACCTCAATTGTCTGCTGAAGGGGCATGCGAAGGGCGAGGTGACGGTCTTTACAGGGCCAACAGGCAGTGGGAAGACAACATTCATCAGTGAGTACGCCCTGGATTTATGTACCCAGGGCGTGAACACACTGTGGGGCAGCTTTGAGATCAGCAATGTGAGACTAGCCCGGGTCATGCTGACTCAGTTTGCTGTGACACGGCTGGAAGAACAGCTGGACAAGTATGAAGAGTGGGCAGACCATTTTGAGGACCTGCCTCTCTATTTCATGACTTTCCACGGACAACATAGCATCAGGTCTGTAATAGATACCAGGTAATCTAAATGAACTCTACCTATCATAAACTTGCATAGGGTGTAATAGACACAGTGTGCTCTTTTTCTGTGTGGTATTCCTCTCTAAAACGCACAGTGCCACATTCATCAACAGAAAAACACTAAATCCACCCCAAATTGATGCTTATTCTACAAAACATCTGATAGTATTCCTCAAAACTGTCAAGATTATTAAAATGATCTAAATTCTGAAAAAAATTGTCAGAGGCCAAAGAATATGATTATACAATAACTGGACGGAGTCATCTGAGTATTATCAAGATGACTTTGAGTAATACTAAAGCAAACCCAGTAAAGACTGAACTCAGAATGTGGATGTGGATTCACAAATGAAGACCACTGTTCACACAAGAACAAAGAGCCTTGCTTCTTGGTTACAAACACAAACGTGTATTAACAGTTGTATCGTCACAACTATTCTGCAAATCCAAAATGACTTAAATAACAACAACAAAAAAGTCAAACATTCTTTCATTAACGAATTGGAAATGTATCCTAGCTTGAAAAATATGCACTTGTAGAAACAGAAGCAAGGTTGAGGTCATCACATGGACATGTATCAGAGAACAGTGTGACTAAATGAAGAAAGATCTAGAATGAAGTGTTCGATATTGGGGACATTATAGAAACTAAGTATACCACAGTACACCACTTAGACTGTGATATAGAGAAATTTCCTCCACTTTGCTCCTGACATGGGTACTAAGAATTACATAAACTTTCTTTCTTTTTTTAAAAATTTTTTTATTAATTTATTCTTGTTACATCTCTATGGTTATCCCATCCCTTGTATCCTCCCATTCTTCCCTCCCTCCAATTTTCCCCTTATTCCCCTCCCCTATGACTGTTCCTGTGGGGGATTTCCTCCCCTGTATATGCTCATAGGGTATCAAGTCTCTTCTTGGTGACCTGCTGTCCTTCCTCTGAGTGCCACCAGGTCTCCCCTTCCAGAGGACATAGTCAAATGTGAGGCACCAGAGTACGTGAGAAAGTCATACCCCACTCTCCACTCAATGAAAAGATATTCAGTTAATCAATAAGCATGAAGAAGGAAGAATGCTTTTAGCATACAGAGCAACACTGACAGCAGAGTGAGCTCTACAGATTTCAAATTTTCTCTCACAATAATGCCCATCAAATCATGAGTCTTCTCTCTTAGATCAAGTATGTACATATGTTCATTTGGCCTAATATACATGGGATTTATGGAATTACTTTTATAGGATTTATAAAAAGCTTCAAGAATGTTTGATCTATGATGAATTCTGGTTGAAACTTCCCCTATCAGATCCCTTGGTGATGTCAATTAACCTCCTTCAGGCATTATTTCACGCTGGAAGATAGAAGTGTTAAAGGAGTCTCTTTGGGTTTCAAGGCTATCATTAACATTTATGCAAAGAAAGGTGAGGAGTCAGGAAGCAATTATCAATGCACATCCTGGCTCTGTCCTTGGCAAGAACTTGGGTCTATGGACCAAATACTATGCTGCATGGTTAACCATGAGTTCCCAGGGTCACACACAGAGATCAGAGGTCTGGTGAAGGTCCAAATGATGTCAGTTGTGGCAGCGTTGGATGGAGGTCACATTATTCTACAGCATTTCCAGCATCTTCAGATGTCCAAAGTCTGTGAAATGAATGTCTTTTTGCATGTTTTGTCACAATTACTAAGAATATTTTAAGGAAGCATCCTAGAAAATTTAAAGGTGAAGAAGACGATTGTGCAAAGCCTAAGGATAATTTTCAACTATATTAAAGGTTAAGTGAATTATATTGAAATATTAGTTATCTCATTGGGACAAGATATACTTATATTTCTAATATATTGCCCTTTATATAAGTTTTGTGTCAACTTAACTTATTCTCTACAATTTCCCAAAAATCCATGGCTTCATTTAAATGAATGAAGAGTAAAATAAATATTATTGCTAAGGCAGTAAAGCATTTATTGCATTGTGCATCAAGGGATTTCACAAAAGGTGGGAGTTCCAAGTTCTGCAACTCAACAATTCTTAAAATGTTTCTCATAATATATTTCTTTTATATCCTGAGTAAAGAATTGTGTCCCTTCTCTTGGAAAAATACAGATTTAGAAACATTTGTGTTCAGTTCCAATAAGTTTGAAGCAGTTATTTGAAGTCTATTCTTGGTCCTGGGATTAGTGTCATGTACACTGGTCAAATTCTATATTTTATAACTAAAGTTTACCTGACATTTAAAGGTGAAACAGCTCCTTAAAAGTAAGGTACAGCAAAAGCCAGACATTCTGACACCATTATTTTTCTATATTTCATGGTCAATATTATTCTGATAAATAGCTGGAAGAAACAACTTAAAGTATCCAGACTCTCTATGACAAATTTAGATGTTATTTCCTGTAATGAAGTGCATTTATTTTTATCATGGAATCTTCTACTACCAGTGATGATTGTGGGTCAGCTTAAACATTCTATGAGACAGATCAATATGATTCAGGGCAGAAACCATGAAAACCGCTTTTATTTGCTTGCTTGAGGAATAAGTATATGTGCATATGTGTGTGTATGCGCGTGTGTGGTGGGGTGGGGGTTGTGTGCGCACATGCACGTGGGTTTCTTTGTGTATGGATTTGGGAGCACTTGCAGTTCGAGGGTAGTGGTCCAACACCTGTGTTCTCCTCCAGGAGTCAGTGCACCCAGGTCTTGCCAGTTAGGTCTACTTCTTCAGGAAAATGATCAGAGTATGTACCACTATATGTGCTTGGATTTCCCCCCTGTGGTTTAGAGGCACTGAACTCGGGTCCTCATGTTTGTGCAGTAAGTAAGCATATTTCCAGATGAGTTATTTCTCCAGCTCCTGTAAATGTCATCTAAATAGAAAAAAAAGGATTCCTTCAGACTGACTAGTGTAAAGATTGGTCCAAGTGTGTGAGTATAGGTGCTAGATTGTGGAAAATGAGGTGCCAAAATATTATAATAAGAGATAAAATGTTACAGAAATATATAGACCCAATCTGATTGTTAAGAATTTATTCCTGCAATTCATATAAAAAACAAAAACAAAAAGCACAGGATAGCTAAAATAATTCTGTACAATAAAGTAACTTCTGGAAGAATCATCATCCCTGATTTCAAGCTGTTCTGTAGAACTACAGTAATAAAACCAAAATATCAGCATAAAAATGGAAAGGTTAACCAATGGAATTGAACCAACAGCCCAGACTAAATCTACATACCTAATGGACACCCAAGTTTGATAAAGATGCCAAAAGTATACCATTTGGAATTCTTAACAGAGGAATCTCAAAAAACAGAGACACACTTAAAGAAATCTTCAGAATCCTTAGTAATCAGGGAGATGTACATCAAAGCAACTATGAGATTCCTTCTTATACCTGTCAGAATGGCTAAGATCAAAAATAAAAATGAAAGCTTATGTTGGTGAGGATATGGATTAAGTGGAACACTCCTCCCTTGTTGGTGGGAGTGCAATCTTGTACAGCCAGTTTAGAAACAAATACGGCAATGTCTCAGAAAGTTGGGAATCAATTTTCCTCAAGACCCAGTTATACAACTCCTGGCCATTTCTGAAAAGATGCTCAGACATACCAAAAAGGTACTTGTTTAACTATGTTCACAGCAGCTTTGTTTTTAACAGAGAGGCTATGCAAATGACCTAGATGTCTCTCAACCAAGGAACAGAAAAAGAAAACATTTATAGACTGAAGTATTACTCGGGAGTTAAAAAATAACCATAGAGATGTAACAAGAATAAATTAATAAAATAAATTTAAAAAAATAAATAAAATAACATCAATAAATTTGTAAGAAAATGGATAGAACTGGAACAAAATAATCCTGAGTGAGGTAACCTTGACTCAAAAAGACAAACAAGATATGTAATCACTTGTAAGTGGACATTAGCTCTAAACAAAGGATAGCCATGCTGTAATCTTCAGACCCAGAGAAGCTAAAAACTAGTAGGGATCAAGGAGGGGGACACACAAATCTCTCTGGGAAGGGAAAGTAGAATATATCTATGTGGTGGGGACCAAGGGGGAGGGTAGGGATGGGAGCCAGAGAGATCAGGTGGGAGGCGTATGGAAGGAGGGAGTAATGGGAGACACAAGTGGAATTGTGTCATCTCAGGGATGAGTTAGAATCTTGATGCAATGGAAAACCCAGGGAATCTATGAGGGTGACCCTAGACATGACTCCCAGCAGTAGGGATACAGAGCCAGAACTGGCCATGTTCTATAACTAGGTAAGAATTCCAGTGGAGGAATTGTTACCAAAGCTCAGCCACAAAACCTTTGACCTACAAATTGTGGTAAAGGTGGTATAGAAACTGGGATTGGCTAACCAAAAACTGATCCAGCTTAAGACAGAATCCGTTCCTGACACTGTGTAGAGGGCCAGGTCTCAGAGGCTGGAGAGCCCAGAGACCTAGGACAGACCTAAATTTGATTGGAAAAAAATAAGCCAATGATTGCAAAAGAAACAAACAAACACATAAATAAAAAATTTTAAAAGCCAGTGAAATGATTATCTGCTATAATTGTAGACCCGAGCCTAGCATAATTGTCATCAGATAGATTTCATCCAGAAACTGATAGGAACAGATGCAGAGAGTCAAACATTAGGCAAAGCTTGAGGTATTCTGCAGAAGTGGGGAGGAAGCATTTGTAGCCTCAAGAAAAACAACAGTATCAACTAAACTGGGACCCCAGGGACTCTCAGGGACTGGAGCAACAAGCAGGCCACCAGGCCTCTACATATGTTACAATTATATACCTTCCCTTGTTGGTTCACACTGATTCTAAACTGACAGAATCTATGATGACCCCGAAGAAATGTCTGCCTGTGAGAACTACTTAGATTAGCTTAGCCTCTAGGTATGCTGGTGAGGGATTATTCTGATCAGATTAATTGGAATGGCAATCTTTCTCTAAGTAGAAGCAGCATCATTGATCGGGCTTAGGGTCCTGGACTGTATAACTGGAAAGTAAACCGACCAGTAGGATTACCCCCCTCTGCTTCCTGACGACAGATGAAATGTGACCATTGTACTTAATGCCCAAGTGCCTCTGACTTCCTGCCTTGAAAAGACTGTGCTCTCCAACCCAGAGCCAAAAGGAATCTTTCTTCCCCTACGTGGTTTTGTCAGGCATTTTATCACAGCAATGGAAAAATTCACTAATAGGCTATTTATCGCTCTGGATTTTATACTTCTATATAATTACATTTATCTCATATAGATCCCTCAGCCACATTAAAATTTAAACAAAGATCTTTTATAATATTATATAAAAGTTAGAAATTGTAATGTTAAAATGTCAGCTTCAGAGCTAGAATTCCTTAGAAGGTATTGAACAAATGTGAAATATATATATATATATATATACATATATATGTATATATATATAAAATCACTAACACACACACATATATACATATATATATATATATATATATATATAATCACTAACACACACATGCACACACTTACTGTCTTAGAAGGACAAGAATGAGAGAAAAAAACATGTCATGAGAGACATTAGTTAGCAAAATGTGACAAGTTACTATTGTGAGCTTGTGGATAGTTTTGAGACCCAATACGGATAGAAAAGAACCAGACACAGTGCATGCCATACTCTAGGCTCCCACAACAAAGCATGGGAGAGGAGGACTAAGGTAGCTATCTCTCTGCAAAGCTGTCACCCACTGAATCAGTGCTGCCTCTAGTGGATAGGAACTCCTGGCACTTCCATGTCCACCATTTCTGAGCCAGCTCCCTTGGACAGAAAAGTTGTGAGAAAAAGTCTCAGGTGCATCCAAGTAGAACGTGCCAGAGCGGTGTGTGCTACAGAGATAGGGGAGAAGCGCTTTCAGCCAGTGGCAAATTACTGACCCACTAAATTTATGTACACGTTTGATATCAGTCGGACTCTGTGCACAAATGAGACAGCATTTAACATTCCATGTCTCTGTGTACTGTTTCACTGAAAGTAATTTCTCTTCTCTTCTCCTTTGATCCAAAACACACCGGTGCTCTAGTGATTTTCAACATGGCCCCTGGGTCATGTGTTCATTTAAGGCATGGATATCAAACTCATGAGTGAGGGAGATTTCCATTCTTGCAAGATACGAATCATACAGACCATTGTTGTGGTGGGGACAGAGGTCTTAGAAACTGCAGACAATGATTGGGTCATCCTATTCAATGTGAGTGTTTGCTGAATACTGTTCTCATGTTTTCCAGAGGAAATATGAGGAACTGTGTTGTGAAAGCTGACAGATATCAAGTAAGATAACAGAAGGATGAAGGGCTGCTAATTAACAGATGCTCAACTTCTGCTGGTTCCTTGCATAAGCCCTGCTCCTCCCATGTCACCAATATTCAGGTAGTGCAGCAAACGCATTAAGAGAGACAACATACCATGGTGATATTTCTATTATTTCTTTAAAAGCAAGCCAATTATATCTTCTTTCATTACATGTGCTCTTAAATTTTTTGAACTCTCAATATAGGCAGCCAATGTAATTGGATGTGTCGAGAGCTAGATCAAAAATTAAAGACAAATAGTCTAGGCTTTTAAATTTATATGATAATGATTACAATTTACTGTCTTCAGTAATGCCACCCTTTAAAACTTTATTTTTTTCTGGGTCATTCAGGTTAGTGGCCACTTTATAACATTAAAACTTTACAGTGAGTTTCATTTGAGCCTGGATTTCCCTCCACACTGGCCATACATTATAGACCATATCGACTGTAGTGTCTTTTAATGGGCAAGCAGAGAAACTGAGTTCAAACTCAACATTCAACAAGCCTACCTTAACATTTTCCCTGCAGGGTTGCATCAATCAGGCTGCATTGCTATGTGATTGCCAGGTTAATGGTGGTCTACACATGATGCCTTTTAAAATATATATCACTTCATCAGTTGCTCACACTTGAGCAAGCAGGGTCCCTGTATCTTGGATTTTTTTTTTTTTGATGTTTCTAGAATTGAGTTTTATATCTAAAACTACCAAATGCATTCTTAATCTTCATATATTATCTTTATCTATGGCCACATATTAGTAAAATATAAAAGTTTCATCATTTAAAATACATTTCTTCACTTGTACTTTTGTAAAGTATATACATTTAGTTCTTTAATATAAATCTTATATTAATATAGTACATAATTGAACTAACTCTTGTTTACCTTTTTAAAACATGATAATTAATGTATTCCTGAGGATTATTCATATTTTGTAGGTGTGGCGAATTTGGACAGTGTGACCAGGGAAATGGCATGGAGCAAGGTCACCATGTAAACAAAACCTGAAAATCTCAATCTTGAGACGAGACCGGCTGGAGTGAGGAGCACTCCCTCTCTGTTCTGTTCTGCGTGCCACAGTACACTAAGCCCTGTGACTCCACCCTAGAAAATTTCAAAGTAGATGGGTAGCCTAGCTCATGTAATTCCTCTCTTTGCAAATGAAGCATTCCCAGAACCTTGGCCCCAGCCAATGATGTTCAATCACCCCAAAATCCCTACTCATTTCCCCAAGGTTTAAATATCCTTTATCCCTCCCCTCCCCCGACCCAATAAAGAGAGCTGTTTTCACTGGGAGATCTGTGTTGCTAAAAAGTGGTAACATTAAAATAGTTGTGTCAGAGACATCAGTATCCCCACCCCTACCCTGCTCTTACTGTGAAATTGGGCTCCTGTAGCCCACCCACCTGACTAAGCTTCATTTCCTTCAGTCTAGCAACTGTACACATGGGTACCTGGACACCCCGAAGTGAGGAAGCCTACTTTGGGCTCTGGGCTGCCAGGTAGGAATTGAAATATTAACTATAGTAAATGCAGAAAACATATAAATACATTATTGGTACTTAGGATTTAAAGGGCATCATAACAAAAGATAAAACATGCATTAAGGTATATCACAAGAGTCTTTTAAGAAAGAAACAACTATCCAGATGTGGTGGGGGACAGGCCAGTGGTTGAGAGCACTTACTTTTTTCCCCCAAAGGATCCAGGTTTACTTTCCGGCACTCAGGGTAAGCTTCTGTAAGTCCAGATCTAGGGGATCTGGCTCCCTTTGCAGGTGTGTACACACACACACACACACACACACACACACACACACACATTTTCCAAAAAGAGCAGTGGTGAAGAAATAGAGGAGTCTGACGATATCTAATGGGCTGATGTTATATGAAAGAAATCCATCAACAAGGCAATGTAACAGATGATAAGTATATGATGTGTCTACTCTTTTTTTAACTGCTGAAGCTTTCAGGGAATTTCCCAATATTTACTTGATTTTTGAAATACCTCTGTCAGGGACCTAAAATATGCAGTTGAGAAAAGCAAAATTAGGGGGTCAGAGGAATGATAAATATCACCAACCTGCAACCTCTGCTGTTGAAATATTTCCTTTACTTCCTAAATGTAGCCTAAGCCCAGTATGATTGACAAGCATTGAAATTCAGCCACTTGAATAAATAGGTATTGTAGGCATACAATATATATATATATATCAAAATGGTAAGACAAATATACCAATTATCCCACTGATACATTTGATATTTGCTTAAGATTCAAATGGAATTTTGTACATACTATCAAAATAAACTAGTCTAAAATTAATTTTACATTTTTAATCTTTGAAGACTATAAATAACACATATTTAAAAGTACATACGTTATTTGAATTTTATTTCTACCAGAGTATTTTCACTTGCTATCAACAAAAGTTATAATTTCAGCAAAATGAAAAAAAAAAACGCATGAGGAAATGTTGAGGAGACTTAATGTCCATTTTCTCACATATTTGAAATAAAATAATAAATTGAGGAATTGTAGGTCAGATCACTATTAGAAAATGTCAGGTAGCTGTCTTCTGTGATCCATACAGCCACTATAACAGTGCTTTCTCATAAGACAGAGCCTGATGATGGCATTCACAATTACAAACATGCAGTGCCACAGTGGATATTTGAGTGCTTAGTACTTAAAACCAGAATAGTGTGTCTCTGCAAGGTTCTGATACTTTCCTCAGAGACTTTGGAAAAGTGAATTGCTGTGGTTTGGATGTGTAATGTCCTCTACAGGCCCATGTATCTGACAACTTGGTCCCCAGCTTATTGCCTATTTATTTATTTTTAACTTAATATTGATTCATTGTGAGTTTTGCATCCATGTACCCCAGTCCGACCCATCTACCCATTCCCTCATCTGCCACCCTTTGCCCTTGCTGCTTCACTCCCAAAATAACACAAACACACACATACAACAACAACAAAAACCAAACAAACGAGCAAACAAAAAAAAAAATCCAAACCAAAAACAAAAAACCCAAAACATTAAAACACTGTCATCACAGAAGGTGTAGTATGTCACTGTGTGTCCCACAGTGTAACCCCCTATACACACATCTTCACGTGCAAATGTTCATTGCAATGAGGCATTGGTTTGCGATCACTGTCTTCTGGGACCAACGTCAGTACTGGTTCCACACTGACCCTCCTTCTGGCTATCTTGTTGTCCTGTGTCATAGAGATCCTGCCGCTGTGATCAGCAGGAACGGTCCAGTGATACATCCCAACCATTCTCACATGCTATAGATTTTTAGGGTGGGCTAACTCAGGGCCCCGGATCTGGGCCTTGGTGGTACCTGAGCTGGTCAATGGTCAGCTCTCCCTTATCCACACTACCAGGGCTAGCTCTCCAGCACTGCTCCAGCTAGGCCACCCAATACTGCCATCAGCAACAGGAGGAGGCACTGTCAGCTCTCTTCCTCTCATGACCTTGGGCCTATTTTTTAAAGTTATGGGGCATTTAGGAGGTACAACTCTAAAGAAGGAAATGGGTCACTACACCCAGCCTCCCCACAAACCTGACATAGTACACTCTATTCTCTTCAAGTGTGTTACAAGATAAAACCTTACTCCTTCTACATGGTTCTTGTCACATGTTTTGACTCACTAATAAGCAAAGAAATATATAGATAGAAAAATATTATATAGTTAGCCTACAGTAAGTCTCTCAAATTTCCCTCATATTTAGGCTCATTTTCAATGAGTGGGGAGGAAATAAAAATATGAATAACTACTAATTTAGGAACACACACAGGAGTTTATTATAATAATGATAGGACATGTAATAAAAAAGATACTTTCAAAACTTTGAAAAATTAAGCAGTATCATTCAGAATTGTTAAAAAATAACTAAAGAGTTATTATCAATAAAAATATTGTTTCTTATAACAGTAATACATTTTCTAATCAGTAACGGAAGGCTACAGTAGTGGGTAAACACTTATGTGTTTTGCTCCTATGTGAGGGACAGTAATGAATTTTATTTTATTTTATTTTTTTTCAGTAATGAATTTTAAAGATCAAGCTCAATAATTACATTTGAGTAATCATTAATAAGTGTAAACAATAACTGCTTCTTAGGAAATATAATCTATCAACAAAATTCAATTCCTCAGCATTATCTCTTGAATTTTTCATTTTTTATTTCTGCCATCCAGAAAGTAAATAGGGTCTGGCCAAGGAATAGAATCTCCCAAAATGCCCAGAGTGCATGAGGATTCTGTTTGTAGCCATTTTTAAGGACCTTAAACCATCAGTATATTGTTTTTCCTAGTACTTTTTCAAGTGATATTTCGAATATTTGATATTTTATGTTTATCTATCTAAAGTCAGTGAATATTTTCAATAATTGTATCTCTTTTTACTTGTTTGTCAGACATGAAAGTTAATTATTATACTAATAGATACTATTTATATAGAGGAAAGTTTCTTTAAACTATCAAATGGACTGATTGTTTTATTTTATTAATCTTATAAAATAACAGTAATACTGTTATTAGTATCCAGTCTAATAACAATTAACCTACCTTTTCTCATCTTTTTTTATTGTAATTTATTCACATTATATCCCTATTGTATTCCCTTCACTCTTATCTTCCTGCTCCCACTCTCTACCCCCTTTCCACCGTATTGCTCTCCCCTAGACTTCTGACAGGAGGGGACCTCCTCCCCCACCCTCTGACCACAGCCTATTAGGTCTCATCTGGATACCCTGCATCCCCTTCCTCTGTGTTCCCATAGGGCCCCTCCACCAAGGGCCAGTGATCAAATCATGGGGCACCAGAGATGCAGTCAGGGGCAGTCTCCAGCTTTCCCCCTTCCCCATGTGGAGAATGAGCTGTCCACTGACTACATCTGATTAGGGGTCTGGGTCCTCTCCTAGCAATGTCATTGTTTGGTGCATCAGTTTGTGGGGCTCCCCCTGCCCAAGTCCACATCCTCCACCCTTTCTAGTCTCCATATGCTGCTCTTTACAATCCCAAGCATCCTTGCTTCTATCCTCCAATTCTTCCAAAGTCCTTCTGCAAGTCCTACTACCTGTCCTAATCCCCCACTGAGCGGAGTGTCTCAAGGACATCTATATTGTAGTAATATCCACTTATAAGTGAGTATTTATCATGTGTGCCTTTCTGGGTCTGGGTTATCTCACTCAGGATGATCATTTCTAGTTCAGTTCATTTGCTTACAAATTTCTAGATTTTCTTGTTTTTGATATCTGAATAGTATTCCATTGTGTAAATGTACCAGAATTTCTTTATCCATTATTCAGTTGAGGGACATCTAGTTTTTTTTCCAGATTCTGACTAATATGAATAAAGCAGCTATGAATATAGTTGAGTAAATATCCTTGTTGTATGGTGGAATATCTTTTGGGTATATGCCCAGGAGTAGAATAGCAGGGTCTGGAGGGAGCACTATTGCCAGTTTTCTAATAAAGCACCAGATTTATTTCCAAAGTGGTTGTCCAAGTTTGCACTCCTACCAGCAATGGAGGAGTGTTCCCTCTTTCTCTATACCTTTGCCAGTGTGTCATATCACTTGAGTTTTTTATCTTAGCCATTTGATAGATATAATATGGAATCTCAGAGTCTTTTTGATTTGCATTTCCCTGCTGACTAAGGACGCTGACCTTTCTTTATGTGTTTCTTGGCCATTCGATATTCTTCTGTTGAGAATTCTCAGTTTAGCTCTATACAACATTTTTTAATTGGGTTATTTGGTTTGATGGTGTTTTATTACTTGAGTTCTTTATACATTTTAGATATTAGTCTTTTGTCAAATATGGGGGTGTTGAAGACCTTTTCCCAGTCTGTAGGCTGTCACTTTGTTCTAGTAACAGTTTCCTTTGCCTTACAGAAGCTTTTCAGTTTCATAAAGTCCCATTTATTAATTATTGGCTTTAGAGCCTGAGCTGTTGGTGTTCTGTTCAGGAAGTTGTTTCCTGTGCCAATGAGTTCAAGGTTTTCCCCCACTTTTTCTTCTAAGAGATTTAATGTGTCTGGTTTTATGGTAAGGTCTTTAATCCTCTTGGACTTGAGTTTTGTTCAGGCTGATAAATACAGATCTATTTGCATTTTTCTACGAGTAGATATCCAGTTAGACCAGAACCATTTATTGAAGATGCTATCTGTTATCTATTTTACGGATTTGTCAAATTCAAGTGTCTCTAGGTGTGTAGGTTTATTTCTGGGTCCTTAGTTTGATCATTGATCAACCAGTCTACTTCTATGTCTGTATTATGCTACTTTTATTACTGTTGCTCTATAGTATAGCTTGAGAATAAGGATGAAGATTCTTCCAGAAGAGCTTTTATTGTACAGGATTGCTTTAGCTGTTCTGGGCTTTTTGTTTTTCCATATGAAGTTGAGAATTGTTCATTTGAGGCCTGTAAAGAAATGTGTAGGAATTTTGATGGGAATTGTATTTAATCTGTAGGCTGTGTTTGGTAAGATGGCCCTTTTTACTATGTTGATTCTCCCAGTCATCCAGCATGGGAGATCTTTCCATCTTCTGAAATCTCCTTAAATTTCTTCAGAGACTTGAAGGTTTTTTTTTTTTTTCATATAAGTCTTTCACTTTCTTGGCTCGAGTTAAACCAAGATACTTAATATATTTTTGGCAATTGTGAACAGCATAGTTTCCAAGACTTCTTTCTCAGCCCATTTGTCATCTGTATACAGGAGGGCTACTGATTTGTTTTTCAGTTGATTTTGTATCCAGCCACTTTGCTGAAGGTGTTTATCAAATGTAGGAGTTCCTTCTTAGAAATCTTAGGGTCACTTACATATACAATCATATCATTTACAAATAGTGATAATTTCTCTTCTTTCTTTCCAATTTGTATCCCCTTGGCCTCTTTTACTTGTCTGGTTGCTCTAGCTAGGACATCAAATAATTTATTGAAGAGATAAGGAGAGAATGGAAAGCCTTGTGTTGTCCCTGATTTCAGTAGTATTGATTTAACTTTCTATTTAGTTCAATGTTGGCTATAGGCTTGCTGCATATTGTATTTATTATGTTTAGTTATGTGCCTTGAGTACCTGATCTCTCAAAGACTTTAAACTACTAGAATTAGTGTACTTATTTATTTTAAGATTTTGTATCTTATTTATTCCTCACGTTGTTATTCCAAATGTCGTATTGTGTAATGCATAGCTACTAAATATGAGAACATTTAGAAAACAGCTTGGCACTTAATGAAAACAAAAAAAAAATTTAAATAAGATTCCCAGAAATTATCATTTAAAAGATGTTGTATAGATGCATCTGATGAAATTGCTTACTCAGGGTGTTCTACTTTTGAAACTCGTGTTTGAGAAAACTATATTGCAGAGATAAAAATAAAGCCTAAGTCCGATGACTAATGGAAAGTAGAAATTCCATAACTTTATTTAAGAAAATGTTAAATGTAGCCTTGTCTCATTGATTCATAAGAGAGGCTTGCTGACAGACCTGCAGGGTAACTTTATATAAAAGGACTTTCTTATACAGGATGAGCATATACCCTGAGGTTCCCAACAGGGCTCCTCTACCTGACAATCAGGACAGTCTGAAGATGCAATGCATATGGAAATATTGCTTTCACTTGAAAATATAGCTAGACTATATATTCTTTTGTACACTTTTCACAAAAGTTTCTTTGCTGGAGAAAAAATTACAAAAGAAATAGTTTTGCTGTTATGTTAAACTATCTAAACTACATATGAAATACACATAAAATATTGTAAATTGTAGTATCATACAATTCCTATTCTGTAACTGTACCATTTTTCTTCTCACAGACAGATCTGATTCATGATCTCAAATACATTCACATAAGAAAAGGCAAAGAATTTTTTAAAATGCTAGGAATTTTTGCTTTCACACCATTTCTACAAATAACAAAATGAAATAGAATGTTGGTATGCCCAATGTATCAGTAGTTTATTATCTTTTAAAGCAAAATACAGAAATAGCTCCCCTTATTTATTTAACAGAGATCATTTTAAAAGTTTTATTGGCAATTTCACTCCATTTTTGAAGCTGTTTTAGTTTGTTTTAAACACCAGGTTCAAATTGTAGAGCTTATAACTTTCTCATTTGCATTTATACTCACTACTTAAAGATGTAAGATGCTGACTAAATTAATATACAACAACATCAAGGCAAGGGAGGTGAAGGCAGGAACATAATTATCCTAAGGGTAGGACATTTTTTAAAGATATTATGATTCCAAATAGATCTGCAGGCTAGTGTGCTAACAGTGACAGCACAAACGCTACATTTAGGGTAACGACCCGAGTTAATATGTTCAGAGACCAAATAGTACATTCTGAAAAATCAAAACCATTTAGTGTCTAGAGTCCCCTCCCCCCCCCAAAAAAAAACCAAATCATGATTATTTTAGAAAGAGATAGTAATTAAGAGGAAAATGCATTCATTTCTCAAAAATAGAACTTAAAATATTTTTTCTGCTAACAGGACATTAAAATCAACTTAACTATTCTTACTACTGCTGAATTCCCAAGAGTGTTTATCCTCTATCTGATACTAATGTTCTCTATCTGCAGTGCATTCTTTAAAAAAAAATAATTTACTCCCATCACATCTGGATTGTAATCCCCTTGCTCTTGTCTTCTTGTTCCCACTACCCCCTCCTCTGATTTATTCCCCTCCCCTGTACCTCTGACAGGCGAGGTCCTCCTCTTCCACCATCTGACCACAGCCCATCAAGTCTTATCTGAACAGTCTGCACCTCCCTGATCTGTGTTCCCACAGGGTCTCTCTGCCAAGGGGGAGTGATCAAAGCCAGGACACTAGAGATCTTCTCAGACTCATTTTAGTGGCTCTGTTTTCTAAACTTTCTTAAAAGTAGCCTCCATCACTTAAAATCTTGCTACCCTATGAGAAAATACAGGGCAAGGAGGTCCCCCTCAGTCACTGTTATCGGGGAGGGGAGTAAGGAGAAAATGGGAGGGAGGGAGGAATGGGAGGATACAAGGGATGGGATAAGAATTGAGATGTAATATGAATAAATTAATAAAATATATTTTTAAAAAATCTGCCTGCATACACATGCATAGAATCGGTGGAGTTCTCCAGACCCCTTGGTCCTGCAACTGTATTCTATATGCTGATTCGTCCACAATGGCTCTGTCCACATGTTCCAGGGCCTTCCAAATTTTGCAGCCTGTATATGCAAATGCTTTCCCAAAGTGTTGTTTCCTGCTAGAAGCTGACTAGTTTAAGAGCCAGTGCCTGTGTGATTCCAATATGTAAATGTAAATCCCACAATTTTCTATTAGTTTGCTTGGCAAGTTCCACCTGAAGATGAAGCCCTACTTAGTGCTTGTCAAACTTTCGCAATTTTGGCAAGGCCTGGCACCGTTCTGTAGTCACAATTTCATGTATATAAAACAATACATCTCAATGCTTAGTGTGCATAAAACTCATGTAGCAGGTGGTTCCTTGTTAAATTACAGGATTTCAGTTGCAAATCTTAAAATAAAACTACTATCTGATTGGGTTTGTGATGGGGCCCATCTGTTGATATATCTAACATATGCCCAGGTGATAAGTACAAGGTATTTCTGGAGTAGGTATGAGAAACACCAGCATGAAACTAGGCTTAATAGTTCCCCAGCTCAGCTGGGGAGATGCCTCAGAGGCCAGGAACACTTATTGCCCCTCCAGAGGACATGGGTTTGAATTCTACTAGTATCTACATGGCATTAAAAATAATCTGCAACTCCAGTCCCAGAATATCTGACACTCCCTTTCGGCCTCCACGGCACCAGATATACACATGATATACAAACATGGCATGCAGACACAAACATCATACATGTAAATTTAAGAAAAATGATGTCTCCAACTGAGATCTCCAGTTTCTAAAATGATATGAATTGCCATTTTGCAAGTTACAAAATGCAATCTGACTAGTTTGGGAGGACATTGAAAGTTATATAAACAATATATTACTGAGAGAGTAAAATTCACCACATCAACTTATATAGACAAGGAAGAGAAGTTGTGTGGATGAAAAGGACTATCAGGAAATAGAAACCATTTCAATCAAATGAATGAATAAAAAAATTCAGCCATATATTTAAAATGTACTGATTAAACATGTGTCAGAAAAATAAATTATAAATTTTAGCAGTGTAAAGTAACAATTTTGTGCTTTCATTAATTTATGTTTACTGAGATAACTAGCAAGGCAGTGTCCTAAGAAGGAATAAGCTGTGTAGACTCCACAGTTATGTTCATGATAATACATTGTACCTTGCACTGAAAAATATGCTTCAGGGACTCATGAGATCTGGACTGTTTAGCAGCTCATACAAAAGCCTTTTGTTTCCTTCTAATTGGCTTCCTTACACTTAGTTTTATTTTAAATAAATGCATTTATTTACAATATTAATTCAAAAAGATATACTAACACAGCAAATATTGAATTAACATTATGCATGCTACTTGATCTTATCTTACAAAGAAATAAAAATGGACTAAGCAAGACTCCAGGCCTTGAAGAATTTTAAACATAGCAAAAGGAGCAACATGCTGGGATACACATCTTCAACACAACTATATATGGCGTTTCAGTTGCACCAAGAACAGGTGACAGGAAGGGGTTAGAAATCATCTTGCCGACACAGTCTAAACACTGCGACAGAAACCATGAAGGTTAGCTTGGATATATTATCTAAATATTGCCTCAGTTCCTTTTCTTGTTGCTGTGTCAAAACTCCATGATAAAACAATCACTGATGATTTCTCATGGTGGGGAAGACGTGACAGCTGCGGGTGACATCACACCCATCGTTAGGACGCAGAAAGAAACAAATACTTGTGCTCTGAAAACTTCCTTTATTTTACACAATGCAAAAACCTCAGCCTGTGGAAGGGTGATGACCCTTCCTACCTCAAACAACCTAGAAATTTCCCTACAGACATGCCCAGAGGTGTTCCAGGTAATTGTAGATTTAAAAAAATGACAACAATAGTAATCATGGATATGGATGCTACCACAATAGGTTCTTGTTCCCATTTAGCGTTCCTCCATGTCCCAGTCCCTTTGAAGGGGTAACTATTACAGGATGAGGCAAACAGGAAGCATTTAACAAGGAAACCGAAGGCAAGAAGAAAGGTTAAAAAAGAACCAAGAGTTTGATGATACAGAAGAGTTATACGTAAATGAGAAAATGATTTACACTTACAGAAAATTGTGACTTAAACCCTAAGCCAAGAGGGTTTTAAGGAGAAAGATGATATATTTTGCTATTGAGTTGGACCCACACTGCCAAACTAAGACCCATGTGGGTATCACAGCAGAGGGCAGAGCAACTACAGACGGAGCTGGGGAGAGAAGTCTGTGTGCTCACTGGATTTCTGGTACACACTAAATATTTAGTGGAGATCAATGCAGAAATACTTTAGATGGAATCTTGAGAATCAATTTCATATAAGATTCAAGTTTTATTCAGTGTTTGTTCAAAATTAGCTCAAATACTGTCAGACGATCAATGCTTTTACTTTTTTTTTTTTTCTGGAGGGTTGACTGACAAGCCAATATTAAGCTAATATCAGTCTTATGAATGTTTTCAATCAGTAGGAGGAAAATGGACCTTAAAGAAAAGACAGAATCGCAGTACTGTAACTGGAGATTCAAAATCTGGACTGCAGTACAAATTGCTCTGCTGAGTATTCTATGGTTGTGTGAGGAACTGAATGGGTTGTCAGCAGGCTCACATTTAATTTCTGTGCTGGGTGAACCCGTTAAAATTATGACAGCTTCCTGACACCCCAGAATTCACAGAGTACTTGTTCACTTGTTGAGAGTAAATATCTGTCAGCTGCCAGAAAGTGGCGGGAAAGGTGCCTGGGACTCATCAGACTCTTTGTTTTATGATTATTGTTGTAAGTGCTCTATCACAGGCACCTGCTGGGTCTGTTTCTTAATTTCTAAAGCCAAAATAAGGGTTTTATTGAATGAAAGGTCCAATTTCTGCTTGTCAAATTAAACACTTGAAGCCAGAGAAGCAGAATAAGTTCTACTAAGTCATAGAGAAGGGAGAAAATATAAAAATGAATTCTTGGTAGGCACACACACACACACACAAACACACACACACACACTCACACACACACACACACTCCAACACACACTCACACACACACATACACACACACTCACACACACACACACTCACCCATACATGGCTTTCTTTAATTAACTCAAGCCACAGAATATGATATGATATTTTTGCTTCCTCTCAATAATAAATCAAACATCCTTTGGTGTTTCTCTGTAGTCATTTTTTATAGCAAAATTTGAGAGTATCTTTTGTGGTTCCTCTTTTGAAAACTGTCTTTGTTAATTCTTTCCAATAAGTAAGTTCTATGACTACTAAAAATATACATAAAATATTTTGGTACATTGCACAAAATTCCTTTTATAAATTAATCATTAATAGTTTATCTAGGCACTTATTATACATGCTCAGTATCAAATAAACTTTTTTCTTTTACTATACAATCATGTAATCTTTTGTTCTACCCACATCTCTAAAGAATACATATAATAAAATACACAGTCTAGGAGGAAAAACAATTTTAATGTGACTCTCTAATTATCACATTCATAGGCAGAATGACACTAATTATATTAATAATAATGCCAAGAGACTAAATGTTGGATACCAGTAGCTCATTTACAATTTAGTAGTGTACTTACAACTGCAATCAGGTCTGCTTCCAAAAATATGTATTTATTTCCCAGTGTTCTAATTACATCAGAGTTTTATACTTAAACTTATCTTGAGGGACAACAGCAGATGATGTTTGGAGTCTACATATGTCATTTTTTCCTAGCCAAATTTTCAATTAGATTCATGCTCAACATGATATATATACACTATTACATAGTAAATTAGGTGTTTCTAATTCTCATCTCACCACCTCCAGACCAAGTATTATTCATGGCCAATAACAATCCATACTCTGCCTAATCCCCTGTAGATGAATTATGTCAGTCGTTTTACTATACCAGTCATTCTTTAAAGTGTCTCCTATGCAGGAAAATGTGCTGAATATCCCACAGAGCATCTTTCAGATATGAAGATGTTGATTGTTACACATACTCTCTTCCCACATTATCTAGATATTAAGTAATCTAGTTAGAGTCCAATGCTAGTTGGACTCTTAATAGAGCAGTATAATATGTCTCTTAATTTTAATTGATATAAAAGGCAATGAAGTTACTCAAAGCCTGTCATTAATATGTGACAAAAATTTTGAAATGATACCCACTTACAAATAAAACAAAGAGCAGTCTAATATAGCTCTCCAAAATATCAGTGAGCTGTGAATGTCTTTATTGTGTATTTATTATGACTCTAATTTGTATTTTTTGCCTTTAAAGTTATATTGACTATCCCAATAGTTACTACTTGTGATAGGTTTAACCTTGCACCTTAATGTTAGACTTGTAGCTTTGTGCCATAGCCAATGCTCAACATGTTTAAGGCTCTGAGTTCTACCAATACAGGTTTTGGAGTTTTGTCTGTGTGAATATTGGAATATATAACATTAGTACCCTATTTTTATGTACTGACATCATTTCCTGAGAACATTAATTTTCTACACGCAACCATATTTATTCTCATTCTATTTCTATCTGTTCCAGATATAACATTTATTTCTTGCATATTTGTTCATATTTTAATAATTTGCTGGGGTTTGTATTTCTTTACATTTCACCCTGAAATAATTCCTCCTTATTATGCTTGCACATTATTTTACCATAGATACTCTAAAATAAGCATACCCAGACAGATTATTAACTTATTTAATTTTTTTAAGTACAGAAAAACAAAGAACTGATAACATCATGATGCTGAGTCATTCTAATTTACAATGGTAGGGTTGTTTAACATTACCAACTGAAGTATAATGGCACTTTCATGCCAAGTCTCTACTAAGCATGCATGCTCACTGCCTCTCTAAGCTCTCCATGTGCGGTGTAGTCACTGAGCATCGTAACTGCACACATGGTCACCATGTAAATTCTTCATGTACCGAAGCAAACATGTTCTTTGGCATTTTTCAGATCTATGATTTATCTGTTCTGTAAGGGTTCAGGTTTCAGAAAAAGACTACATACAGACTTCCTAAACTGAATCTAAAATGCAAAGTAGGTACGTGTCATTCGCTATCTTGGTTCGATAAAAATGATACTCTATTTACTTTCTGTTTATCATAATGCAGCTTGAATTCCAAAGTGGGGTAAGAGGAAAACAAGCAAGGCCAAAATTTTCAAAACATTCAGAAATTAGTTTGCTTATATTTTAAGGAAGTATTTTTGTTAGGTAATTTTCAGTTTCTTGAGGAATCTAAATATGTTAATGTGTCCAAAGGACACAGATGTGAAAATGCCACTTAAATAGTGTAGAATTAGCACACTTCTGGTGTCAATACATAAAATTCTGTCTTAGTGACATACATTTCACTAAAGAATCATGCAAAATCTATCAAACAGCTACTTATCTACAAATTCAAACACCATTTTCCCATCTCTGTGACTTTAATTCTTTTTTTAAAATATATTTTATTAATTTATTCATATTATATCTCAGTTGTTATCTCATCCCTTGTATCCTCTCATTCCTCCCTCCCTCCCATTTTTCCCTTACTCCCCTCCCCTATGACTGTG
This sequence comes from Acomys percivali, assembly GCA_907169655.1. Taxonomy (NCBI): domain Eukaryota; kingdom Metazoa; phylum Chordata; class Mammalia; order Rodentia; family Muridae; genus Acomys; species Acomys percivali. The sequence goes on from OU015744.1 coordinate 76,562,183, forward strand.
ACTGAGGGGGACCTCCTCCCCCTGTATATGTTCATAGGGTATCAAGTCTTTTCTTGGCAGCCGGCTATCCTTCCTCTGAGTGGCAGCAGCCCTCCCCATCCAGGGGACGTGTGAAAGTTAGACCCCACTCTCCACTCAACTGAGTGACTTTAATTCTTAAATGGAATAATCAAAGGAAGAAAAAATCCCTTTAAACTCTCCAGAAGCATGTTTGTCAGTTCTTGGTCTTGGAAATTTAACGAAATAAACATATTTTCTTGTGGGCTTTAACACTTAGCAATGATTGCTATGCAGAAAACTCAACTACAATATAGAGTTGTAATATAATGACTACAGAAAGGCAAAAAATATAGCTATGTATTTGTGTAGGTAAATGGATGAGAATGCATATTTATCTAAGGGACACAGATGGACAAGGGACTATGAAGAAATGTCTTAGCTTTATAATGCCTATCATCTCTTCTTTTATAATTCTGAATACAGGTACAAAAAGGAAAAATTAAATGACCTGTAAATAAAAAATAGTGGCTTGAAAGTTAATCATTTCATAAATATTTTCTAACTTGCATACTAATGAGAAAAAAGAAAAATTCAAATGCATTTAAATTCAAATATTGCTTATTGTCAGAATGAAAATCATTTATTTGCAGCATGTGAATTCTGATAAAGAAATAAAAAAGCCCACCTTTCAGTTGCTGCAGATAGCTAGCTATTCAGATACACCTTAGAATTAGCATGACTTTTCTTCTACTGGAAAACCAACTTTATTAGTGTTGGTAATGAATGGTTGAGAAGCACCTGAGCATTTTAATACCTCTTTAATGGGAGCTGTGTGGGAGAAATGTATGTGCCTGTGATGGAGACTTAGAAAAAGAAATAGTCTTACAGCTAAATGTCAGAGCCTGTAGATGTGTCCGTGGTTATTTTACTCCCCAGGAAAGAGTGAAAGCTTAATGGAAATTAATAGTAAAATATAAAGTTCCATAAATCAACATCTAATACATGGTATTACAGGATGCCATGGAAAGCATACAGTGGAATTAATTACCTAATTAATTTACTCAGTATCCATTGTATTTCAGGTATTGTAAGCACTAGTGATTCAACAATGAATAAAATCAGAGTTGTATTTGAATCTAAATCTAAGTTCTACCAGGGAGGGCTTAAATAGCCAGAGAAAGTTATTGACAATGGTCCAAGTCTGGAACGTATTATAGAAAAGATTAAAACAACATCAGAGAAAGAAAGGCCACAGGATTTCACAGAGGAAGTCAACATTTGTATGCAATGGAGAAGCAAGGAAAAGGACTTATTTGTTGGGATGCTGCAGCAGAGTTGGGAAGGAAAAAAGGGAAGGAGGCAGAATTTTATGTATTATAGGAGAAAACCAAAATTAAATAACACATTTCCACTAAGGAGAATAGACTACATTGGCAGGAGAGAGGAAATAGATGAATAGGAGGCCTAATAAATTCTAGAGATTTTATTTCTGAATGATAAAAATAATGAGATATTCGGGGGAGAGGAATTACATGATCCAGCCTATTAGTAAAGACTCATCTAAGCAGCATATTGAACATTATGTGTAGGGGCAGAAACAGAAGCCAGTAAACATCAATGCAGTGTGAGGGCTGAGACAGTGGTAAGGCCTGTGGTGGCACTGTAGGGTGAAAGTGCTAGTAATTCAATTTGAATGTTATGAAAGAAAGACAATAGGATTTGTGACAGTTCGTGTATGTCCCATTAAAATTAAAGTTCTCCAAATAGTTATAAAACAGTGTGGTTTTCTCCAGCCTGTCCTAGTTAAATGTGCAAAGAAATGGAGTAGGCAGGGGATGGATTCCAGGTGAACTGAGATTTGTCTAAGTGAGTGGGACAGGAAGAGAGAGGCACACACCTATGCCAGTAGGCAATGTGAGCATATGTAACCTTGTGCAGCTACAGCATGCACAGGGATGAAAAGAAGGGGATGGCTGATCTTAGACATGGACCATAAACAGACACCAAACGCGCGATGAAGGATTAGAGAGGATATTGCTCATAAGTGCATTTTATGAGAGAATGTTTAAGAAATTACTTACTATTCTTACATTTATTATATATTCCCTCAAAAAAAGTTGTAATAATAACATAACCTTTTAATCCAGGATTTGATGAAGAACACTGGTCTACCCATTTATTTCTATTTTTCACTAGAGCTGGAGATACAGTCAGTGGTAGAGTGCTTATTTACTGTACAAGGACTGTGCTGAGTCACTGTTGCCACAAAACAACTAAATAAACATAGATTTATAGAAGGGTTATAGCTCAATTATAATAGTAGGGAGTGATCACATCATGACAGTCAAAATATTTGTGTTTATTTTTAATATGCAGGAATCACACCTTTCTCAGACGTGTAGAAAGCATGCAAAGTGAAATTAGATTTCAGAGAGATGTGACAGTGGAGCTGTACATAAAGGAACATGGAAAGTCAGTATTAGGAATATTGAGTTTAAATAAATAAATATATATATATATATATAACTAATTAAGATGTATAATTGATGCACAAAAGTGTATTAAATGCATTAATTTATTAAAATGGCATTGTGCACCATTATCCATTGACTTTATTTGCTCAGCGAGAACTGAGATGGCTTTCTGGAAATGTGTAGCCACAGGGTACATACTCATGTAATCGATAGTGGACATTTTTGTTAAAGGAGGTATACCCTGTAATCCTTATAAGCATCAGCTTCAATTCTCTCATTTTTGTTTATGTCCAACAACCACAACCACAACAGGGATGTAAATAAAGAACCAATGGTGATCTAGACATACCTAGCAGGTTCTACCAAGAATACTTCCTCAGTTGCTTACTAAAACAAATTTCAATACTGGACTTCCTACCCCTTGTTTATCTCCTTCTAAAAGAAAGTTAGATGTTATACATTATTTATTCCAGTGTCATGGAAAGTAGTGTTGATCCAACATATCAGCATTGTTTACTGTAACTTGTCACATTATTAGCTAGTCACCTATATAAAAATAATGCTGATCTGGTGACCACTAAAATCTAGGTATACAAGGACTATGGAATTATTCATAAAATTTCATTTGGTCCTGGCAACATCATTATAAAATATGATGTCATTTTTACCCTTCATTCTTCTTGAGGAAACAGTTATGAAGATGATAAAGTGTTGCCCCAAAGTTGCACAGACCACCAAATAATAAAGTTCAGGTGGTTGTCAACTGACCAGAGGATCTGTAACACTATGGTGCTATCATAGTAAAGAGGGAAGGTCTTTGCTCATCTCTGTCCACTCACCTCTACATTCTCTCCATGTACTGATTGTGGCCAAAGTTATGTTGCTTAAAATAACTGTCTGAGTAAATGTACCGCATTTTCTTTATCCGTTCTTCAGTTGAGGGACATCTAGGTTGTTTCCAGATCCTGGCTAGCAAGAATAAAGGTACTATGAACATAGATGAGCAAATGTCCTTGTTGTATGGTGGAGTATCTTTAAGGTATATGCCCCGGAGTGGAATAGCAAGGTCTTTAGGTAGCACTATTGCCAATTTCCTGAAAAAGTGCCAGATTGTTTGCCAAAGTGGCTGTACAAATTTGCACTCCAACCACCAATGGAGGAGTATTTCCCTTTATCAACATCCTTGCCAGTATGTGCAGTCACTTGAGTTTTGATCTTAGCAATTCTGATAGGTACAAGATGAAATCTGTGGTTTTATGTACACACTGTAATACTATTCAGTTATCAAAAACCCAAGGAAATCTTGAGATTTGCAGGCAAATGGATGGAGGTAGAAAAGATCATCCTGAGTGAGGTAACCCAGACCCAGAAAGACACACATGGTATATACTCACTTATATGTGGATATTAGCCCAACATAGATATCCTCTGAGAGACTCCACCCAGTGGGGGGATTGGGACAGATACTGGTACTTGCAGTAGGACTCTTGGTGGATTTCTGAGAGAGGTTTATGGAAGAGTTGGGGGATGGAAGGAATTGGAGTGGTCAGGAAATCCACAAGGAGACCATCAAGCCAGGTGGATATGGAACCAAGGGGCCTGCACAAACTGATACACCAACCAAGGACATTGCAAGTATAGAATCGAGAATTTCTGTTGACATGTAGGTGATGGACAGCTCATTCGCCATATTGGGAAGTAGTGGGGATAGCAGGGACTGCCTCTGACAGGAACTTTGGTGCCAGCGATTTGATCACTACCTTGGTAGAGAAGCCTTTTAAGCACACAGAGGAAAGGGATGCAGGCTATCCTGATGAGACTTGACAGGCTATAGTCAGGTAATGGTAGAGGAGGGCCCCTCCTGTCAGAGGTCTAGGGCAGGGGAATAAGGCAAAAGATATAGAAAGGGTGGGAAAGGGAAGATAGGAGCCAGAGGTAATAATCCAGATATGATGTGAATAAAGTATAATAAATATTTTTTTAAACTTTCTGGGTTGTAACACACTGTAGCAGTGTTTAACAAAGCGATGGGCCCTGCCTCTCATTTCGGCATCCAGCTATTCCCTGTAGTCATAATGCTTGTGGCTGATGAATTCTCCTTCTTAGCAGTCATTCACTGCTTCTGTGTCTGTGTTTGCTGTTTTCTCCTTATCACACTCTTTGCTACTCAGGAATTATGCATCCTGACATCCTTGTATCATTTGTGGCATCTCAGTTCATCATACATTGGGTGGATTTTCCTTATCATCTACCCATTGTACACTGTATATGTCTTGCAAAGGATTTTAGCCACTGTTATATATGATAATTCGATATTCTAATTCTAGTAAGCTGACACATGGTATGTGCTTTGGAGGGATGCTCATCCTGGCTCATGGTCCTGAGCAGAGGACATTGCCTGCTACTTAACTGGTTAACAATTCAAAGTATATTTAAAATAATCCATTGACAAATGTCCCTGAGACAGGACTGATTGATAAGTGGTTGTGGAGGGCTGTCTTTGGGGTGAAAAGGCCTATATCACCTTGGAATAATTTAAAGTGGTAACTATACATCAATATCTATTAGAACTAAGAAAGTCATTTCTTCAGGAATAGCCATGGCAATCAGGTTAGAGACAATGCCAGACACAGAACCAATGATCACATTTGTGTATCAAAAGAAAAAGCATCTTTACCATCAAGCAACAACATTGTAACATTTTATATATTTAAGGGAGCTAGGTTTACTAAGCAAGCCCTCCAGGATGTAGTTTGTATTAAAGTTACAGGCGTTTCCTAGCAGGGGTTTTGAATATAAGTGGGTTTTTAATTTAATTAAAAGATAATTACATGTTTTCATCCCACCTATTCATTTCATTCTCCGCTGCCCTCACAAATTTATAGCCTCCTCCCCTTTAACCATGGCTGTTACATATACATGGAAGTGGACAAACATTAACTACAAGTTGCTCATTCTCTTCAGTGTTGCAAATATAGATGTTCCTTTTTTTTTCCCTAAGGCAAGCCACTTGGTAGTTTCACCTACTCTGTACTCTGTAAATAATCTTTCTTGACAAAAGAAGGATGAATTGTATAAGATACTGTGGTTGTTTGAATAAGAATGACCTCTATAGGAACATATATTTGAATGCTTAGTCTTCAGGGAATGGTACCATTTAAGAGAGATTAGAAGGACTAGAAGGTGTGAACTTTTTGGAGGAAGTACGTCACATGGTGTGGGCTCTGAGGTTTTAAATGCCCACGTCTTGTCAAAAATCAAGTCATCAAAAGTGTGGATTCATTTCTGCATCTTCTATTTGATTCCATTATTCATAATAGCCAGAACATGGAAATGGCCTAAATGTCCCTCAGTTGAAGAATGGATAAAGAAACTGTGGTACATTTACACTATGGAATACTACTCAGCTATTAAAAACAAGGGAATCCCGAAATTTGTGAACAAATGGATGGGACTAGAAATTGCCATGAGTGAGTTAACCCAGAAGCAGAAAGACTCACATGGTATATACTCACATATAATTGGGCACTAGCCCCAAATGCATATCCCATGACAATCTTCACTTACCAGGAGATTGGGATAGATGTGCAGACATCCTACTGAGACTCTAGGTAAGATAAATATAGGATATGGGGAAATAGAAGGACCTGGAGGGTCCTAGAAACCTACAAGAAGAACATCGTGATGGGTGGATCAGGGCCCAGGTGGGTCTGCTCAAATTATTGCACTAACCAAGGACAATACAAGTAGTAAACATTGAACCCCTACTCTGATCTACCCAATAGACAGGATATTCTCCACAATTATGTGGAGAGCAGGGACTGATTCTGACATGAACTCTGGTGTTCCATATTTGGCTACCTCCCTTTGGTGGAGAGGCCTGGTGGCACTCAAAGAAAGAATAAGCAGGCTACCAAGATAAGACTCGATAGCCTATGACCATACAGTGGGGGAGGAGGTCCCCCTTGGTATTAAGCCCATGTCAGGCTAAGTTCCTCCCTCCCTCCCTCCCTCCTTCCCTCCCTCCCTCCCTCCCTCCCTCCCTCCTTCTCTCTCTCTCTGTCTCCCTCTCTCTCCCTCCCTCCCTCTCTCTCTCCCTCTCTCTTCCTTCCTCCCTCCCTCTCTCTTCCCTTCTTCTCTCCCTCCTTTCTTACCTCCTCCCTCCCTCCTCTCCTTAGGCCTCTGTCTGAAGATCAGGTTGTAGCTCTCAAGTGCTTCTCCATCACTATGCCTGCCTACATGCCACTATAACACCAGTCATGATCTAATGGACTAAACCTATGAAACTGTAAATAAGGGCCCAATTAAATGTTTTCTCTAATAAGAGTTGTCTTGGTCATGGTATCTTTTCACAGTAATAGATACTTAGACAGATGCTTAAATCTATGAAGCTTTTTTTAAAAGCTCAATTTGGTTTGTGGATTATTTAAACTTAGACCAATCTTCTTTAAATTTCATTATTTTCTCTTAAATAATGCTATTCTACAGTACTTATTTTTTTACTCATACTATGATATGTCTGTGCTTATATGTGTCTTTATGTGTTCTTTTCAAATATTTATAAAATTACTGATTATTATTTTGCTAAATGGTTATCTTGATATACCTTATAATCATACCTATATAATAAAATATGAAATATTTATTTCATACTTAATAATCTGTGATAATTACACAAAAGACTCATCCTATTGAAGTGTTTTGGAGGTAAGAGAGAAAGACTCAATTTACTGTGCTTTCTGGCTTATTTTTATAGAAATTAGAATTATAAGAAGGAGCCTGAAATGGTTGTGCATGCCTGTAATCCCAGTAATAAAGGATATAAGGCAATTATTTCATTTGTTCTCTCATTTCAGTAATATTTAAAATCTCAAACAAAAACTTTGTGTCAGAATTCCTTAAGGCAATTAATTGTTAACAATACCATAAATAAAGACATATAATGTTTTATACACACACTATGTTCTCTCTCTCTCTCTCTCTCTCTCTCTCTCTCTCTCTCTCTTTCTCTCTCTCTCTCTCACACACACACACACACACACACACACACACACACACACTCGTGTTTGTGTGAGTGTGTTAGGTTTTACTCCCACATAGAGGCCTTTAAGTTACACACAATACTATAGTTTGATTCCATGGCAGACCTGATGGCCAGGTCTTCAGATCCCATGCATCTGATGGCCCATCAGGGTCTGTGTGCTTGGTCTCTAGACATTTCATGAAAAGGTTTCTCTGTGCATACCATAATGCAGCTTTTCACTGAACTAGCAAGATTACACAGGTTAATAAAAGATATTTTGTGGAAGGTTATAAACCAGTCTATAAAATGTGATGTTAGCAGTGAAAATAAAATTAGGTAATGGGTACGGCATACATTACCACTAACCTTACAGAGAAAAGCCAACAGAAATACAGTGAAAGGCTTTGGTGTTGCTGACAGTTCCTATAAGAAAGTATGATTCTCATGAATCTCACAGAGCCTGGAAGATTAGCACTGAGCCCAGCCTGATGCATCAAGGCTTATGTTAATTAGTGTGCCTTGCGTTGTACAAGCTCTTTCAAAAAGGAAGGAAATAAAAATCTCATTAATTTTGGGCTCATATTTGTCTAAAAAGCAAATCATATTTTGTTTATCATTTTATGTGATGTATGTGTTTCTGTCTGAGTTTGTGTACACCATGTGTATATGGATGCTCAAGCAGTCTGGGGACTTCAGATTCCATTAAACTGGTATTACAGGGAGTTGAGGGAAGTGAGTACTGGAAACGGAACCCGAGTCCACTAGACCAGTGAGTACTCTTAACTACTAAGGCATCAGTAAAGCCTCTGATAAATCCTATTTTCACAAGAATAATGCAAATATTTTTAAAGCATTTACTTTTAAATATAGTTGTTCAACAGAATTCATGCATTGGATGGTTAATAACCAGTCAGTGTTCTGCCAGTTTGAAGTTCTAAGGTCAAAGAGTGAAAATCAAGTATTTCCCTACTTTTCTTTGGATGCTATCAGCCCTGATACTACCAAAGAAAATGTGGAGACAGGTGTCACATTCATTTCCTACAGCCTAAGTGTATACATGCAGCTCCTCACTGACAATAGTCATCACAGAACACCACAATTCATTATTTGCTGTACATATTTCTAGTTGCCGTCAGGTCATTGGTTGGAAAAGACTGACTTATTACATGTCAAAATGATGGCATCACTTAAAAATTTTAAACTAATGCTCTGATAATAAAAAATAAAGTTTGCACTTGAGCTAGAAATGTGAATATCAGTGATAATTAGAGTTGAAGGCAGGGTCTAAAGTGTCTGTGAGGTAACTGTCGCTGTGCTGAGAGGGAATTTCCAGTGTTGATGCCCTGGACACATAGACAACACCACACACACACACACACACACACACACACACACACACACACACACACACCATGCACGTAGACCCACACTCATACATACATAGACTCAGATATCACACACATAGACAACAGAGGCACACATATCACATACACATACACAGACAATAGACACACACCTTGCCTTGCTTTTAGCGAAATAGAAGGTGATAATATTTGATCTCCTGTGGGGAGGTGTGGAATATTAATATCCAGACCTAGCAATTATTATTTGATAAGCTCATAACTCATTCTCAACTCTGAATTCCTTCAATAGTTTGGTGTTAGTTGATGAAGACTGTATGAAAAAAACATTTCTTTGTTTTGGAGATAAACACCATTTTAGCTTAATAAGAAAATCCTTCACTTTGACTGGACTTATAGCTCCATAAAACCATTAAAAGTTGAACATATTAAAATTCCAAACTATATTTAACAAACCTAACCTACTTAACAACTTAGTCTAAGCTGTCCAAAAAAGGGCAAGGCATGGACTGTCAACCTCAGGCATATGAAAACTGTGGCTCACTGATGCCCAGCATCACAAGATAGAATCCCACCACGTGTCACTAAACACACACACACACACACACACACACACACACACACACACACACACATTTGAAGTAGCTTGCGTATTAGCTTATGGAACAGTTCCATGATACAGGAGTTCATTGGGAGGATTTTCCCTAGAATTTTTAGGATTTCTTTTGATGACATATTCTTTAGTAGTATTGTTTGAAAAATCCTAAACAGAGTCACCATAAATTAGGGGTGTCTGTGTGTTTTAAATCATTGGTACAAATTTCTGATATTACTCTTACATTGTACAAACCTCACACACCAAAAAAAGTGATAAAAGTCTACAGAAAGGATACTAATATGGGGCCTGAATCTACAGGGCTTCTTTACCTTATGCACAAGTTGATATAATTTAGGTAGCTAATAAATCCACTATCTTTCCCAGTTAATTTTTATTTATTCTACAGGATTCATATATATGTACAGTTTATAAATATGGTGTCTCACTTTGCAGACTAGCATTGTATTCACAGATGTCTACTTGCCTCTGCCTCCCAAGTTTTGGGATTAAATACATGTGCCACCACAGCCTGATTGGCTCTTTTATTCAGGCAGTGTGTTGAGGGATGCATACCCAACTCCTAAATACAACCACCATTCTGATTGTACAAAGAGCAACATAAACTTTACAGTAATTAGTGAAATGGCCTATATCCTGATGACCTTTCCTTAGCTGAAAAAAATCTCTTCAAGATGAACATATTATTTAAGTCAGGCAGCTGAGATACAGGAGAGCTTTAGGGCAGAGCCGAGAGCTGGGCAGGAGGAGCCCCTGCTCTATCACCAGTATGTTTATAGGAGTCAACATCTTTCAACCTAGGCATGTTGTGGTGTGAGGATCAGGGACCATCTTTCTGTGACTACCATCTTGAAGAACCCAAGAAAACAGAAGGAGCTGGGCATGGAAAGTGCTCAGAGCAATGGAAGCCGGGATGCTTATGCAGAGGACAATCGTTTTCTAGGTAATCACCCAAAGTGTGTACACAAATCAATTGTCTGAGAATTTACTTCATTAAGTCTTCTCTTACTTGCAGCTGAAGGCATCTTTCTGATAGCTCAATTATGTGCCATACAATCGATTAGTGTTGTCTACCTTAATTCCTAGTTCAACCTAATGAGGTTGATTATCCACTTCATTATTCACATTTTACTGATAAACAAACTGAAGCTTTGGGCATTAAATTAGATCATCAGAGTAAGACAGAAGGACACTCTGGTTAAGTGTCTTCATCTCCTCTACTCTAAAGCCTGTGAGATTAAACTACTTTACTTTGAAACCTCAGATAGCAATACCTGACAAATTCTTTAAATGCTTTGGTGTCTGTGCTTTTCGTGGTTACTTTAAAATTTGCCTTACAAATAAATGTGGAAGATGGGCATCCAGAGTCTGCAATAATGCTGAATGGTGAATCTAGATTAATAACTCATATATAGGTAAATACATAGTAGTCATGCCCTCTTACAAAAAAAATGTGGCATTTAAATATACACTCACAAAAGAAAGGTTTCAATCCCAAACTGCCATTGAAAAGTAGCTCCTTTGTACCAGAATGTTATGTAATTTTGAAGAAATTTAGCTCATGATTTCTTGAGGGCATTAGTCTAATTTAAATCCTGAGGTTTGTGTCACGTATAACAGAAGCAATGAGCAAAACAAAAGGGATGAAGCCATTCAAGAGCAATGAAATAAGAAATTGATCTTCTGTGTATGACTCTATCCTCAACAATGGAATATTATTGTAACAAAAATGCTCCAGATTGGACTTGGACTCTTAATACTTATGAGAATTTACAAAATTATCTGGTTTTCAAGTGTTTTTATAACAGATTTATGCTCTTTCAGTTTCTGTCATTTGTTTTAAAAAATTACCACTGTCATGTTTTCAACAGTACCATAGACACTTTCTGAGCCACCTTTCCTCTGGGCATATATAACCTCTACACTAATTTTGTATTTCTCCTGCAATGGACCCTTCTTCCAGCTTCACCCTTTCCCTGACTGCAAACATTTCCCCTTTACCACAGCCGACTTTGGAAATAGACTTCACTGTGGCCAGGGGATGTATTTGTCCATCCCTTGTGTATTCATCTTCTATACGTGACTTAAGTCTTTCAAGAGATAGTCTCCTTCCTTCAGCTCTAGGATCATGTACCTCAAAGGTTTCTCCTGGCTGCTTCCAGTCAGTTTGAATCCCTAGAATTTTCTGTTTGTCAATTTTTCTGTGTCATCTCCCCAAAGATGTGGCCTGTATTTACTTTACATCTCATTTGATACTTGCCACTGGAGTAGCGGTTTCTTGTTCTTGACAAGTTTAAGGTATGATCTGCATGTTAAAGATCCAGTCACCATGTGCTTTTTACTTTAGTAACTTTCTCCAATTTAATGATATTGAAAGAATTCATAGAGGGACAAAAAATGACATAACATGGTATTATCCAATGGTCTAGTTTTTAGTGTTGTACATATATACTATAGAATATTCATATATATATATATATATATATATATATATATATATCCCTCAAAACCTACTGTTGGATAACACCATGGTATGTGTGTGTGTATATATATATATACACATATATATATACATATATACATATATATACACATACATGTGTGTGTGTGGAGAGGGGGGAGCAAGAGGAAGAGGAGAAGGAGAGAGTGAAGATATATGTAGAAATAATAATAATAGTAAAAGTTTAAAAGGAGAGGCATTTATTTGGGTTGTAGAGAGACTCAAAGTCTATTATATACTATTTTCTGGTAGAGTTTTATATGCAAAATCCTATGACCAAATTTCAGAGTTTCTCATTATCTGCTTCCTGTGTTTCAAGGAAAAGTTCTAGGCAACAGCTTCTCAGGATTTCTTTATTCTTGATAAGGCATATTGGAGCTGTGCATTTGAGAGACATCACGATCACAAATCAGCACCTGCAGTTTCAAGTGTCTGCCCTTGTGACTTTCAAAATGAGTGTTATGTGTAAATCACTGTTTATTTTCTCTCTCAATGGCCTCATAATATTCACAGTACATCTCCTGTGATCTGCAGTTACAGCATTGTCTGTAATGATAGCTTGTGACTTTGGGGTGACTCCCAAGGCTACTCAATGAGAACTTAAATGATTATATAAATTCTATTTTAAGTCAGATCATGCCCATGTGTCCTGTAGAGAAAATAATATTAGTCAGAGTTTTCTGAATGAAAAGAACTGATAGAATGTTGATATAATTATGAATGGAGATGTATTATCCTGGTTTAATATCAGAGAGTCCAAAGGATTCCAACACCTGTCTTCATGCTACAGAGCCAGGTGACCCAGTAGATGCTCAATTTAAGATGGTGCTAAGTAATGTGCAGTTATTCTGGCAAAATGTATCACATGATTTTGATTCTGTATATGAAATATGAAACTAAAAATTCTGAAAAGATTTTCCCAGTGAACTACTACTAACTTAGAACTATTTCATACATTAATACACTAGCTAAGCTAAGCATCAACAATTTTGTCTCCAAAAATAACAGAAAACCAACCATCCTGAGCTGGTAAGTGTTTCTGAAAATACACCTTTGCCAGCTTAGTAATGTGCCATCTTAAAAATGCTGCCTTGGTTATACCTACAATCACAGATTGTTAAGCGGTATTTAAATTTGAGAAACATGATGTAAGTGATTTTAGTAGCTAAGTAGTATTCCATTGAATCCACTGAGAAGGGGAAGAAAAATAGATTTCAGGTTGGATAGAGGGACCAAGCAGGGTGGGAGGGAGAAGGAGGGAAATAGGAGGAATCAAGTCGAGGCAAAACAGAGGGAGGGAGAATTGGAATCAGTGGAGGGATATCTCTGGGATGAGCTAGAAGCCTAGGACAATGGAAACTCCCAGGAATCTACGAGCAGCAGCTGGTGGACACAGATGCAGGGCCCCATACGCTTGAGGAATCCCATAGAAGAAGGGGAGAGAGGATCGAAGGAGACAGAGGGGTCAAGGACACCATAAGATAAAAAACCCTATAGAATCAACTAATCTGTGCACATAAGGACTCATAGAAGGTGAATCACAAACCTGAGAACATGCATGGGAGGAACCTAGGCCACCGGCACATGTAACGGATGTATAGCTTTGCCTTCATGTGGGACCCCTAACATCAGGAGCAGGGGGAGTCTGACTTTGCTGCCTGCCTCTGGATCCCTTTCCCAAAGCTGGACTGCCTTGTCTAGCATCAGTAGAAAAATATGCACCTAGCCTTACTGCAACTTGATATGTCAACATGGGCTGATATTCATGGGATGCTTCATTGCCCTTCTCTGAGGAGAAAGGGAGGGGGAATGGGAGGAGGCAACCTGAGAGGAGGCACTGGGAAAAAGAGAAGTGAGCGTAAGCTCTGATAGGGATGTGAAGTTAGTTAGTTAATTAATTAATAAAAAATAAATTTGAGAAACAGGATGAGAAAGAGGCTTGGGTGGGTAGGCGTGTGAAGGGCAGTCTGAAAATGCTAGACCAATTGGGATTAAGAGCTTTCTTAGAAGCTGTTCTGGGAGCAGTCCTGTTCTAATGAGGCACAGCAACTGAAGCACTCGGTGCTGGAACATGAAGGATGCAGGATGTGTCTCTGATGGGGTTGAAGACAAGACAGTTTAGTTAAGCTTAGTTGTTCATGGGTTAAGATGATTTTTTTGGTCTAAGTAGATGTTTTAAGTTGATAATGACAAGATATGATTGATAATGATTTTCATTCAGAATTTTAGACTCACAAGATAGGAAAGATGTTTTCTTCAAGGCTGCCAAATATAAATAGCCAAAACACTATGAATATAATATAGATAATTCCTGATTGTTTTGTGGTTCTTCTTGCTGTTGGTAGTTTGTTGTATATATGTGTAATAATATAAATGTATATGTAAAAGTATTTATTAAAATTTTGTAAAAATGAGAGGACCTGTCCTTTGCCCTGGTGTCTTAATTGAGAACTATAATGATGAAGAACAATTTTCATTACAAATAATTACTGTGTGTCATATAAAATTGTGTTGCCAGAAATGACATCTTGTTTTTCACTAAATACCATACATCCTTTGTGACTGCCTGTTCGATTGATGGTAGAAGTTGTAATTAAACAGTTTGTGCTTGAGATAACTTTTCTGTCTTTTCGTGGAAGCAAAATGGCTCAATCAAGACCAACATGCATTTCCATGCATATCTCCAGCAATAGCAACAAGAGTCAATGTAAGGGGATGAATGATTTGAAAGCTTAAGTGAGGGTTAACAGTCTGTTCAATTTGTGGATCTTTTTGGAAGATTTGCAAATAAAGTTAATCTCTCAGTGGGCTAGTGATTTTGCATGCAAAGACATCTGAAGTGTTTCATATTGTGGCATTCTCATTATTCAAAGGATTATTGTATGTAGATTGTTATTATAATCAGTAAAATTTGTTTCCAAAATAGTTTGTGTGTGCGTGCATGTGCATGTGCATGTATTTGTGCGAATAAATAATATTGTATCTTATCTTCACTAAAGCTGAGTGAGGAATGAGATTCTGAGGAATGGCTAAGATTTGATAGTAATAAAACATGTTTAGAAAATGTTTCAGAAAGAAGTAATGAGAGAGAATCAGGAAGTGACTGTTCCCAAGTCGAGTGCTTCAAGACCTAAAGGAACTTCTCTGTTGGATCAAACACAGTGCAGTGAAAAAACAAAAAAACAAAAGATCTCATAGCATCATGGGTTCTGTTGCCCAGGTAGTTTTATTTAGCAGGTGAATGACTAATTAAAAGTAAAACTTTCATCCGTCAATTTTGAAGATTGGCATTTCTAGAGCTTGGCTGTCTCTTATACAGCTTTAAAGATTATTTAAATGGTTTTCTATATAGAAAATGATATGGCACATATTTTGGATATAAAAATATTTCAATTAAAGTTTTAATACTAGAAAATACTTACAAGATTAATTCTCATTTGTTAAATGTCAGTATGAAGCCAAAAAACAAACTCAAAAATAAATGTATTGCACAGGCACAAATTATGAGTTTTTGGAGTTTTTAGTATGTGTATTTGCAATGTCAGGCTCAATGATATCCAACATTATTTTATTTTTCTAAAACTTAGAAATCTATATTTATAATATGGAAATTAAAGAGGAATTTTCAGAAGGTAGAGAATAAAACATGTCCACTTTTGGTAAACACTCAATGGACAATAATGGAAGGAACAAAATTTGAATACATCCTAACCTTTGTCCCTCCAAAATAGCATCATGTAACTTCCATGGATCCCTTGCAAAGGAGTCTTAGTCAGGGCTGTGCTTTTCTGAAACAGCAGAGAAGCAGTGTGTATGTGACTAAGAGGCACAGATGCGATCCTAGCAACCAATACTGCATAATGAGAAATTAAATATTCAGTGCTTCAAATTTTCTCTGAACAAAATTTAATACAGAGTCACTAATTAATGCTGAGGAAGTGGTGGTTTAATAGTGGCTCCAGGCAAAGCCGTCTCACTCGATTAAGACTACACAGTTAAGATTCCAGTGATCCAGTTTACTTTCTACTACTGGGGAGATAATAACTTAAAGGTGTGAATGAACACAACTTAAAAATACTTTACAAGCACTGAAATCAGTCAATATAAATGCATCAGGTACAAATAATTGAAAGTATTAAAATAACATGTTTCATACATAAAAGTTAAGGCTAGTCCTTAGAGAAGAACCCTGTGAGGAAGTCAATGAGGTGAAAGAATCTCACCTGGTGCCGGTGTGCCTCGTTCCTCTAATTCTATTATCAGATTATCCCTATCTCTTCTATGCAGAACTAAATTATAAGGGCAAACACACATGTGCATGTGCACACACACACACACACACACACACACACATATACACAGACACATACACACCATCACCATCTCACCATTATCAGTACCACCAGCACCATCATCATGAACCTCCCATCAAAAAGCAATGAAAAATAATATTCAATCCTAGCATGTTTGTTGTATTTAAAACTTAAATAAACTATATATGTTTTCAGTTTTACTGTGTATTTTGAATAAACTTGGGATATTATAAATATTTTATAGGTTTATAAATTGTCTAGCTATATAAGAGATATTGATATTAAGTTTCTATTGTATGATAAAGTCAGAAATCTATCTTTTTTTTAATTTAATTTTGAAGGGTTCATCTTTTGCTGTTGTGCATTTCAATTTCATAAGGAAAGAGACATTTGAAAATTTAATTAGATAAAAATAATAGTTTAAAAATCTGTATCTTAGATATATACTGATTGTCAGTATTAAGCTATGCAGTAACAGTATAAGCTCTATGTTCTAAACATTTTTAAAGTTATGTAAGTTTTTTAAAAAAGAATCTAGCTCACAAGGTTTGTTAGATATCTTCAGCAATGTATATTTATGTATTTGGATAAAAGTTATTTCATCTATGAAAACTTTCAATATAGTGTAAATCTGAAATTTAATTGCAAGTTAACCAAAACAACAACAAAAAAAGGAAAACAAACAAACAGACAAACAAAAATACCAGATGGGATGCTCTTCTGATTGGTCATACTCTTCGTTTTATTTTTATTTTTTAATTTTATTTTATTAATTTATTCATATTACATCTCACTGGTTATCCCATCCCTTGTATCCTCCCATTCCTCCCTCCCTCCCATTTTCTCCTTACTCCTCTCTCCTATGACTGTGAGTAAGGGGGACTTCCTCCCCCTCTATATGCTCATAGGGTATCAAGTCTCTTCTTGGTAGCCTACTATCCTTTTCCTGAGTGCCACCAGGTCTCCCCATCCAGGGGACATGGTCAAATATGAAGCACCAGAGTACATGTGAAAGTCAGACCCCACTCTCCACTCAACTGTGGAGAATGTCCTGTCCATTGGCTAGATCTGGGTAGGGGTTTGAAGTTTACTGCCTGTATTGTCCTTGGCTGGTGCCATAGTTGAGTGGGAACCCTGGGCCCAAATCTGCCATAGGGCACCGGTTTTGTTTAATAAGTAAAGGAAGGGTTACAAAGAAGATTCAAGAATGCCTGTGCTAACTACAACTATTCCTTAATCCAAGAACATTAAAAAGAAGAGTATAAGAAATAGAGGGAGCATATTCTTTGTTTTAATGTTCTTGGGTGCCCTGAGAAATATCAATTTGTTTAAATGGATGTATTCAGCTAGTGTCGATTGTCAATTTGGATGGAAGACACATTTATTTATTCCTACACATATCACATACAAAAATCAAGGGTTACAGGAAAACAACCTGCTTTTGGAGATGAAGAGGAATCAGATATCCTTGTCTTATAAGAAGTGGGCCAGTACATAAACCACTGAAGCCAAGTATATAATTTTCCTTATAGGTTACTTTGATCAGGATAGCCCCAGGAATCCCCTAAAACAGTATAAGCTCCTGTGATTTTTCTTGACTGCCAACTCCAACTAGATGTTACTAATCTGTAGCTGAAAACACTACACACTTTGGCTGCAAGATACTGATAAATCAGGCTCAAACTGAGCTTGAAGTTTCCTCATTCAAGGCCATCTTTCTTAGTGCCAGATAACACTCTCCAGCTGCTGAGGGTAAAAAGGCATCAACAGTCCCACCCAGCTGTGAATTCTATGAACCAAAATGCCAAATTGCCAGACAACATGAGTCCACTGGTGCAATTTTGGCACGCTTGTTATGAAGGTAACCAACTGCTTCTTATTAGGTTTGAGACCTGTTACACAAGAGGGAATCAATTGTATAGAAGATAAAACATCCATGGTTGAGGAGGTCTTGGCCCCAGAAGAAGCCTATTAAACAAATTGACACAGATTTGAGCTGCTTCCTGTTTATGCACAGAGACAGAGACTACCTTCAGCCCTCATCAGAGAAATTTCTCCATGCTGGCAAGAAAAGTGGATAAAATGACTTATGTTTAGGCAGAACACTGGTGATAAAGAACAATTGAACATGCTACCATAGCCAAGATATTTATACCACCCCTTTAATGCTCAGAAAACACTATAGGAATAGAGGTAGGAAGAATCTAAGATCCAAAAGATAGGGAGAAAGGCTGCAAAAAGCTCTAGCTCTAGTGAGATGTAACTGTGGAAATCCTGGGCTCACTGTAGCTTCTGGTACTGTACGGACGCAGCTATGTGTGGATGTGGAAAGTGCTCACAAGACTGTACCACTACCAGTGAGCTACTGACATCTACGATAACAGATTCTGAGAGAGGAGGTGGCATCATCTCTAATGCATATTCATTGTTGAGCCTACCAAGCTCTAGTTCCTAGTTCCAAATCATGGTTACATAGATAGCACTAAGTAAACTCTGTGAGACAAAAAACAGACCAGGAAGTCATGAATTCAAGAAAGAGATTTACAGAAAATAAAGGACTATAACTGTAGGCTGGAGATGAAAGAAGGTGATAAGGGGAATATAGATAAAATATATATCCATGTGTGTGTGTGTATATATATATATATCTTTACCTGTCATCTATATAAAAGTGTATCCTCTTGTTTTCCTCATTAAAAAGAAAAATATAAAATGAGGAGGAAAAAATGCTGCCAAATAATCTTGAGGCAGAGGATAAAGATTAATAACGGTTCGCTAGGCTAGCATGCTCAAACTCCTGGCCACCTTCACCACCAGTACAAAAAGAGAGATCAGTGAGATAAAGGGAGGTAGAAAGTGAGAGAAAAAAAAGAGAGTGGAAAGGAAGAGGAACGGAGAGCAAATGCTGAAAGCACAGAGGTACAGAAACACACAGACTGAAACACCACTCGAAGCTATTCAAGAATACCCCACTGTGCTTTCATAGCTGGAGTCAGCCCAGCTTTACACACTTGTATCAAGTTATTTGACTCCAAAGTCTTGGAAGGCAGTTTCTACTTTGTTTCGTTGCAAGCTGAATTCACAAAAATATCCAACCCCTCTCCTATGCATTTGTAACTGATTCTAAGAGTGTTCCATGTCATCACAAGCTGAACAACATAACTGAACACTATTCTCCCAGTACTTTGGAACTCATAGCCATGGCTCCTCCAGACTAGAAATGGGCTTTAGGTCAAAGTTTGACAAGCAGGGCTCCTGTCACCCATGCTGTACTGGATAGCTTTGTACATTCATTATGCAAGACTGTGAAGTTTGCATCTATATACTGTTTTCTGAATCGCTGCCTACATTTAGAAAGAGCACTCACAGGGATGGATCCTAGTTATTGTTTTAGTTCAAACTGGTACTTTTGAATAACTTCTTTTCATAGACAAAAAGTTTATTTAGTAATTTATCTCTTCCCCCAACTAATCTGTACACATATTACAAGAAATTTCTAACCTAGTAAATATTTTTTATCTTCTATTAACTATTCTTTTCCTATTTTTTGAACCTATTAGTTTATGCTGGCACTTACTCCTTTCATTCTAATCATGTGTGGATTTTTTTTTAGATATTAAAGATTTGTTTCCAAAATTATACATATAATAGGAAAAATTTTATATCTAAGAGAGTTAACAGATAATTGTCATACATTTATGTTATATTTGGTGACTTTGTTTTTTATCATACAGTTTTATTTTAGATGCTGACATTACCTAGTACTCAAAAAATTGTATTGAAGTTCTTTGTTTTTCAATACTGTGTTCCAGTAACTTCATCCTTCTAGTCATGGGTTCAGTGGGTTTTCCAGAGTCCTGGCAAATGCTTTCACTCTGTCATTAGTTGAATGATGGTTTCCTCAGTTCAAATTCATGTTTTGCAATTATAGTACAAAATCATTTAGCCCATTAAGCACAGGCAACTGCACAAAATGAATTATTTTTTTATTCCAACACGAATACCTCTTCTGAAATTACAGAAGGAAAGGATGGAACAGTGACTTGGTGGGGGCACTTCTCCAGTGTCAAACCATCATCAGGGATTATCAGAGCCTTTTACTCTGGATTGTACCAGTGGTCCCTTCAAATAAACACACCACAAACAAGTAGACAAATAAAGATCAGGTGTGTTGCTCAAAGAGATCTGGGAAATACTAAGTTAATGATGTCTAAAGCAAACAATTCTCAGGATTCTTTGGGGTGTCATTAAATCAAATTACAAAAATGTGAACTTCATTCCAAGGATTGTTTAAGATACCAAAATGGTGTCTTTATATTCAGACACACACACACACACACACACACACACACACACACACACACACACA
>OU015744.1:76582848-76604352 GCA_907169655.1 Acomys percivali
CACACACACACACACACACACACACACACACACACACACACACACACCTCACACATATTTATTTTAATCATATTAACTATGGACTGCAAGTTTAGATGAGAACACTGTGGAAGAATGTCCCATGCAATAACCTAGTTTCTAGAGATCTTTATGTAGGACATTTAGAAAACTGCTAATGCATCTTTTAGTTTAGATGAAAAGCTCAGGAAATAGAAAAAACAGTATATAAACCAGAACTGAATAAAGATTATGGTCAATTCTCTAAAACTGACCTCTCTAACAGAGATCAAAACTATGTTTTCTAAGTTTCATTTACTTTAAGCTAAATTATTTTTAATTACAGGACGTGAAACACAAGAATCATTATGCAAAGTCCCCTTCATCACATGAAACTCAGCTACACATGACCTTCCTAACCAATCAAGTTTATCACGAGATACTGATGGCATGAAAAGGCATCTACTCTTTCAGTGACATTTTCAGTGAAAGCAAAGAAACATTTACTCAACTTTTAGGAGCATTTATTTCTAAATAGAACAATTGTTTTCTTCTCCTCCCATTTTAAGGTGTTTGAAAACAATGTTATACTAGATAACAATGATTACACATTGGGAGAATATTTGATTAGCTGTAAACTTCATCTGAGGACAGCACACTCAGTTCACAGTACAGAGGAAATCTCATTAGGAATCTTCCCATCACATTTGCTTCTGTTCCTGCAGCTTATGTAATATATACCAACTATCTTATTTTGAGCACAACATGAATAGAATCTTCCTCAAAGAACAACACAATTTTTGAATCTGAGCAGAGTCCTCAATAGTCAGAAGGTCTCTTCTGGATGCTAGAAAATATCTCCTTCTTTATTACAAACAGAAGATGACCATCTATTAGTAAAAATGAATTTTTGTAACATACAGGACATGGCATTATGCTTGAGTAGTTGAAATCTAAGCATATTCATATTAATTGATGATGAGCCAGACATTTTTTTTTGTTTTGTAACTATATTCTTATTGATTTGAATAACTTTTCATTTTCTATTTAAATTAACTTTTGTATCCAAGTGTTTAAATGGCAATATATTTTGTGAATAAGTTTAACACAATCTTAATAAACCAAGAAGAACATTTTGCTAATTTTATTATTAATGAATAGGTCCATCACTTTTATGATGGTGGGACAGCATGCAGATTCCAGACATAAGTTTATTCTAAACCTGCATTGTAAGTGGGAATTTGATTTTACTTTTACTTTTCAAGTTCTCAAATATGAACAGGAAAATAATGAATGTGCCAATACGTTATGAAATCACCACTTATTATTGAACTGAAATTTAGCTTTCCATCAGTTTCTGGTTCCTGTTAAAATATCTAGGTCTTTAGGCATGGCCACTCAGTTTTGCACTCTCAGTGACTTGAAGTCAGGAGCATATCAAGTCCAAAGGTCTCCTTGACATATAGTGTGAGTTCAAGGTCAGCCTGAGAAAGTAAGTGAGGCCCTGTTTCAAAATCCAAAGCAATGATGGTCTGGGCATAGTACTCAGCAATACAATGCATATGTAACATGTAATGGCCCTCAGTTGAACCTCAATGCTGTTGAAGAATCATCATTACTGTGGCACAAATAATAACATTAAAGTATTTCAGATCCAGTATTAATTATATATCTCTCTGCAGAAAATAATTTATTAAAATATTATATTCATGTGTATTTATTACTTATTGGTAAAAGATGAAGCTGTGTCTTCTCAAATATACACCAAATGTAAAATAATGGAAATAAATCAAAAGAGATTATTTTAGACTGGCTATGTGTTGTATTCTGTTCCATGAGACAGTTATCTATCATATTATCCAGCACTAGATAGATGATTATTTCTGAAAATCAAGGAAGAAAAAGCAAAGAGATGTGTGGTGTTTCCATCCCACAGTGGAAATGTCCTCTTCCATAATGAGGCATACCTATGAACTAGCATTGTACTAAAGGAACTAATGGAACTAATGAAAACTCAGAGAGCACGTTTATTGTCCATGTGAGTAGTACAGTGCCTTGCGCTCCTTGATATGTCTTTACAGGGAAAACAATAGCTATACACCCAAGCTCTGGAATGAGCCTGAGAAGCTCATGCATTTAATTACTGTCAGACCTATAAGAAGGTACAAGAGCTGTTCATAAAATATTCAAATATACATGTGTGAGGCTATTGCATTAACAAATACTGACACCATCTTGTCAGGTAGGAAAGGAGAGCCACACAGATAAGGTGATATATGACACTGTCCTGGAGGAAGCTTATTTGAGCATCTACTTCTTGGAATATGGATGGCGGTATTTATTTCTGTAAAATACTCATGAAGAATGTAAGAAGTACTTTGCTTCTGCAAGCCTTGAAGTTAACAGTGATCTTTGTGTTCCAACATCTAAAATCATTCTGCACCCACTGAAGGCACAAAAATAAAATTCATTGCATGCTTTCCACCAAAAGAATGAAGACAGTGCATGTTTGCTTAGTTAAATTGCTCCTTGGTTTGGAGATGGGATGGGGTGAGGTGAGGTGGGGAGGACAGGGGAGGGTTGTGGTTGAGGGTTTAGCTTAACTTTCCTGAATAATAAATGCCAATAGTTTTCGGTGATTCTAATGATAATAGTGCTAGATACATGTCTTCCTTCATTTTAACTAAAGGCAAAAGCTACAGTGTGAAACACCACTCTGGGTGTTGAATAGAATAAAAGAATTTTTTAGTTGTGTTTGGTTCTAGCCTAGGTCTCTAAGCTATCCAGCCTCTGGGTCCTAGCTCCACAGTCAGTATCATGGGTGAGCTCCCTCTCATCACAAGGGTCTCATGTTAGCCCAGTCATTGGTTGGTCACTCTCATAATTTTTGCACACTTTCATCCAAGCACATTTTTGAGGGCAGCACAAATTGTAAGGCGAAAGGTTTATGGTTGTGTTGGTGTCCCTATCCATCCACTGTTAAGTCTTGCTTGGTTATAGGAGATGGCTGATTCTGTCCCTATCTCCCCCACTGCTAGGAGTCTTAGCTTGAAAAGTCAATGAAATGATTCATAATGATATTCTGCTATAATCATAGATTTCTGCCTAACCCATTTGTCAGCAGAGAGTTTTCACACAGCAGCAGATGGAAACAGATGCAGACACTTACAGCCAAACACTAGGTGGAGCCAGAAAGGTCAAAAATACCACAAGAAAAACCTATGGAATCAACTACCCTGGGCTCATCATAGGGGCCTCACAGAGACTGAACTGACCAAAATGTAGCTTACATGGGACTGACCTAGGTCTCCTTCACATATGTTACAGTGTGTAGCTTTGTCTTCTTATGAGACTCCTAGTAGGGGAAGTAGGAACTGTCTCTGACTCTTTGGCCTGCCTTTGGAACCCTTTCCTCCTACTAGGTTGCCTTGTCGAGCTTAATAGAAGTGGAGGTGCCTAGTCTTACTACAGCTTGATAAGCCATGACTGATTGGTATCCATGGGAGGCCTGGCCTTTATGAAGGAAAACCGGAGGAGGAGTGTAAAAGGGGTAGGTGTGGGGCAACTTGGAGAAGAGGAGGGAGGGGAAACTGCTGTCAATTACCCTGGGCCCATGGGGCTCACAGAGACCAACCAACCAACCAACCAACCAACCATCATGCACCTACACCTATGTAGCAGGTGTGCAGCTTGTTCTTCTTGTAGGTCCCCTAGCAATTGGAAGAGGGGTAGTCTCTGACTCCGTAGCCTGGGTCACCTTGTCTGGCCTTGTCCGGCCTTAGTGAGAGAGGATCTGCTTAGTCCTGTTGTGACTTGATGTGTCAGGGTGGGTTGCCACTACCCATAGGAGGCCCTCGTCTTCTTTCTGAAGAAAGGGAAGGGGAAATAGGGGGCTGGGGGGAGAGGAGGGCTGGGAGGAAAGGGAGTGTGATCAGCTGTAAAATTATTAATTATCAATTTTGAAATATTAATTAATACAGTTTAGGAAAGAAATATATATCTTCATGGAAAGAAGTATGGAGGAGCTGTCAGTGATTACATGCAACATTGAAAGACACCGCTGAGCATAAGGAAGCAAGGAACTGATTTTTGGTAACTGTAGACTTTTGAAGATGTGTGAAAAATATACATTTAGTTTTCAAACCTTGGAGACCAATTCAAAATCCTCTGCAGTCAGGACACTGGTGCCCTGAATTCATCTGTGACGTGACAAGACAGAGGGAGTTGTTGCCAGCTCAAGCTTGTACGCCAATCGAAATCACATTTCAAAATCCTAATGGATTTTACCCTTCTACATTGTCAAATTTGAAAAATACTTTCATATGTAAAAGTGTTTTTAAGTTAAATCATGTACACACACAATAAATATATAAATAAATAAAGTTGAACTAAAAATTAAAATGTGGTGAGCTGGCTCATGTGCTGGCTGCTGAGGCTAGAGATCTGTGTTGATTCCATGATCCACTTGTTAGGATGTGAGAACCAACTGCCACTAGCTGTCCTCTGACATCCACAAGCACATATGCGAGAGCAGCACATTGCCAAACAAATAAATAAACAAATGTAAAATCACCTGATTCTATTTTAACGGAAGTTTTATTCATTCCACAGCACTGATATCACTGTGTGAAAATTTTAACTTCCAAATTAGTGAGTTTTCAGATGTATCTTTGATGCTACAGACACCAATTAAAAAGGAAATGTTGCTTGGTAATTTGCTAATTAATTAATTTCCGTTTCTCAAGGTGTAATCCTACTTTAGAATTTCTTTTTACTAGTGGCAAAAAGATTGATCTTAAGCTCTGGTGGAATAAAATCAGATCTCCCACTGGTATGCTTTCATATACAAACTAGTTAAAATTCGAATCTAGGGCTTCCTGAATGTGCTTTGGCTGGAGTTGTTATTTTTATTTGACACATCACACTTTAAAATAAAAATGACTCTTATCTTGTAGTTTTGTAAGGAACTTTTTAAGTAAATATTTTATTTAATGCTTATGCCAGCATGCACTATGTTTAGATTGAACCTCCCCTTCAATTCCTCCTTCCTCCTCCTTTTTCTTTACCTCCCAACTTTATGTGCACTCACCATCCCCACCCCCAACTCTCATGTGCATATGTCTATCTGGTTCTCTTTGCTTTATATTTAATATTCATGCATCGATTTAATGCTGTATATTTAAGGAGGGTTAAAGAACTTTTTAGAGAGTACACAGTATGCCAAGAAAGACATATAATGGATTCTTATCTTAAGAAATATTCATAGATCAAAGTACACAATTAATTCCATGAACCTTATTCTGTGTTTCTATTGTCTAAGCATCTGTTTCTGAATGATCTGCTACAGAGTGGGGGTCACAGGTCTTTTTTAAATGTCTGCTTTATCTCACATTGTCATCATCCAGTCATACTTGGTGGACCTATCATGTCTGCAGTCTAGTGTATGCTTAATCAGTTGTCATAGGGCTAGGAGAAAGAAAAGGAAGAATGAAATTTTAAGTGTATTCTTTCAGGTTTCCACTACTAAAGAATACAGCCTCTTAAATTTGTAAGAAGAGGTTTAACATCTAGGTCAAATTAGTCACAAAATTTCAACTGCTGTGATTAAAACCCTTTAAATAGAATTCATCCTACCTAGTGTCTACTACAGACTAATGGAAATCTCAGAAAAAAAATTACTCTTAGGATCATTTTATTCTCCTGTGAAATAACAACATGCGTGATTATTTGTTTCATGGAACAGGAAAGAGGAAATCTTCATTATGACCATAAAAGGTCATTTTCCCTGTAGGGGACTTCCAGTTGTGAATTAGATAAGATATATTGCTACATGGCCCTCTCATGATAAATGCCTCTCTGTCTTAAGGAATATCTTACTTTCCGGCAGAAAAATGGTGGCCCACACTGTAGCATGGAAGCCTGTGTTCCATGCCTAAGAACCAGAAGGCTATGACAGGGACTTGCCTGGGAGGCACCATGCCCGCTGAAACTCAAAGAGAGGAACCTGCTGTCGCTACACTATCTCAGTGCGATTTGCCAGTGAATATGCATGAGAAGCTAATTTGCAAGAATTCAGTGAAAAGTAAGTGTTTTGATGAGGAAGACTGAAATAACAAGAAGGGAGGAGTGAGGAAATGGGATAAATATACCATAATCCTTGATTACTCTGCAAATATAGCAGGCATCAAGTTTATCTTTTTCTTAAAGCTTGCAGATTTGTTTCCTTTCATATCTGAAGCCTGGCATGGGCCACAGAAGGAAGGAGTCAGAACCATTGACATAGTTTATTTTAAATGGAAAATGAGCAGTTCATGCTCAGATTTCCTCTAACAACTTCAGAAATCATTTTATGCCAAATTTAAAGAAGTTTTTTTGTTAGCAACAAGAGTTCCAATTCATCTATAGACTCAAATGACTTTCTATATCCAATCAGTCTTATTCACCAGCTATACCTTGATTTTTAATATTCTTTTTTTTAAAAAAGGAGAATCAGCCAAATAAAATATAAAGGCACAATATGGGTTACCTCTCATTTCTACTTTAATGTGAAAGTATGGACTCCTTACTCAGATCTTGTATTTGTAATACTCTCTCCTGCAAAGTAGTCTGCTTTTGCACATGAAACAACAACAACAAAAAGAAAGAAAGAAAGAAAGAAAGAAAGAAAGAAAGAAAGAAAGAAAGAAAGAAAGAGTAAAAGAGAACAATGCCACAAAAATGTTCTAATGTTCACATTAACATATGTAATGAGTACCCAAATAATGATTGACTACTTCTCATAAAAGATTAGCAGTATAAGTAGGACATGATGGAGCAGGCTTTTAATCCCAGCACTGGGGAGACAGAGGCAGGTGGATCACTGTGAGTTCGAGGCCAGCCTGGTCTACAGAGTGAGTCCAGGACAGCCAAGGCTACACAGAGAAACCCTGTCAACAAAAATAAACAAAAAAGATTAGCAGTATATAATTGTTCTTTTTAGGAAATCTTGGGACTATGCATTGTTTCCTGTGGTGTGTGTGTGTGTGTGTGTGTGTGTGTGTGTGTGTGTGTGTGTGTGTAAAATTTCACAAATGCATGAAACTATTATTGAAAAAGCAGTATAGTCCATTGAAAAATCAATAAATATACTAAGGTGTAGATTCAGAGGCAAAATCCAGAATTGATTATGGTCATGGGGAAAACACTAGATTGGGAACCAGAGACCTGAAGTTTACTCATCCACTTCTAGCTATATATACAGAGATGTAATAGAGACTTATTCAGAGAAAGAATAACTAGGAGAAGATATCTACTTACAGATCATATATAGATCTGCCAAAGCCCCATTAAAGATTTCTTTGTGGTCACCTACAGAAAACATTGGCCATAAAGAGTTTTAAAAAGCTATTCTAAAAATATACATCATATAAATTATAAAATTTGTCTATAATGCTCAATGTATTTTTATATAGCATTTTACACATCATTTTAAACAGTATAAATTAATACAAATATCATACACATATATGCATGTATATATTGCTTTATATTAGCAAAGGATCTAACAATGTTAACATCAATCTTGTCAATAATATGCCACATAACCAGGTGGTTGTGGCACATGCCTTTGATCCCAGCTCTCAGGGAGGCAGAGGTAGGTGGATCTCTGTGAGTTCATAGCCAGATCCTCCTGCCGCTGCCTCCCCAGTGCTGGGATTAAAGGTGTACGCCACCATGTCCTACTTATACTGCTAATCTTTTATGAGAAGTAGTGCAATCATTATTTGGGTAATCATTACCCAAAGTTCCAGGACAGGCAAGGCTACACAGAGAAACCTGTCTCAAAACAAACAAACAAAAATCCAACAAATAAACAAAGGTAATATGCCACATATAAATAACCTATTTTGGTAAGGATATAAAAATATTTTAGATTTTCTTGTGTGTATAAACAACCCATGGCCTGTGGGCTTCGTGCAGATAAGGAAAATTACAAGTTCTTCTTGCAGAAAATTATGATTACCAAAAACTTCATGAGAATTTTCAGGAACTACTTTGCATGGTTTTTGAGAGAGAGGATTGTAGATGACAATATCTATCTGAAAGTCAAAATATTAGGTAGGCTGAATAAAGGCACCATGTGCCTGAGGTAATGCTGGGAGCAGAATTCATAAGACACAAACAAGAAGAGTCTCTTGTTCACTCAGAAGCCAGCCCTCTAGGGTAGCATGAAGTGGCACCCAGCACTAGCTCCTGGTTATCTCTGGCTAGCTTGTCTCTCTGTTCTGAAAAAAAATGGTATCTCTGGGGATATTATTTTCTTTTTAATATTTACAAAATGACTTGATGCTGTAAAAGTTATAACCATGTCTGGGTATTTGATTACATACTTTTGCTTTTACCACTGGTTGATGTGTGGAAGTTATTGAGTTTCCTATTAGTACATGTTATTTAGTGACTCGCAACAACCTGGGCAGTATCATTGGCACAAGATATAAGGCAAGGATACAACACTGTGACTCCAGGACAAACAAATTTGAAAACACTAGTTGGACAGTGTCCCTTATCTAGGCTGCTGACAAGCCACACACAGCTTATTGATGGAATTCAGAATATGGGTTTGAGGTTGAAATGAAAGCTTTTGTGAAGGGCAAAAAAGTGAAACCTCTATAAAACTTCTTCAAAATTAATTCCTTTGAACCAGTCTTCAGATATTGCTCTGCCTGTTCCCATGATGCCAGCAGACTCCATAAGATCAAGGAGTTTACTTAAATTCTGTGAACCAAACAGGTCTCTGGCTGTATTATATTATCCCAGGGCTCCAGGGAAGCCAAATGCTACCACGAATCTTCTCAGGTGCCAGTGGCTGGTAGTAAATAAATATTGATTGGATAATTTCTATGTGCAATTTCTTCAGCCTGCTCTCTAGAGGATATTGAGAGAGCAGACACATATTCTATATCTCTGGGATCTGATGATATTCAGTATTCATAATATGAATCTCCAAGTTCTCAAATGAGAAAAGTAGGAGAAGTAGGTTGAGATAGAAGTTGTTTGCAAGTCTTGGTGAATGTCATTTTCACTTGGCCTTGCAGGACGAGCAATATTTAGGGGAAAGCAATGAATGTGACCCTTAAAGCATGAAGAAATAAAGACGTTGGTTGGGGAATTGGCAATATTGATCTTCTTAAGTGGGAAAGAACAAAGAAACATCAGTCTATAGCTTATGGTTTATATTTCACCTGATTCTGAAAATGGAAGGTTGAATCAATGAATTCTGCATTTCTTTAGACTGCTGATAGCAGCTATCTGTGTAACATTAAGCAAGCAGACCTACCTAGCACAGTGTTTTCCATTGGTAATACGAAATACCATCTCACACTGCATGTTACAATATGTGATTCTACACACAAACATCTAAGACTAGCCAAGAGGCCAATAAGGTACCTGAATGCTACCCTCAAGCCATGATAGTAATGCTACAGTGTAGCTAGATTATCTTATCAGCAACTTGAGTTTTAATTCTACCTAATTGATTAAATTTTATTTTGTTATTAAATAGAAAAGCAAGAAATTTATTTCAGCTTTATACTGAAATGGAGTAAAACTACCTTTTAGCAACTGTATTTTTTAATTAAAATACAATTATGTCACTTTCCACCTTCTCTGTCCTCCTTCTCATGGTCTCTCCCTTCAATCATCTCATTTTTTGCCCTCATTTCCTTTAAAACACAGATCCTTTTTACTTTGCTTATTATCACACACATAAGACACATGTACAAATAAATATAGAAGGACAACTGAGCTCACTGAATGCTGCTTGTATGTACAAAATTTCTGGGATGGTCACTTGTATTACTTAAGATGAAAATAAAAGATAGTTTTATATTTGATAGGTATGAAATTTTACTGATTTCCAAGGGTATGCATGGTTTAATTACAAATAATTTGAAACTATGCTAAACAATAGCTGTAATTAAGTGTTGAGATAAAATGTGGTACTAATTAGTTGAACCACTGTTTCTAAGTCAAAGCATTGCTACCACATTTTTCAAATAATGTAGCTGCTTTTACATATATTTTTCTTTATTCAATTCAATTTTAAGCTTTGTTTATCAAATATATGCTTTAAATTAGTCTATCATTTTTCTTTTCTATAAATAGCATCTCCACCTGAAGTTTAAATCTTTTAATCATTCATATACATTTTAATTAATATAAGACAATTTTCATTTTTAAATTGTACTAATGCATAAGAGATACATGCAAAATATGCAGAATATTTATCTAATTGTATTATTTCATCTAAACAAAAACTCAATTCATGTCTAAAACTCCCAGGTGTGATATTAAATTATTTTATTTAAGTATTAGGAGTTGTAAAAAGTCTCTTGCCTCTAATGGTCCACTGTTAAACTAGTCAGGAGGAGATGTCCTTGTCAGCCAAATGCTTGCCTGATAGGCATGAATTCCTGAATTCTATCCCTATAATCCATAGGAATAAAGCTGTGTTTCTAATCCAAGCACTGGAAAGACAGAGACAGGCAGGTGTCTGTGAGTCACTAGGTAGCCTTCCTTGCCTATGTAATGAGTTCCAGGATAGTGAGAGATCTTGTTTCAAAAGGAAAAAGGAAGCAGTCACCTCTAAGAACATCCTAGAATGTTCTCTGGCCTCCACATGCACACACAGGTACATGAACACCTATACACATGTGTACCAACACAGAGAGAGAGAGACAGAGACAGAGACAAAGAGAGACAGACTTGGGAAGGAGGGAGAGAGGGAGGGAGGGAGAGAGAGAGGAGGAGAATGAGAATCCCCTGGTTAAACAACGCAAGGAAATAACACTAGTGACATAAGCAATGGTATGCATGTAGAATTCATATATGTTTTTGGAGGAATAACATTTGCTATTTTTTCGGGACTTTTTTTGTTTTTGAAAATTATTGTGTTTACCATTAGCATTGCAAGAACCTATTACTAAAGATAACACTGTGATTTGTTTCTAAGAAGTATCCCTCCATTTTTACGTGTACTGTGGCTTCATAACGTGCCTTTCCTGGGGCTGCTAGTAGTATATGTTCTAATTGCTAAGGTTAAATAATGCCCTTGTGGTAGCATAGACAACACCTCATGGCCTTAATAACATAGAGGTAAGGCACTATTCCTGCTCTTAAAATGAGTTAATACTCCTATGGTAAATATACAAAGGGAAATTTAAAGGCATTAACAGTTACCAAGATAACCTGGAAAGTGGTGTAAAAAGGGAACATATTTTTCACACTCCATTCTTTATTGCAAAAATATTAAGTATCTATCTTTCTTCGTTGTGTATAATTAGCAATGGAATCAATCTCTCTGGAACATTCCACTGATTTCTGTATTAGTTGATTTCTGAGTACTCCCTGAGAAACTCTGGATGGAACAAAAGAAGACGACTCAGTAATCTAAGTTCATTGAACTAATAGAAACTCACACATTTCTGTCTATACACATACAGACATGTATACACACATGTGCGCATACACACACACACACACACACAGTAGAACAGTGTATAATCAAATCATGAAGGTAGAATGTGATGAGATTCTAAAACATGAACATGTACTAGCTGTGACTGGAGTCTAGTCATGAGGTAACTGACACTTTTCCTGCTTAGAAAAAGACAAAAGTGAGGTCAGAAACTTCTCCTTAAAGACATCATAAATCACTCGCTTAATATGAAAAATGACACATTTCCACCTCTGCTTAGCTGACAGAGAGTTCACCTCTTACTCCTCCTGGGAGATAATATGGTTTTCAGGTATACTCAAGGAGGGTTAGCTCCAGTAGAGAATTGACAGATAGATGCAAACAGTTTTGGCCAAAGCATCTCAGAATGGAGCTCCAATAACTTAAGAAGTATCTCACCACAAAGGGAATGCTTATTATAGACTCATCAAATTCATATGACCTCATAAATTCAGGGCTTTAAAAAATTCTCATCTATCAAGAGGACTTTCTATAACTTCATTTATACTCCCAGGCATTGAAAGGAGCCATCAAGTAAGATAGCTTATTTAATGCATTTTTTTCTACTTGTGAACATCTTGACTCAGTAGAGGCTTACCACAATCAGATAATAATCTAATTAGCCTTCAGAGGAATTTAGTAATCAGCAATGGGATTAATATAATAATCAAATCCTATATATGGAATTAACTGCAGTTTTGTTACTATTTTATTTAAAATGCTAACATTTCTGCAAGCAAATAAAGGTGGTTTAACTGATGGAAGATAATAATTTTCATTTTCAATACAGGAAAAATATTCAATATTATAGATAGTAAGAAAAGGGATTAAATGATGAAGACTAAGATATGTGACTATGCCGTGAGGTAGGAGCAGGAGGTGTTACTAAAATGATGTTATTAAATAGAGTTATGCCATTTTGTATGTAATTCAGATAACAGCATTATTCAAATATATGAAGCATTCATCTAACAACAAATGGTGTGATATTGGTCACTACAGAAAGGAGGAAAATGATTGGCAAGTAATAAAAATACATATACATGTGTATATATATACATATACATATATGTATATATGGGATATATAGGAGATATATAATATATGTAGAATATATAGAATATACATATATACATATACATATATTTACTATTACTAGTATAAACATGAAAATTCAGAATGTCTTATAAATTGAATTTCCCTTGTTATTTTTAGTGGATACATCATGTTTTTATATATCTACAATACAATGTGACACTTTTATATAAGTATGCAATATATAATGATTGAAACAAGCCAGATCATAAGATTAGCACACTCTTTACCCATCATTTGTACAGGCAAGCATTTGAAACGTATTATTTTGGTCCAAAGCTGTAGATTCATTATAAGATCATTTATTTAGCATGCATGAGGTCTTGGGTTCAATACTAAATTCTGTCCAAAAGTATGCATATAATTTATTTTGAGAAATGTGTTACTTTGTGGTATAGACTTGACGGTGTGATAAAGTTCTAAAAGAGATTGCTCCTACATTCGTGAAACTCTAGTGGCTTGTGATGTTTAATAAAATAGCATTTCATATTCACTTTAATGAGTTTCATGGCAAAGCTGGAAAGTCTTTGGAAAAAGTTTAGATACTAGCCAGAAACATGGAGCATGTTGTGATAAGCGAAATCATCCAGGCTCAGAAGAGAAAGATGCTTCATGATGTCTCTTTGGGGTATATCTAAGCAGTTAGAGTCTAGAAACATCAAGCAGAAAGCAAGTTGCTAGGGTTTGAGTGTTGGTAGAAAGGGAATAACTAGGAATTATTAGAGGAAGCATAGAAATTTCAATATACAAGACAAGGAAGACTTGGGGTAATACTGGAATATAGTTTTTGCCTTAGGAATCAAAGTGGTGTTTAGATGCATATGGTTGTCAAATGTACTGCTTCAATATTGTGTTCCTATCTACCATGATGATGATGATGATGTTGATGATGATGATGATGACGACGACGACGACAATGATGTAATTAAATAGGGCAAGAGAATCTTTCAGAAGCCAAAATAATTTGGCACAAGATGGTGTGGAGAGTGACATGGATGTATATTTCCACATTCACCAATTTGAATACATTAAATAGCCATTGTTTTAATTTGTGACATGTACATACAAAGTGACAAAATGTACATAGTTCATATGTGGTTATTATGATTCTTCAACTGCACTCATATCTACTTCTTTTCAAAATTTTTTTATCATCATGAATGTAGCAACATTTTTTCTTTGTGAAACAGGTTTTGTCAGTGAAGTAAGACATGGGCATGATAGAATTGTCTGGGGCTGTTTTAATGTAGAGAACTTTCTATTCTGTGCATGGTGGGCTTCTCTCTCACAGGGAGAACATTCTAGACTTTTATGAGTACTCTGATTTGTGTGGAGAGCCTACCAGCCTTAGTGGTGAAAGAAGTGGCCTTGTCTCATGTTGAAAACAGTAGTCAAATATGGGGCACCAGAGTTCTTGTGAAAGTCAGTTCCCGCTCTCCACTCAACTGTTGAGAATGTCCTGTCCATTGGCTAGATCTGGGTAGGGGTTCGATGTTTACTGCACGTTGATAGGGAGGCCTGGTGGCACTCAAAGGAAGGATAACAGGCTATCAACAAGAGACTTGATACCCTATGATCATATACAGGGGGAGGAGGTATCCCTCAGTCAGAGACATGGGGAGGATAATAGGGTGAAAGTGGGAGGAATCGGGGGGGCGGAAAGGATGGGATAACAATTGAGATGTAATATGAATAAATAACTAAAAATAATGAAATAAAAGGGTGTAGAGACCAAACCCAAACAAAACAAAACAAACAAACCATCGTAGTCTTAAATAGAGCATCTCTCTAGTGTGGACAGCATTCTTGGTTGGATATACTCTCCTCTGTGTGGAAGGTGTGATGTTCTTATATGAAGTATTTATCTTGTGTGGACAGAATCCCAGCACTTAGTGTAGCTTCTTTCTTGCATGGGTAACACCCAGCATGTATAGAGTGGACCTGGTAACTTCTGTCATCTACTATGATTCCTCAGCCTATTAATTCTAGGAATTCTCCCCAGCAGCCAACTCCAGAGGATGCCCCAGCTTCATCCAACTAAATGTGTTCAAATTCTACTAAAAACATATTATCTCAATTAACTATTCATATATTATGTTTGTAGTTCAGTCACAAAGGGCTCATTTGAGACAATGCTAAGAGTGCTGGAAAGGGTGGTAGATTCTTGTGATGAGCTCTGTCTTCACCATGAGACAGAGTTGTGAATTATATATGACCTAATAACTCTTACCTCTAACAAAAACAAGGAAACAAAACAAGTAGAAGATGCCCAACTGCTTAGATCGGTGTAAACCACAGAAAACCAGAGATGCTATGAATACTTATATTTGCCTGGATCATGAGAGAAGATATGGCTACATATTTCATTAATAAAGAAATGTGTAGTGGCTAGGATAACTATTAAGACATTTAGAAAGAAATCTTATATTCTGACTTGAGCCATAGCCATAGGCAACTTTTCATGAAAGTTTTCATTTTGTGGGAATTCTGGCTTAATGTGACTTATTAGGCTTCTTCAAAACCTAAAATGTACATACAAAAATGACACAAACTCCTAACTGTATAATATAAAGATTTTAGAACTGATTATTTTTAATTATTTAAATTATGCATATGTGTGTGCACATGGTTTCTACGTATGTGTGTGCAAATGTTCGCAGAGGCCAGACATCCAGGCCAGACATCCCTGATACTGTAGACCTGGTGTTACAAATGGTTGTGAGCCTCCTGATTAGAAAATTGTACTTAGGTCCTCTGCACTAGTAATGTGTGTTCTTAGAAAACAAGGCCCTCTCATGTCCTTAGTAGGATTGACTAAGGTGGACACTTTTTCTCGACAACCTTAAGCAATACAGGAGAGCCAGCTTCCTCCATCTCTCTCCTTCATTGTAATAATCATTGCCAAGTAATTATTAGTAAGATTGGTTGCAGAATGCTGTTTCAGACTTCTTCAGAGATAATTAATATTATATCTTCTTTTCCCTAGAATTTTCTTCATTCCTTTTCTATTTATTACTCTTTTCTCCTTTCATAATCTAAATATCGAAAGTGAGTTTGCCCTAAAACTTTTCCATGATAGTTTTCCGTTGTAAGAAGGCGGAGTATGATGTCAATCAAAAGGATGATTTGGAAGATAACTATCATTATCTGGGACTATAATAATTTAAATTACAAGTCCTTCTAAAACATTTCTTCCTGGCAGCACACTGCCCATATCCTGGCTCCAAATATTAATATTTATATAATTCTAGGAGAGTTATCTATCTCTCTGTTTGTTTAATCAAGCAGAATAATCTGGAAGAAGCAGGCATTGCAGGGAGAGATCCCTCAAGACTATTCTGCCCGTATTTCTCATCCATGTGGAATTATCTGTACTGTCAGCTAATCCCCGACAGCGAGAGAAGTGAGGTTTACAAAACAATACCAGTTTCACACAGGTCAGATCCCACTAACTTTCTTATGCTGCCCTCTCTATCCCTGTAAATATTGCAGTCGGCTTCCTAAATAAATCACAGCAGGTATTCTTATGGATAATGTTTGCTTCAAGCAAACACCAGGTCTAGTGAGATGATTAGAATTTTCAACAATCGTGACTCCTCTATATGAATTTTTTTTCTCCCTACATCTTTTCAGTACATTAGGATTTTTGCCTTGTTCCTTTTGTTGAGGAAGGTGTTATATTAGGAAGGACGGGAATGAAAAGGTGAAAGAATGAGAGGAAGGTGAGGAGCCTTTCAGATCATAACAGATCACCATCGTGTGCTACTTTTATGCTCTAGTTTATTGCTCCTCCTGTCAGAAGTATGAAGTAATTATTATTTTTCCCATTTTATCAATGAACTTGTTAAAAGTAGTTAATTACATAATTTAAAAGTCACAAAGCTAATAAGAGTCAAAAGTAAGAACTGAACACGTTTCCCCTTAGACTGTCTTTCCTCACTCCCACAGTGCATTGCCCCCTCCTCTACCTCCTTAATAAATATATTTTAGAAATATGCTAGCTTTCGGTTGTATGATGTATGATAGTATGCATTAGAAAAAAATTGATTAGTGAACAAATCTCTTTCCTCTTACCGCAGTTGAAAGAATATTTCTTGGAGTTCTACTCCATTGCTGCAATAACACTGCCATGAAGTAAAGCCATCAGTTCTTTCTGTTTAATGGCGCTCATGAAGAATCACAGCAATGGAGAAGTGGTGCTTTTTTGGCTGTGTTTTATGTGAGGCACTGAGCTTTTTTCCCCCTTCCCCAGCAGGTATTTTTCCTTTAATATTCCTCATTCTCCAGTATCATATTGAATCAAAATGAGAAATTTAAGAATGCATCTGCTCTTAACTCTAACCCTCGTTGGTATACTCCCCGCATAAAACAGTTCCAGCCTTGTGAATAAGTCTGGCAGGGATATTGGGCTAGAAGGTCAAAAATGAGGCTCCGATGTTATAGAGAGTGTTGGGTGACTGTTCAGGCTGTAAATTGTCTCAGTCATTTTTGATATTGGAAGCTGCTAACCTGCACTACTGGTTCACCCAGGGATTTAAGTTTATTCCTTCTCAAGTCTCTGAAGGGGGTTGAAGACCAGATAGTTTAGTTTTACAATCAAGTTTAGTTGGTTAGGGGAAAAATCCTTTTAGATCAATTTAAAGGATTTAAGTTAATAGAGATGAGATGTGATACATATTGAATTTCATTCAGAATGTTAGACCCAACAAGATAGGTACGATGTTTATTTCAAGTTTGACAAATACAAATAGCCAAATCACTATGAATGTAACATTTATATGACTCATGATTATCTCATGGTTCTCCCTGCTGTATGTAGTTTGTTTTATTCATTTGTAACAAAATAAATATATATGTTAAGAAATAACAGGATAGAGGAAATCCTGGGAAATATACTGATCCTCTTATACTGCCAAAAATAAAAATAAAAATAAATAAATAAGTAAAAGTCCCTGAAAAAAGTTTTTTTAAAAAGTGGGGATGGAGCTAGTTTTCAAGATTGTAGTGAGGGTATAAACACTAGTGGCATCACTGCTCTTGTGAGAAGAGGAGAGTAGAGAAAAGGCGATGCATAGTAAAATCTCTCTACTGCAGTACATCAAGTTTGGGCAGAATTAGCTGCTCAGTGGAGGCTAAAACCTGAGAGGAGATAGTGAGATAAAAATTCTTGGTGACACCTGTTTTATTTGACAAATAAGTTAACATTTCAAAAACAAAAAAGTTAACATTTCCTTTTTTTTTCCACCTCAACTTAGATTTTTCTTATTCTTTACATTTTGGAGAACTTCATACATGCCCTCTCTATGACATCATTCCCACTGCATCCCACTCTGTCTATTCCCCCATGTCTGCCCCATTCCCTTTCAACGTCATGATTTTAATCATTACTGTTCCATATATAAGTACACATGTATAAATAAATACAACCTGATGAATTCTCTTCTCATTGATGAAATGTCCGTAGTTTTAGGGCTAACCACTCAGGGTTAGGGAAACAACCATCAGGGTGATTGCCGAGGCCAACAGTTCTGGGGGCACTGTGTGACAAAGTTTCAGTGCCCTGACGATCAGGTGTCCTGAAGACACTGCTTGACAAAGTCATAGGGGAAGGGAGTAAGGGGAAAATGAGAGGGAGGGAGGAATGGGAGGATACAAGAGATGGGATAACAATTGAGAGGTAATATGAATAAATTAATAAAATATATTTAAAAAAACAAAGTTACAGTGCCTGGACACCTTGAAATGACCCTTTACCCCCTTGATGGAAATGTCTTACTGTTACAGCCTCTTGCCAAAGGTTAGAGTGGGAATACTGTAACAACAGCTGGTGTTAATAAAAATTAATAAAAGTAATGGTGGTTCCCTGGGAAAATAGCTATGCAAAAACTGAGTGTTAGATTTACTGTTAGACTATTAATGATATTAGTAAGCATAAAATAGAGGATATGAGAAATTATTTAGAGAGAATAATTTATGGAAAATTTGAAAGCTGACAAGCTGTAATTGACTCATTAGGCTTTTGGCACAGCCGCATCTAATGGGAATAACAAAGGCCATGGAGCCGGCGCAGCTGGTTGACAAAGCTCCAGCAAAGCCGAGCTGAGTGATGCAATTGCTGTGATAAGGTCCCCTACGTTTGGGCCTTGATCTCTATATGTTGCCTGCTTGGAGGGCTTTTATTATTTGTACAACTTGAGGATATTGGATTGATGGAAACTTTCTTATGAACCATTTATGCACTCTCCCCAGAGCACTGCTTCTTAGCTTCCCCAAGACTGTCCTGACTATATTAGCCACAACCCCCACTTTTAGGGTGATAAGCTTATCTGGCCCTACTTGAATGTCTTCCTTATGCCCTGTAGGCTGTGACGAAAATAATTATGCCAGAGATCTCCTTATAAGGCTCTGACTCAAAGATAGTCTTTGGCACATTTTCCCCTGGATGCTCCTTACTCAAGAACAAAGATAATAATCAAAGCAAAGTAAACTTATAAAGGTAAACAATTTTCAGTGGTAGGCTAAAGAAGTTGACATTAGATCAAATTAAAAGCCTTTTCCTTATAATGATGGACAAAGAATGGTGTTCATAAATGATAAAAGAATAAAATATTATGACCTCCCTTTCTTAGAAAAAGTTAATTCATACAGGGCCACTATGTTGTCATATGACCAAGGAACAAAGACTACAAAGACTAGATATATAAATATATCAAATATAAACATTGTATTATGGCAAAAATTGAATAATAACTGAGGCAACTCTGGCATGAAGATTTTCCTTGGGTTTCGTGACACATTGCACTCTGACTATTAAAAGTTGATAACATAATACACTGCTTGGGACATAACAATCTGCCCAAGCTGGCTTGGAGATTTTCTGTCTAGTGCCCTTGAAACTATAAGAGTTACTAGCCTGAGAACAGGCTGTTATGTTTGACAAAATATGCCCTTGGAACTTCAATATTGTTAAAAGTCGAGTTATGGGGTTGATGAGGGAAAATGATTGTAAAATATAATTCTCCTCTGTCATGGTTTATCAATTATGACTAAACTTATGACCAAGAGGAAGTTAAAACACATGTTTGGGCACAAAAATGGTATGGTGTATGTTTGGAACAACACGCATCTATGCCTGCCTACTGAGATCTGTAAAGAAGCACTCTGACTGCCAGTTGGTCAGGCTCTAAAACTCCTCTCGACCCCTGTGCCTGACTCATTCCTCCTTCTTTTCCTCTCCTCTCTTGCATCCAGCCTTCTTCAAGCCTTTCCCTCATTCTGGGGCAGGTCCTAGCACGCGATGGTCCCCGAGAAGACTGATTTTTATCTCTTAGCAGTCACTAATAATCAGCAGCTAATCACCTTCTGCATAAGGCCTTGAGAGATTTCCCCAGATACCTAACAATATGGTTAACTAAGTAAGATCTACACAAAGTTAACCTTCCTTAGACCTCAGTTGTTTTCATTTGGAGAGTGGGGAAAGTAATAATTAAGCAGATTTCAGTATGATTATGAGATATAAATGAAAGAAATGTGGGTGAAACTCGATTTGTGGACACTTAAGTGCTATTCAACGCAGTTTCTCTATTTTTCCTGATGGCTAATTCACTCTCTGTCAGAAATGTCTCACTGGCTCTTACAGTGACTTGCCTCAGGGACTCTGTACACTGCCAGCCACCTGCCTGGGCAGCTGTCCACGGTCAGTCCCCTGCATGTTGAGTTTAGAGTGAATAATAGCAATAGTTCTAAGCATTGCTGACTTCAAAGCTGTGCCCAGTGTTCTGCATAAAAGCAAGGAAGCTACAAAACTCCACGGAGAGCCAGGCATTTTAGAAAAGATCCCTCTCCTTGCCTTCTTCTCTTCCACAAAAACATAAATAAACAAAACAAGAGAATAATAACAAATGGAGACAATTTCAAAGGGATGTGTCTCTATGAGGAGTCTTAAGAATGTGTGTGAAGGAAAAGAAATAGAAATTGCAAGATATTTCTTAAGTGTATATATTTATTTTATTAATGTAAGGACTCAAAATAGTTGTAAATATGATGTCATAGGCTTGATTTGTTTTTGGATTACAATATATTTTAGGAAAATGTATTATAAATTCAGCATGAACAGTTTTCAAGGATTTGGGATGAGAAATACTTATCTCACCAAGGACAAATGACTATTGCTTAAAACCACAATATGAGGATTTCTTAGGAGTTTCAAATCTCACTATTTCAAAGTTAAAACATTGGCGAAGCTGTATGCAATGACAGAAAGTCGAAGTCATTCAGCCAAGCTGACTGCACCCTCCAATTGTCTAAGTATGGCTCCAGTGTTCTGCAGACGCTTTCTAGACTTAGATTCAACATTAATCACAAAACAATCTCATCTGCCTCTGCTGAGGGCGAGCAAAGGGGGTTGATGCCGATATGTGACCAATGGACAGAGTGACAAAAGGAAGCCTGTTTCACTGCCTTCTATGCTTATGCATGAGAGTGGATTGAAACCAGGTAATACAATAACAATTTTTGTGTCAATAAAGCTGAAGAAAGATATCACAAGTTTATATTTTTCTAATTAAAGTTTTAGAAAATATACGGAGATATATGGACAGATAGGAGAGGGACTACGTTTCTGTCTCATATACTTTTAGGAAAATAAATATTAGTACTTTCTTAGTGTCTCAAAAATGTTTTGACTGTGGGAACTCCAACTTTAAAACATATATGTATACAGTAACTTAATCAACCTAAATCCGCTTTCCTATTTAAAGAAAACTGTTAGTCCCCTATATAAAAAATGTTCTTTATATTATCAAGAAGAATTCAAATTGGACTTCCACATCTAGCAATGGAAAAGACTATGTGCCTTAATAAATCCTTCCATACACACACACACACACACACACACACACACACACACACACACACAC
>OU015744.1:76605572-76630516 GCA_907169655.1 Acomys percivali
TATTATTATTATTATTATTATTATTATTATTATTATTATTATTATTATTATTATCATTATTATTATTATTATTTTTATCATTGTCATTATTATTATACTACAGATTCATCCTAATTACTTTTGTTCAGGGGTGTTAGGGAATTTTTGGGGTTTTTTGTGCATTTTATGTTTTATGTAGAGATATTCATTTTCCCTGACAACACTTGTAAAAGAGTTTCATTCTTTTTCCAATAAACTGTGTTTATGCTTTGTGGGGAAAAAAAGGAGTTCTCAGTCTGAAGTTTTACATTGATTTTGGTTTCCAGAATGTCCCTGAAGCAGTGTCACATGCTGGGGACTGCTTGTAGGCTGCAGACTGTCACTTCTCTTCTATACAGGGGAAACCCATTTACCATCCACGGGGATTTACATAGGGGTGTTGAGTAGAGAGCTGGTGTTCAGTAAGGGCTTATCATTAAGAGCCCAGCTTATCTACCACTAGTGTACCAATTCTGCCCTCCTAAATTCTAATCAATTCACTTTTAATTCCTTCTAGGATATGTTCAAAAGTTAGAAGTGATTGCTTCTGACCAGAACAGTTTAAGTTCCGAGCTCTTCTCTTGAACTTCACTTGGTGTGGGAACTAATTCCCGGAACCCTAGACTACTGTGCTAATAACAGCATGGAGATTAAAGGAAATGCTCTACACTCAGGTCATCCTCAACTTGTTATGGCCTGGACCGCACTTCCTTTATGTTGTCCTTCATGTAGAGTAACACGTGTTTATATTATACCTGTGCTGGCTCTTGAAAATTGCTATTTCGAAGATACATTGATTTGGGATCTTAACCAAGTTATTTGCAACACTGGAAATGATTAGAAAGCAAAAGCAATTAGTTTGACTAGTATTTTGACTTAAGTCAATGGAAAAGTATGTTTGTTTTCCTGAGGCCATGCTATGTTCAAAATCATTGTCAGCTTCAAAAAGTGATTATATTCTGATATTATACTCTTCTCTTTTTGAAAAGGAGCAAGATTCTATGTTTCTCAAATAAAATGGTAAATGTAAACTAAAAACATTTACTTAAATTTACATTAATAGGATTTATAGAAAAATTATGATAGGCAGATTTGGGCCTCTGGTTGCACACAGTGCACAGTTTGAATCCATAATTCCTGGCTGAGCTTGGCGGATGGTTCGGGCCCTGAGTCAGTAACTGACCACAGCAACCACTTTGGGCCAAAAGCCCCTAGCTGAGCTTGGTGGGCAGTCCTAGCCCAAAAATTCTGGCTGGACTCAGGGTGCATTTTGGGGCCAGAGTCCCTAGAGGAGCTCAGTGAGCAGTTTGGGCCCAGAGTCCCTAGCTGAGCTCAGCAGAAGGTTTGGGCCCTGAGATCTAGCTGAGCTCGGCGCGTAGTTCGGGCCCAGTGTTCCTGGCTGGACTTGACAGGGGCCCCAGAAGGCTGTGGATACCTTGGCCTGACCCAATGCTCATTCAAAGACCCAGAACGATTGCAGGACCCAGAGTACAGAGGAGCTGAGGATCACTGGCTGTGAGAGTCTAAAACGACAGGGCTAACCTCCTGCCATCCACACCAGTGAAGCATCAGAGCTTCCAGCCTAGGGAAATTATGAGAAAACAAGTGAATCTATCATCAGATTCCCTCCACCCAACTCTGGAAGCTACCCAACAAAAACAGAGATGGCAAGATATCTAAAACAGCGTAAAAATATGCAAAAAAAACCCCAAAACAACATGGAGTCTCCAGTTTCCAGCTATCCCAAAGAAAACAACCCAGAGAACTCAAATACAATGGAAATACAAGAAAATGACCTCAAGTCCTTAGTAATGAGGATGATAATGGAGGAAACAAATAAAATTCGTAATCAAATGCAGGAAGATGCAGCCAAACAGGTGAGAGACATAAAAGAAGAACATAGAGTGGAACTGGAAAAATTTCAGGAAAATGCAAACAACTATATGAAAGAAATAAATAAAACGGTTCTAGCTCTGAAGACCTATAAGGAGGCAATGGAAGAAACTCAGAAATATACAAACAATCAGATGAAAGAAATAAAAAATCAGTTCAAGATCTGAAGATGAAAATGGATTCATTGATAAACACACAGACAGAAGAAAAACGAGAACGTGAGACCTCAGAGAAGAAGGCGAGCAACACAGAGGTGAGCTTTTTTAACAGAATCCAAGAGATGGAAGAACAAATCTCAGGTCTAGAAGATACAATCACAGATCTTGAAGCAACCATTAAAGAAAATGCCAAATCTGGAAAACTCCTGACACAAAACATCCAAGAAATCAAGGACACCATGAAAAGAAGAAACCTGAGGATAATAGGCATTGAAGAAAGAGAAGATATCAGACTCCAAGGCCCAGAAACTATTCTCAACAAAATCATAGAAGAAAATTTCCCCAATCTAAAGAAAGAGATGCCTATAAACATACAAGAGGCCTACAGAACACCAAATAGAATTGACCAGAAAGGAAAACCTGCCCATCACATAATAATCAAAACACAAAACATACAGAACAAAGAAAAAATATTAAAAGCTGCAAGGGAAAAGGTCAAAATAACATTCAATGGCAAACCTATCAGAATTACACCCGACTTCTCAGCAGAGACCATCAAAGCCAGAAGGGCCTGGACAGAGATCCTGCAAACCCT
This sequence comes from Acomys percivali, assembly GCA_907169655.1. NCBI lineage: Eukaryota > Metazoa > Chordata > Mammalia > Rodentia > Muridae > Acomys > Acomys percivali. Next base: position 76,608,237 of record OU015744.1, read on the forward strand.
AAGAGACCACAGATGCCAGGCCAGACTACTTTACCCAGCAAAACTGTCAATAACCATTGATGGAGAAAACAAAATATTCCATGACAAAAACAAATTCAAACAGTACCTATCCACAAATCCAGCTTTATAGAAGGTACTAGAAGGAAAACTCCAATCCCAAAGGGTCAAGTTACAAAGAAAACTACTCAGGAAATAGGTAACTATACCATGGAAAAACAAAACTACACAAATGCTCGACTTGAACTAACATCAAAATTAAGACTCTTAACAGTCACTGGTCATTAATATCTCTCAACATCAATGGTCTCAATTCTCCAATAAAAAGACATAGACTAACTGAATGGGTGCATAAACAAGATCCTACATTCTTCTTCATTCAAGAAACACATCTCACCCATAATGATAGGCATTACCTCAGGGTAAAAGGTTGGAAAAAAAAATTCCAAGCAAATGGTCACAAGAAGCAAGCAGGCATAGCCATTTTAATATCAAACAAAATAGACTTTCAACCAAAATTAACCAAAAGGGATGCAGAAGGACACTTCATACTCATCAAAGGTAAAGTCATCCAAGATGACATCACAATTCTGAACATCTATGCTCTCAATACAAGGGCACCCACATTGGTAAAAGATCTGCTAAAAAAGCTTAAACCACACATCGATCCCCACACAATAATAGTGGGAGACTTCAACACCCCACTCTCACTGAAGGATAATTCATTGAAACAAAAACTAGGCCAAGATATAACATCATTAACCAATGCCATGGGTCAAATGGATCTAACAGATATCTATAGAACCTTTCACCCAAACAAGAAAGAATATACCTTCTTCTCTGCACCCCATGGAACCTTCTCCAAAATTGGTCACATTGTTGGTCACAAAACAAGCCTCAACAGATAAAACAGGATTGAAATAATACCTTGTATCTTATCAGATCACCATGCTCTTAGCCTGCAATTCAACAACAACAGAAATAACAAAAAGCATACACGTACATGGAAACTAAACAACTCTCTGCTAAATGACACATGGGTCAGGGAAGAAATAAAGAAAGAAATCAAGGAGTTCCTGAAATTCAATGAAAATGAAGGAACAACATACCCAAATTTGTGGGATACACTGAAAGCAGTGCTAAGAGGAAAATTCATAGCACTAAGTGCCTTTAAAAAGAAATTGGAAACAATGAACATAAGCAACTTAATGACACAACTGGAAGCCCTGGAAAAAAAGAAGCAGAAACACCCAAAAGGAGTAGACGTCTGGAAATAATCAAACTCAGGGCTGTAATTAACAAATTAGAAACTAAGAAAACAGTCCAAAGACTCAACAAAACCAAGAGTTGGTTCTTTGAGAAAATCAACAAGATAGACAGATCATTAGCCAAACTATCTAAAAGGCAGAGAGACAGTATTGAAATCAATAAAATCAGAAATGAAAAAGGAGACATAACAACAGGCACTGAAGAAATACAAAGAATCATAAGATCCTACTTTGAAGGCATATATGCCACAAAATTTGAAAATCTAAGGGAAATGGATGATTTTCTTCATCAATTTCACTTACCAAAGTTGAGTGAAGAACAGATAAACAAGCTAAATAGTCCCATTTCCCCTACAGAAATAGAAGCAATCATTGATAGTCTCCCAACCCAAAAAAGCCCAGGGCCAGATGGTTTCAGTGCAGAATTCTACCAGACCTTCAAAGGCGAGTTAATACCAATACTCTTGAAGCTACTCCAAAAGATAGAAATGGATGGAACATTATCAAATTCATTCTATGAGGCCATAGTCACATTGATACCTAAGCCTCACAAAGACTCAACAAAGAAAGAGAATTTCAGACTAATTTCTCTTATGAACATCAATGCAAAAATACTAAATAAAATACTTGCAAAATGAATACAGGCACACATCAAAGATATCATTCATCATGACCAAGTAGGCTTCATTCCAGGCATGCAGGGATGGTTTAATATATGGAAATCCATCAATGTAATCCACCATATAAACAAACTGAAAATAAAAAATGACATGATCATCTCTTTAGATGCAGAGAAAGTATTTGATAAAATCCAACACCCATTCATGTTTAAAGTTTTAGAGAGATCGGGGATACAAGGCACTTTCCTCAACATAATAAAGGCTATCTACAGCAAGCCAATAGCCAAAATCAAAGTAAATGGTGAGACACTCAAGGAAATTCCTCTAAAATCGGGAACAAGGCAAGGCTGCCCACTCTCTCCATATCTCTTCAATATAGTACTCGAAGTTCTAGCCAGAGCAATAAGACAACAAAAGGAGATCAAGGGTATCCAAATGGGAAAGGAGGAATCAAATTATCCCTATTTGCAGATGATATGATAGTGTACATAAGTGACCCCAAATTTCCACCAGAGAACTCCTACAACTGATAAACACCTTCAGCAAATTAGCTGGATACAAAATTAACTCAAAAAAGTCTGTAGCCTTTCTATACACAATTGACAAGCTGGCAGAGGACGAAATTAGGAAAACCACACGTTTCATATTAGCCACAAGCAATAAAAAATATTTAGGAGTTACTGTAACTAAGCAAGTGAAGGACTTTTTTGAAAAAAATTTCAAAACTCTGAAGAGGAGATTGAAGATGACATGAGAAGATGGAGTGATCTTCCTTGCTCATGGATCGGGAGAATTAACATAGTAAAAATGGCCATCCTACCAAAAGCAATCTACAGATTCAATGCAATCCCTATCAAAATACCTACACAATTTTTTAAAGACATTGAAAGTTCAATTCTGAACTACATATGGAAAAACAAAAAACCCAGAATAGCAAAAACGATGTTGTACAATAAAAGGTTCTCTGGAGGAATCTCCATACCTGATCTCAAACTGTACTATAAAGCAATTGTAATTAAAACAGCATGGTACTGGCACAGCAACAGGCTGGTTGATCAGTGGAATCGAATCGAAGGCCCAGATATGAATCCACACACATATGGTCACTTGAATTTTGACAATGAAGCCAAATCCATTCAATGGAAAAAAGGATAGCATCTTCAACAAATGGTGCTGGTCTAACTGGAGGTCTATGTGTAAAAAAATGCAACTGGACCCATATTTGTCACCTTGCACAAAACTCAAATCCAAGTGGATTAAAAACCTCAACATAAAACCAGAGACACTAAGTCACTTAGAAGAAAAAGTGGGGAAGAGCCTGGAACATATTGGCACAGGAGACAACTTCCTGAACAGAACACCAACAGCCCAGGCCTTAATGTCAACAATTAATAAATGGGACCTCATGAGGCTGAGAAGCTTCTGTAAGGCTGGAGACACTGTCAAGGGAACAAAGCGACAGCCTACAGACTGGGAAAAGATCTTCACCAACCGTATATCTGACAAAGGTCTAATATCCAAGATATATAAAGAACTCAAGAAATTAAACACCAACAAACCAAATAACCCAGTTGAGAAATGGGGCTTGGACAAAACCAAACAACCCAATTGTGAAATGGGGCTTGGAACTTAACAGAGAATTCTCAACAGAGGAATATCAAATGGCCGAGAAACACTTAAAGAAATGCTCGTCCTCGTTAGTCATCAGAGAAATGCAAATCAAAACGACACTGAGATTCCATCTTACACCCATCAGAATGGCTAAGATCAAAAACTCAAATGACAACACATGTTGGTGAGGACGTGGAAAGAGAGGGACACTCCTTCATTGCTGGTGGGAATGCAAACTAGTACAGCCACTTTGGAAATCTATCTGGTGCTATCTCAGAAAACTGGGAATAGGGCTTCCTCAAGACCCAGCCATTCCACTCCTTGGAATATACCCAGATGATGCTCCAGCACACAACAAGAAAATTTGTTCAACCATGTTCATAGCAGCCTTATTCATAATAGCCAGAATATGGAAACAGCCTAAGTGTCCCTCAGTAGAAGAATGGATAAAGAACCTGTGGTACATATACACTATGGAATACTACTCAGCTATTAAAAACAACGAATTCCCGAAATTTGTGAACAAATGGAATGAGCTAGAAATGATCATAATGAGTGAGTTAACCCAGAAGTAGAACGACTCAAATGGTATATACTCACTTATATCTGCATACTAGCCCAAGAGGCATGTCCTATGAAAGCCTTCCCTTACCAGGAAACTGGTACAGAGGGGAGGACATCGTATTGGGATTTTAGTTGAGAGAAGCATGGGAGAATAGCAAGGTAGAAGGATCCAGAGGGTCCTAGAAACCTACAAGTAGAACATTATGATATGCAGATTTGGGCCCAGGGGTCCCGCTCAAACTAAGGCACCAGCCAAGGACAATACAGGCAGTAAACTTTAAATTCCTACCCAGATCTAGCCAATGGTCAGAACATTCTCCACAGTTGAGTGGAGAGTGGGATATGACTTTCTCACGTATTCTGGTGCCTCATATTTGACCATGTCCCCTGGAGGGGGAGACCTGGTGGCACTCAGAGGAAGGATAGCAGGTTACCAAGAAGAGACTTGATACCTTTGAGCATATACAGGGGGAGGAAATCCCCCTCAGTCACAGTCATAGGGGAGGGGAATTAGGGGAAAATGGGAGGGAGGAAAGAATGGGAGGATACAAGGGATGGGATAACCATAGAGATGTAACAAGAATAAATTAATAATAAAAAAATGATGTAGGAGCGGCGTCAATGTCCATTGATAAATGGATGATCAAAGTGGTCTTTGCACTAACAGTGGCAAAATCATTCCACTAACATAGAGGAAATTCTTTAATGGCCATAAAAACAAGCATGTGTTAAATTAAATTATTAGTTAGACAAAGGCAATTCTAAAAAGAATATAAAATAGTCATATTTGGAGGATGGAAGAGTAAATAGTGTTTCCCAGCCCAATAGGAAGTCATGAGAAATAAGACCAGGATGGCAAATGAAGAAGATGAAAGCAGCAACTGGAAGCAGGATATCTTTCAGTTTTTCACAAGCTGATGACTTATGTTGAGCAAGCTGATTAGAAAGCACAGTATTATATATACTATATTCGGGGGGAAACAGCCAAGATCAGTAGAGTGCTACGACAGACAATGTAAGCAAAGATAACAGGATACGTCAGACATAGGTACCTAAATACTGACAACTACAACCCATGGGCAAGAGACAGGTCCCCAGAAGCCACAACCTTGACTCTTCTGAGGAGCTCCTAGCCCCAGCCTTAAACAGGCCCTGCCACATCTACTCCTGGAGAACTCAGATTTCCTTTGCCCATTCATCAGGACCTCTGAGAAAAGTATTTTGTTGCTCTAGCTTCCAATGGTTACTCATATCTACTGCTAAAATTCTAGTTCCTTTCTGTAGTACCAAAACTTAGCAATGCATTCTGTGAGTCCATTGGTGAGATCTTCATCATGTCACTCTGTGCTACATTGCCTCTGTAGAAATATTCCTGCTTAGGGAATGAAGAGCTGTATATTAAGCTATTAATGTCATCTGGCATTTGTTTTAGGGTTTATGTTTTGTTCATTTAGTATAGACTATAGTTTTTCATTAACTTTAAATCTTTGAGCATCTGAGAACTAGTAAAAATCTTTCTAAAGTGAAAGGGAGGCAGACAGACATACAGACATACAGGAAGGAGGAAAAGAGGGGAGATATTTCTGGTATATATGGATACACACACACACACACACACATATATACATACATATATAATCATTTTATTTTATTTTAGGTATCAAATAGCAATGCAGAAAGTATCTTGATGAAACCGCTTTTCAAACTAGAGGACTTAAAAAAACATGACCAAGGTATTCAATCTTTATATTTAAAAGAAACTAGAGTGAAAACTAAAAGATTTGTATGTGCTAAGAAAATGACAGAGATGATGCTGTGTACTGGCTTGTGGTAACCATGACCGAAAGACAGCAAATAATAATGACATATATCCTCCCAGAACTTTGTATGCTGAGGCAGGAGGATTGCTGTTCTTTCAAGGTTAGATTCTTCTAGAGTCAGATGCTTTTGCTCAAAAGTAAAAAAGTATCATAGAACACAGCACATGGTTAAGCCACTGCAAACCAGAGAGTGGCTTCCTGTGCAGTGCAAGCTTGCAGCCAGGAGGACAGTGGGGGCTGTCCATAGTCCATATGTGAAGAGAAGTCAGGTACTGAATTATTACACACAAGGCTCCACTTAAAATACATGCAGCCAATGTGCTAATGATTCTAATTCTGTAAGGAAGCAGACACAGTTTCGTGGAGTGCATTTAATCACAAGGCCACAGATTCGTAATTTCTGATAATTAAAAGCCTCTGAAGAACAATTTGTCATCAGACCTGCTACTTAGGAAGATAACAACCCACAGAAGAGTACTCATTAGATGGCCATCTCGGGAAAGTGGTTGTTTGAAGACTAAACACATGAATGAACACAAAAAATGAAGTCCTACAACCCAGTCAGGAAGACTATCTAAATGCTGTAGGTGAGCCTTTGGAGGGCTAGAACTAAAGTAGTGTCTACTGGAATTAGTGATTTCGTGATAGTTAAAGTTTTGTTATTTTATTTTTTATTTTTTAGTTATTTAGTAAGATGTGGAGGAGATCTGGAGAGATGGCACAGAAGTTAAGAGCACTCGCTGCTGAGGCAGAGAGCACTGGTTTGATTCCAAGGATCCATATGGTAACTGAAGGCCTCTTCTAACCATAGAAGACAGCAGACACACACACATACATGATGCATATACAAACATTGTGGAGAAAGATTCATTTATATATATTCATATATATGTATAAATGAGTCAAAAAAGAAGTTGGAAGTCTTCAAAGAGATGATGTTGTGGGATGAGAAATACCAAGGAAATATAAAGAGAGCTAAAAGGCAATGCATTTCCTCCTAACTATGTCAGTGATGAGCTATATGAAATGTTATTTCATAGTTATTGATTGTTCTTTGATGAGGACTGACCCTGTAGCCCAGACAGGTCTTGGACTTACAGGAATCTTCATGTTTTAGCTTTACAAGTTCAGTCTAGATGGCTATGTGCTGCCATACAGGCTTCCTTTTCTGAAGTCTTACAGATCCTTTCAAGTGGAAAGATGAATAGCCTCAGTGCAGCATCTCTGAAGGCCTTTGTCAAAAGAGAAGGGCTTTTACTCTAGGCTACTGGCATCAGCTTCCTCAGTGTCCTCAGGAGTGTATGGCTTTATTCACATAAGGTTCAAGGACTGACCACTGACCTATGGAGAGAGAATGAAGGAGGTACAGTAGAGCGTCATTCAGTGTGGGATGAATGCAAGTTCCTGTGAGTGCTGTGAGAGATGTGAGAGCTGATTGAGTGGGAATGTACATCAAAGGCCACTGAACTTTGTGTTCCCTATGAATAAGCAATTTATGATTCAGTTAAGGAGATGTATTGGAGAGAAAATATGGTTTTCACTTACTATTTTATATACATCTACTTATACATTAGAATGATCACAGGAGCCATTTGTAAAATGTAGTTAATTTCAAGAGAACAGTAAAACTGTATTATTTAAATAATCAAGATAGTATTTATAAATGATACAGATAATGGAAGGGCTAAATCCGAATAAATCATTATCCCAAACATTCTTGTAGTGAGAACATGTAAAATCTATTCTATCTAGTCAAGAGTACAGCAGATAGTGGTTGACTACACACACCATGATGTACAATAGATATTTTGATCTCACTTTTATTATTATTTAACTGAAAATTATGTCATTTGTCCAATAGAGTCCTTCCCTGCACAATACCTCCCAAATCCAAGATGTTTATAATTTAGCATCTGTTTCTAAGGAGGATGTATAGAAATATTTTAACTTTGTTTTTTCCATCACCAAATTTTCCTTTTTAATTTCAGTACACATGCAAAAACAACATTTAGGAGCATATTATACTAACAGAAGATATATAATAACAACTCATGCAATTTCATGTATGATTATCTCTCTTATTCTCCCATTCTTTCTGCATTAATTTTTGAGTACTCTGAGCTAAGGAAAACCAACCTGATATAATAGTGAATGTTAGCTTTACTCATCTGTGATTGAGGGGGTTAGGGAATAAACATCAGGAAGCTGAGAGGGTCTAATGCTGGGGAGTTGTCTTTGGAATGGTATGTTATATCTGGAGACTCCATTGAGCGATCAGGAGACAATATGGGACCATTTTCTGTAGAACACAGTGGCCTCAGAGCTCTTGGGGGTTCCCATTGCTTATGACCTCATCATTGAACTCAGAAACTTAAGTGAGAGCTTAGAGTATCTGGGTTGATGCTTTGAGATGGTGTATTAGTTGTTTGCCTTTTCATAGCAGCCTCAAGAAGGGAAGCTTACTTTGTTTTACATCTTGAAGTGTATAGTCTATCACGGCCAAGAAGGCATGGTGGCAGGAATGTTGGATAACTTGCCACACTGCCTCTGAAGTTGGGGACTCATGGGATACATGCTGGTGCTGAGATAGCTCTCTTCTCTTTATGCACACACCGGTGACCCCTGAGTGAAGGTGGATCCTCAAACCCAAAGTTATCCAATTTGAACATCCCTCTCAGACACAACCAGGTATGTGCATCCATCTTGAATCTAAATCTCAGGCTGCTGATCAATTGGCCATTACAGCTGATATTTACATGTTTGTATGCCTGCTATAGTTCAGTCTAGAGATTGTTACTTCTGTTTGAATGCTTAGTACTCAGATCAAAGTTGTCATAGAGAATGTTCTTTACCATACTAACTTCAGCAGCACACACAGTTGCCACAACTCCCCATCAAGATCATTTGCATCAGAACCAAAGAAGATGTGAGAGATGAGCGGACTTTACTTCAAAGGATGGCAGCAACCTGACTCTCCCTCCTTCCTGCCTCTTTCTTGGAAATCTTACTTTGTCTCACACTCAGGACTTGAATGTTAAGAAAAAAAATGTTATGGCTATTTTGAAATAATAACTTTTACACTTTGATTTTAACATCCTGTAGCTAAAATTTACAGTTAGTTGTAAATGTCATTTTTATTTGCTCAGATAATGAGATGTGATGAGAGCCTTAACTACATGGTACTAATCCATGGCTTGGGCTGAGCCCAGAGTGTTACTATCTAAATATCCCTAGGCCTAGACTGGGAAGCTTCTAGTCCCCATACAATCTAATCCTCTGCAAGCCCAGACCTTGAAAGCTTCAGTCTGCTAACCTAGGCATAGATTGTTTTCAGCCTCTGAGACTTACTGATGAATAAACTCACCCTTTCCAGTTCTTTCTGAACTGTGACTGATTAGTTCAATTCAGCTGTTCTTGCTCACTACTCCTCTCAATGCTAACTCTTTCAAACTGACTTCTCCAGGGTTCTCACTGAATTGCTCTACTTGGAAAAACTGCGTCTCAACTCCACAAACTGAACTACATAAACTCAACTGAACTCAACTGCACTCAAATCAACTCCAACAAATTATAATATATTCCATTCTACTGTATTCTCTCTGTGCTGTTCTTAAGGAGCTTCTCTTTCCTGTCTGTTCTCATGAGAGTTGGGCCTATTCTATCTCTGACACATTCTGGCAATATATCTCTTATTCATCACTTTGACCCTCAATTAAGACATCTTTGTTTGGGATGAAAGGTGTGTACTAAATTTGTATCTATATTTCAGTCAGAGATTAAATGTATGTACTAAAGGTGTGTCTGAATTCTAGCCAGATCAAAGATCCAGCCACTTCTTTGGATGTGATCCCTTGCCAGAGCAGCCATCTGGCTAGATTAACATTCCTCTACAGCTAATGTTTCCTTATTAACATCATTGAATAAAGCAACATGAGGAATTCAAGATATCTTGGGAATAAATCACTCTGGACTGGTCCTTGAAACACAGACAAAACAGGACTCTTCTGGTGGCAAGTTTACTTCGCAAATTCCTATTGTCTTTATGTCACATATCACACAGCCCTTGTCTTCTCCAGTGACAAGGAAACAGGGACTGTTGGTGAGCCTGTCTACATGTCAGCAACACCTTCCCTGGATGCTTATCTTTTATAAATGTCCATCACTCTGTGCCCTGTTGTTGTAGTTAATAACCTCCCTCTCTGATGCCCAACATGTGCAGTACCAAAGCAAGATAACAGCAAAGCATAGGCAAGCATCAGGCTTAGGGAAACCTGTGGATCTAAGAACTATCCCCACAGAGCAAGAATAAAGTGATGGAGATTGCTGTAAACTCCCACTGCCAGATGGTACATTTTCACCATTTCTATAGAACATTTGAAGCAACTTTTATCATTCACTTTACATCCTGATCATAGCCCCTTCCTATCTTTAATATTTTAAGATATAATAATGCTCCCTCAAAGAATTTTTCCAAAGTAAATTACTTCAAAGTACTAAAGCCATAGTCTAGATAGGTCACTCCTAATAAGGCCTAAAAGAGGAAATGGGTGAATGAATACACACACATACACACACACACACACTCACCTGTCATCAGAAATCTAAGTGGTAAAGATAGGTTTTATATCTGATGGTTCTTTGGAGTTTGACTACTATTTGCTCCCTAGTTCAAACAGGAACTTAAAATATACACCCATAGGTAACAAGATACATTTTATTTATTTTTGCTTTTATTTTGTATGTAAAACACCCAGTAAATATTTATTAAGTCAATAGATATTCAGTTCTGCAGGTGAGTTATTTGTATGTTTTGCATAAGAATGTAAATATAAATTTTATATGATTTATTATATTCACAAAATACCATATCCTTATCATCATCACATACATGTAGATTCAGATTTTAGTGTGAAAATCCATTCCATAAAAAGGCATATACAAGACACATTTTAAATTGAAACCTTCACCCCATCTCCAAAACTTAGTGATTATGAGGGACAACTTCTCAAAACATAATAAATATCAGTATTCAGGATATCCCTGCCCCTCAGGGCTACCTCTGTCCCCCTGTAATAGTACTTAATATGCTAATGATTTGCCATCTGTCTCTGCCTGAAATGTAGGTAACTGTAGCTTCAAACCAATATAGGCAGATTTTGATCAATTTATCTTGGGTCCACATCTCTATTTTTTTATTTGAGAGTCACCAAACAAACAAACAAACAAAAAACCAAAAAACAAAAAACAAAAACAAAAACCACAGTAACTATGGGCGTCCAGAATCAGAGGAAGTATCTTTCAGTGCCCTGCTCATTACCCTTTGATTTACTGGAGGTGCTGGGTCAGCGCAGCCAGAGAAAACTTACTCAGGATCTATCATCTTTATCTAAATGTTGTCAAAAATTTTTTGCCTAAAAAGCTTACAAAATTGGTAAAATATCATTGGGGTCTATAAATGAAGGAATTTCTCTGATCCTGTTATACAATGAATACTCTTTAATGTTTCACTTCCTGAAAAGAACAACCCAGAGGCTGGCTTAAGTTTCATGTCAGATCTCAATGAAAGTGCTCATAACTCCAGAACCTCCAGACCACAGCTCTTCCTTCCCTACCCCAGTGCTCTGTGTGGCAAGACTTTCCTTGGATGTCTTTGCACTTCTGTACACACCCTCCTGAGACACCCTGGTCAAGATACTGTGCGAGCAAGGTAACTGTGGCACAATAGGCTGAAAGCACTTAGCTTTGTTTCTAGATTCTTTTTTTGTATTTTCTCTAAAGATATTGACAGTCAACATAAACATTTCTTGAACCACACAACTGATTGTTACTTGGGAGACAATTTTATTCTAAAGTGAGATAGAGAATAGTTGTTGAAATCAAAGGGATCTAAGGCGGAAATTCAAGGCAAAGGCAGACTAAAGGAAAGCTCCCTATTTAGAGTAAATTCAACTTCTAGTATCTTTGTAGAAATCAGGTTAAGAAACAACAAAAACATTGGTTTATAAGACAGACCGTTGGTCCCCGTGTCCTTTTCTCTCCTGCTAAATTGCCCGTAGCTTGTGGTTTTCTTCATGTTTCTATTGTAGCTATGTCTCTCTAGGTCACCACAAATGAGCAGTTAACTATTTCACCAACATTTGCAATCTAGCAAAGGTGGTATTCCCCTGAACTGGCAGATTGCTTTTTAATTTTCTGCTTGGATGTTTTTTTTCTCCCCTGTAGCTTCCAAAACAGTCTTGATGGAGAGGCTAAAATGATTGCAAATTTTGCTGATGTCTGCCAAAAGCTGATTAACCCTCCCTCTTTCTACAGAAACTCATGTAGCAGCAGGCTTAGAGGATGTAAGAAACATGTGTACAGCTGTGAGACAAGAGTCCTCTCATGAGGGCTGTGCATCGCTGCCTCCGTATACAGGAGAAGTGTCGTGATAAATATTCTGGGCAGGTTTTATGATAGGTTTCTGTTTCCATAGTTAATGGAAAATTTAGGCCTGCATAGAGATGTTGCATTCCAGATAGCTAAATATCATGATTCTTATGGTGTAGGTGATCTGTGGATAGTAGCAAAGATTTCTTTAAAGACTGTGGTCATAAACACAGATATTTTCATTACCATGTGTTAATTGTAATAAATTATATCCTTATTCATTTCAGATGACAAAGACCCAGGATTTTTTGTCTCATGTCAATTGGGAAACTGATAAGACTTCTAAATTAAGATATGTTTCTATAGCTTTTTTTGTATTTTTGAAATAATGTTTAAAATTATTAAGTAAAACTACCAAATTTGACGGTATAGTCTGTTTTTAATTGTTAATTAATTATGATGTATGCACATTATTTTGATGTAAAGTTTTTATTATAATTTTGTTCATGTGGGTATTTTTAGTCCCTGTAGGTATATGTATTCAGAGAGCATTGAATCCACTGGAGGGATAGACAGCTCTGTGCCACCATGTTAGTGCTAAGGAACCAAACCCAGATCCTCTGCAAAAGCAGCAAGTAATCAACCATTGAGCCACTGTGTTCCTGAACTTGGTGTTATATACACTTGTGTATAGGTAGTTGCTTACCTGAGGCCCTGAACCTGCTGTTGTTCTATGAATGTTTAGTGGTTGCTTGCCTGTCCATGCAGGTCTAAACACCAGGGGATGAGATCGGGAGGTCTTCTTCAATTGCTCTTCCAACTTACTGAGAATTCTAAGGCTTTCTTTTCCTTGCCTTTGATTCCTGCTAGTCTCCCTCTATATTCACTCAATCCAAACCATACTGGCTACCTGAGTCTGTACCTGTGCTGGGCTCTTACATAATCCTTGTCTTTGCTTGACTTCTGCCCTATCCTACAGGAGCATCTTTGCTTCTTTAGTTATCGACTCATTTGCTCAGTCTGTATCCAGTTTATAACTGCAATGCCTTCCTCCCTCCAGAACCTCTCTGCTCATTCTGCACATTCTCTCCTGGACTATTACATTATTTGCTCTAATGTATTTAATGTTATGCTTAAAGAAATTATTATTTATTCTCTTAATCATTTTAGGAATAATAGAAGCCAGAAAGACTCATAACAACTTTATATATTTTCTAAATGAATGAAGAAATGGTTAATTTTTAGAAAGTTCTTGAAGATCTATCCTTTTTAAAATAAGTTTTCCCCATTTGCTCTTATACATAATTGGCTCCCCCCATATTTTCAAGCCATTTAAAGAGTTAATATTTATAGTGATAGCTAGCAATTTTTTATCTGATTTATCTTATACGCCTTTTATCTCTCCAAATAGAATGTGTTTTTGAGGTTGATAGTATCATGTACCATTCAGATTCCAGTGAAATTGCTTGTCGGTCAAGACCTACTGCTGTGCCACCACAGCACAGCCTTCTAGCATCCATTGCACTCTCCTTCTCCGCAATCCATACCATATATTATTACACACTGAAGGATTTGGATGTAGGGTCCCAAACTTTTCAAATGTTAATGTCTCCCCCACTATATAGACATTTGTCATTCAGAAGCAGGTAATTAAATAATTTGGTTTATATTTTTAACTAATTTGCAAATAGCCTTATTTGAAAGAAATATGCTATGGAAGAACTTATTAAAGCAGGAATTATTAAGATCAACATGCAAAAGACCTCCTTCTTTTCACAAGTTTGATCACCCATTGGAGGAATTAACCATCTACATAAATCTCCACAGTAACAGGATCCTATGACTTGTATCTTTGTAGCTCAGAAAAGAATCTTGGATGTCCTGCAATATTCCATTACAATGCAACAGAAAACTGATACAAGGACAGCATATCTTTTCTTCTCTACACAAATTAGCTACAAAATGAGCAAGCTTCCAAAAAGACCCTACCAAGGAGGTGCATAGATTTGTGTAGAGAGTCTGCCCAGCCTGCTGCAGTTTGTGCTGCGCCTCTTGCCCCACATGATGTCCTTGACACATTTCCATCTGTTTTCTTTCCTGATCACCTTGCGTCAGAGCCTCATTTAAACTAGAGAAGCACGCAGAGTGTGTGTGTGTGATGACTTGCCACAGCTATTTTTTTTGGTACCAAAATGTATAAATCTCAAATGATCCCTTGCAGAGAAAAATCTTATTAGTAATATCCTTGTAAATGATGGGCAATGGATTGTACTCGCTGCTATCTTGTATGCATGTGAGCTATGCCAGTTATTTGCTTTTAGCAATTGATTAATGGCAGAAAGGAAATGAATTAGGATAGAAAGACAGATACACACTGTAGACATAACATCATCTCTTTTTTTTTTTCTCTACATGTATCAGTTGCAGAATTATCTACTGTTCAGAAAGTCGCTGTACAAGGGAGGTGGGGTAGACACAAGAATTCTATAATTCTGCGTACAAGTCAATCGGATTTATCTCTTAAGCCTCTTATCTCCCCAAACAGAACATCTTTTTGTGGTTGATGGTATGCAGATATCATGTACCATTGAGAATCCAGCACAATCTCTTGCCTGTCAAGGCCTATTACTGAGCCACCGCAGGAATGCTTCTAGCTTCCATTCTTAAACCCATTTCAAAGCTATTATCTTTTATTTGGAAGACAAATGCTAATTTAGCCTAGTGCCAACAACTACACGTTGTGGGCTTCTTCTTCAGAAATCAAGGAGTGGAGAGAAAATAACTCTGATCAACTGACAGTTGCAAGTGGCTCCAGCCCAGTCCTGAAGTTCAAGGGGAACGGAATGTCTCCTATGATCAGCTGGGTTAAGTGGACATAGTGTAGGTATGTGTAAGTGTTTGACTGTGGGTGTGCATTCTCAAAGATGACTGTGTGGAAGCTGGAGATCAATGCCTGTTGCCTTCCTTCATCAGTCTATACTTTGGTTTGGTTTACGGGGTCTCTTACTGAAACAAGTGCTCATGGGTTAATTAGGCTGGGCAGTGGACTCATGCACCATCTTGCCTGGCTTTGTACATGGTTTCCTCCAAACCGTGCTCAGGTCCTTATAATTACCCAGGAGACAATTGACCAACTGAGTCAGATCCATAAGGGTCTATATGTTTCCACTTTCAATTTTAATTTTCATAATAGGTCTCTGTAATCATAGTTAAATCTCACTGTGCACCAGCATTCTGCCTCTCCATACTGTAGTCACTTGACAGGGAGCAGAATCTATTTAACATACTTTGCTTAAAACAAAGTCATAGCTTGAGGAAATTTCAGTGTTGTGTTTTAAGATATGTAAATTTCAAGTGTGTGGTAATTTCTCTGCAGGTTTTATAGCAGGCAGAGAAAAAGGATCAGGGTGAGGTAAGAAAAAATTTTGGCTCAGCCTGATACTATGTAACCAGTGTTGGACCAGGACTTCTAGAGCCTGGCCTAGATCATTTTATTTTAGCCACAGTTAAGCACAGGACAATTTTGAGAAAAATGAGTATTCATATAACAATTAACTCAGTCCCAAGTGCACAACTATTTAAGACATGTTTACGTTAAAGCACTTTATGAAGTACATATGTCTTCGTCTGTAAGATGACTTAGAAACAGTGTTCAAGATAAGGGGCAAAGGAGAATGACTGAGGTAAACACGATGCATGCAGGAGTCAAGATTGGTTAATAACATAGAAGTCAGTTAGGCTGTTGTAAAGCAAGTGACGTTACTCACAAAGACGGGTTGGTTTTATTATCTAAAAGTAATGCTCAAGATTGAGGGGAAAGAGTCTGGGGTAAGTAAAAACAAAAATTCTGGTAGATATGGACAAAACCAGTCTCATTAGAAGGCAAAGGGTCACCAGTGTGTAACACCACATTGTTCCTGGCATTCTAGGAAGAGTAGCTATACACCTCATTCGCTGAAGTAAAGCTGTGTGTTTAAGTTTCCTGACTAGAAGTCAGTGCTTATATGTGTGCATAAGCCTCTTTTGCCCTCTAAACAAGTGCTTGGAACTCCTTTTTAAATTAAATACTTACAACATTGATAATTATGAAATATAGAACTTAGGCTCTATACTAATATGCACTTAAGTTTCATAATCTGTGTGTCTGAATGTTATGTTAAGTATTAATTTTATCTATGCACTGGAAATAGTTAAACCTTAAATTCCAGCTTCCTGGTATATTTAAGGAAGTAAGTTGCTCAGAATGCATTTGGAACCAAGTTTTGAGCATAAATAAAGTATTATAGAGAAGAAGTTGACTATGTATGAATGAAACAATACTTCTGAACATGCATACACTTTCTTCATGCAAATCTCTGACAGTGAGCTCTATCAGTACTGTAGACAGTAGATACAAGAATATTTTGTCTATGAACCTGGATTTGCTATGACAATCTCAGGGACCAGAGAATATTATATACATGAAGCTGTTTCCTCGTTTGATTGCAGAGCCTACAGTTTAGATAAATAGGCCTTTCTATCTCTTGTTCCTTTCATCTGGGACAGGCGTATCTCTGTCATGATCCTAGAAACATTCCTGTCTATATACCTAGTACATATGCAATAGATAAATTCAGAGCCTGTCAAAAATAAACTGTAGTCACACTGCATCACCATTATTTCTGTGTCAAGCAGACAACTTCCCTGGAGCTGCTGCCAGAGCCTTGGAGGTCAGGGAGATTCCTGCAGCTGTCTTGGCAGATCACATAAGTCACTTAACTGTATTACAAAAATTGGACTCAAATACAGGAAACGATAATAATATAAAAATTGTGTTCAATGTTATTCTTAAGCTTGAGGATTTTTTTTCATTCTACCAGAATGTCATGCATTCCCAAAACTCTCCTGTTAGATCTCTATTGCTATCAGAAGACCTTCTAATATAGGAAACAGTTATTGATAACCCACCCATCATTTAATACAATGTAAATGTTGTTTTAGAATTACATCTTGACATACTTTAGTGATGGATACATCCTAAAGAAATTGTTGATTTATTTTTTTTAATGACAATTTTGGTTTCTGGTTTTTGGTTTTTGAGACAGGGTTTCTCTGCTTAGCCTTGGCTGTCCTGGACTCCCTTTGTAGACCAGGCTGGCCTCAAACTCACGGTGTTCTGCCTGCCTTTATCTCCTTGAGTGCTGAGACTAAAGGCAGACATCACCACGCCCCACTTTGAACCGTAGCTTAAGTCTGATATTATAAAAAATATATATGTGAGACTTTTTGAATAACATTTCAGACTTGTACATCGCATTTCAACACCATGTGAACATTTACATTGACCTCTGTTTTTTGTCTTCCCAGTACTGTCTAATACCTCATTTAATAGATGGTTACTCAAGAAAACTGGAGATACGGAGACAAAGAAGAGAAGGAACAACTGAAGGTGGATGGTCCATATAAACTTGTGCACCATAAAGGGAAGAAGGGAGTTTTCCATCCCTTGGAAACTGTTCTAAAGATGGGTTAGAGACAGGGCACTGACACTTGGGGAAAATGAATGAATGAATGCTGAATATGAATCAGTAATTCCCTATGGGTTTCAGCACCTGGGCCTGCTGCATGTGTGAATAAATAGGACGAGTGAGGAAATAAAGAATCTAATCTCATTTCCCACAAGGGGCAGAGTTTGTAAGTCTGTGCTTTGCAACACATTTGTGTCCTTCAGGGTGCAGGCACCTTTTCTTTAAGACTGTAATTTTCCCCTCAGCAATCCACAAGTGGGTATTTTCAGTGATGTACAACATGGTTATTTGATACCCCGTGATGCTTACTGACTCTCCCAGCGCTTTTCCTTTGATTGCTTTCTCTTCAAGTTTTCTACAGCCCATTCTGTTGCCAAATTCTCTCCCCTGTATGTGGCTGCAAGTCTATTAGTAGTTAGTCTGAAAGATTACCTCAAAAGCTCTACCTACCTTGATTGTTTCTGTAACCTGGGCATGCACTTTGTGTTCACACATATAAATTTGGGTGATAATTACAAACCATCTTTTTAAATGTAATACATTATGATATATGGGTGATTTAATCCATTTTCTTCTTCCTTATCACTTCTATTTTATGTCAGGAGGAGGTAGAGTGGGTAGCAATTTGGGGCTCTGGTTGAGTGGTATAAAATATGAAGAAATTTAGTTTAGGCAGGGAGGAGGAAATTAACACATTTTACATTTACTTTCATGTGGAATTAGCCATTTTTAGTTGTTTTAAGCTATGACAAACTTCTAAAAATGTATGGCTAGGACAAACATGCCAGGATTACCCATATTCTAGCATAAAGTTATGTGGCCAGACATCCTATCTTAATATTTATATCAGATATAAATGGGTCCTATACGATATCAGAAGAATGTGAGAAAGGAAAATAAAGGTTTAAAGTACTCAGGGTGAGAGCCATCTGTGACTGATAGAACAACCACCTGACCACATTGCCAGAAGGAAGTGAGCTTCCTGAGGAAGACTGAGGAAGCTCCAGCTCACTCCCACCGGGGCCTTTTCATAGTCTATGCTAATCACGGAATGCCAAATTCATTAAAATTTAGACATTTGGGGGGCACACTGTAGAACACTCCAAACATAAACTCCAATCAACCATGAAAGGAAAAAGACTAAATTATCTATTTTCTCTATTGAGAATATTAAAATCAGCTGTCATATTAAGAAATCAAAGTCCTAATTAATTTTCATTTCTCGGCATATTATAGCTAAATATTCATTTTTATGCAATATTTTGAATCTTTGCTATCTAGTTTCCTTAAATTCTTCACACCCTGTTTTCCCTAATGTCAGCTCTTTTTTCTCCCAAATTACTGATTTAATTTTCAGTTTTTCTTTTTACTGGGTTACCATTTACTACATTATTTTACTTTTTAATTAATTAATTTGTTGGGGGTGTGTGTCAGAATGTGTTGGCTAAGGAATGGAGACCAGAGAGACAACTTTCTTGTTCTCTTTTGTTCAATCTTGTGGAATCAGGGATTGCTTTTATGTCCTCAGAGCTGCCCTGAAGCATTCATCATTGTTTTTTAACTCCATATTTATATGCATTTTTCTTCTTCATCCTATATAATCAAGAAGGTTTTGGTATCTAAACATATTTCATGAAACCAGGGCCAGAAGGAAATTATGTCCCTAGAATATAGCTTCATACCCAGGACATTTTTTATATAGCCATCAAGGGTTTTGACACCATGTTAAGAAGACTTGCCTGGTGTGGTGGCGCACGCCTTTAATCCCAGCATTCAGGAAGCAGAGGCAGGTGGATCACTGTGAGTTCAAGGCCAGCCTGGTCTACAAATTGAGTCCATGACAGCCAAGGCTAACACAGAGAAATCCTGTCTATAAATAAATAAATAAAAAAAGACTCTGCTTTGGAAATTGACTAAGCTATACAACCACTATTTTCTCTGCCTCACAGACAAACATAAAACCATCTTTCTTTTGATGGTAAGTGATTTCTTATTTTTTTTTAACTTTCACACACACATATGTTTTACTTTCATATATATACATATTTTTATGTATAGGTAGAAAAGTAAAATCATGTCTTGACTAAGTATAAATTTTCTCCTAAGAGGGACAAAGTGCTGTTAGCTATGACATGTAGAAGAAAAATAAAAATGATAACCTTTCAATGTTCTGTGTAAGATCGATCCTTCTTGCACTGTAAATGTACCATGATGGAATCATCAGTCAGTGTGACTGGTGTAGGCCCTCATCTCACTGTCTCCTTTCTGTCGTCACTTTCCACTTCTTATATGTGTGACAAGCACTTACTACTGAGAGGATATTCATGTTTTAAAAATCTGTGGTGAGCTTATGAATAGCCCTGCACACTTTTCCATCCTCTTCCTGTATATATAATAGCCACATTACCTGCAAGAATTTTAATAGTACAGTGTACATTGCATAGCTTTAAAGAGAAAGTAGTCTCTCACTTGCGCTGTCTCATTTCTTGTAATGGGACATAATTAGAGTGTTGGTCTTGGCTCTCTCTAGCTCTATTTATTTATACTTGTTATAATATAGAGCTGAGAGTTTTAGATGGCGTGGTTTTGATTTTTTGAGGGAGAGGGAGGATCTGTATCATGAGCTTCAATCAGGCACTGTGTTATGTGTGGTACACTAGATATGTTTTACTTCATTCAGCCCTAGTGATAACTATGATATGAATTCTATAGAGCTGACAACTTTAGGAAGCAATGAGAGAACAGCCAGCCTTGACTGAGAGGCTAAACCCTTTGTCTTTACTCAATAAGACCCTGTAGCTTCCACACAAATAGCAGCTCAGCCCTAGCTGCTCTGGGATGGATTTGGGGAGTACATTTTCTAACTAGGTTTTCACATAAAAGATTAAAAGTGGAAGAGGAGACCTAGAGTGCCCTACTGGTGCATTTCATGCTTTATTCAAGAAAGTTCTGGAAAGAACATCAATAGAAAAAGGTGGGAAATGAAGATTTCCCTCTTTCCACCATTGAGTTTCCACCACTGACTTCAGTAACAGACAAGAAATTGAATTTTCCTAATAATAACTTTTTTGTCATTCTTCTCTATATTTTGCCTTTTTATTTTTTAAAAAATGCCATGAATAGAACTCATGGCCTTATGCATGTTAGAAATACAGCTCAGTGACTGGAGAATTGGCTTGTATGTTGAGTACACTTGCCATTCTCATAGAGGACATGGGTTTGGTTCCTAAGCACCGGCATCAGGAGACTCACAACAGCCTATAACTGAAACATCATCTCCTGGTCTCCACGGTCACTTGCATACATATGGTGCACATACAGACAAGTAGGGATATATGCATAGACATAAATGAAAACAACAAATTTTAAATTGTGAATTGTGGCTACCATTCAGCTTCTCTTTCAGGTTCCCAAGTAAGAATTTTCATTAAGAAAGATTCTGGTCTAGAAAATTAATCCTTATAATGATTCAGTTTTTTTTTTTACTTACTGAAACAAAATGAGAAAAATACATATTACAAACTTTAATAACATTTAAATTTATCAAGCATGTAGTTCAAATACATGATCACCATCTCCCATTTTCCAGTTTTTATCTTTAATATTTGACATTAACATCTGCATAAATGGGTGATCAAAATGAAACTTCTATTTTGTACTGCTTGTATAAGTTTTAAGAGATTATTCTTTTTTTTTAAATGTTCAATCTTAAAAGGTAACATACATAAAACTAAAGTGAAAACACTGATGTCCTAATCAACTTTATTTTTGGTTCATATATGACATATAGACTTCCGGTATGCGTACATTCATTTGGAAGAGTAACATTGGTGATTAATGTAATTGTTCTGTAAATCTCAAGCTGTCTTTTGGAAGTCCTGGAATTGTTTTTGGTTATCTATCTATGTTATATTATTCATTTCAACTGTGGAATTGTTGAAAGTATAAGAGCCATGTTCGTAATCAGAAAAGTTAAAAAGATGGAAACTGTACATTATTCATCTTAGGTGGTCTTTGCCTGTAGTAGACAACTGTGGACAATAGTGGAAACATGGGTTATATAGTACTTAAGCAGGAGTGTAAGAGTTGAACCATCTAGGTTTGTATAACAACATCACCAATGTTCACGTACATGAAATCACCCAGCAACACATTGCTCAGGATATATACTATTTTAAAGCAAGGCTTGACAAAAGAGCATGTTTTATAAAGGAGTGAAATGATTTTATTTTTGTAAATATTGTGAGAGCAATTTATCACTACAGAAACCTTCCCCTTGTTCTTGTAAATTGACATAACTTCTTACAAAGCAGTTTGTAAATGTATAGTGTAAGTATTGAAATGTTTAAATTTTCATAAATCTCACTTCTGGAAACTCAACTTGATGAGATAAAACAGTGTTTGAACAACTCAGTATATTTTAACTATAGAATTATTCATATTGTCAAACCACTGAAAACTAAATAGACAACTCTACATACACACTAACCAAGCCATACTAAGCTTAAATGCACTCTCAAATCTTCA
>OU015744.1:76635516-76656304 GCA_907169655.1 Acomys percivali
TTAAAACCTACTTATTTGTTTGTTTTAATGCCAAGTGTGGGATGTGGGGCTGCTTTTAGATGCTAATGATTAAGTGCCTCCTGAGACTTGGAGAGGTGCATGATCTTGGCCAGCTGATAACAGCCTATTGTGGCTAGACTGTAATTAATGGAATTCTGAGGACTCTGAGAGGGCATAAATATCAGAGTCCTGAGGGAGAAAAGGACTCCTGGGTGGGGGTGGGATGCACTGACAAGGTAGAAAGAGAAAGAGACAGAGACGACAGAGGAGATAGAGAGAGCAGGGAATGTTTGGAGGAGAGGCTCTCAAAGAGAAAATACGCATCAAGGAGGCAGAGGAAGAGCTCTGCTGGTTCATTTGTTGTTTAGCTGGATTGCTGGATATCTTGACAACTGAGATTGGTATTGCCCCAAAGATCCCTATGATCCTGCTCTTCTGAAATAGCTAACAAAAACTCTACCCCCCTCCTTAGTAACCTCCCTTTTTTCCTTAGTATTTGGGGACTTAGAAGGAATTAGAAGTGATAAGAGGCAGAGATGGAAGAAAGGAAGAAGAATCAAGGTACTCCATTAAAGTAGTTAAAAAATATGCACTACAAGCCACTTAATTTCGTGTCTCCTTTATAACCCATGAGGATGAATTTTTGCTACTCAAATATTCATGGATGGTTGGATGTTAGGATCAATCCACCTGGGACTACACTCTGATAGAAAACTGATCTGTCTCTCCCAACCCTTAACAATTGTCAATGCCTCCTGTTTTAGAGGTCGTACTCACCTCCTCCCCAAATGCTAAAATTTTGTCTGACTTGAACTTGCTTTGGTCTGGTATAAGTTTATATGCATAGCTGTCTGCTGTGCCCATTCCTGTGACACTGTTTCCCTTAAGTTATCCACTGCTTCTACATTTTACAATCTCTCTGTCCCATCTTCCCCAATTATCCTGGAGCTTTGGGTAAAGCTTTTGGGGTTGTGGTATAAATACACTGTTGATGGGCAAGCATTCTGGAAATCTCTTATTTTCTATACTAGCCCTCTATCCTGTGCCTCTGTGTCAATCACCATCTATTTTTATGTATGCACAACAACTAAATTATATATTTATGAGTAAGATACAAACAAATACATTCTAATTTTATAATGATGTTTTCAACACAGTTATGCCTTTCTTTAGCTTATTTATATTTTATTTCTTAGATATTGAAAATTATCTTGTATACTAAACATTATGGCCACACTTTCTTATGAAAGCACTTTAAATTACCTAGAATCTTGTTGATAAACAATAACCTCTAAAAGGGCATTCCTGTATTTTCCAGTTCTAATTGTATATTAATCTAATAGATTCAATTGTATTCTTTCTTCCATTTAACTTTAAATTCCTCAGAGAATTTCAAATGTAATAGTCTAAACTATAAATGAAGATATATAGTGTTAAGCTGACACATAATTTACAGAGCTTCATGATTGCTGAAGATTTAATCTAGGAATTATTTACACAGCTTGGCGTGGTGTCACATGCCTATAATCCATTCACTCAGGGAGGCAGATGCAGGCAGATCTCTTAGCGTTCAAGGCCAGCCTAATCTACATAGGAATTCCAGGACAGCCAAGGGTAAACAGAAACCTTGTCTCTAAAAATCCAAAACAAACAAACAAACAAACAAAAAACCTCTTTATCCATGTAATACTCAAAAGCTAACATTTTTTATTTCCACCCAATCCTAGTGAACTCTGTCAGTCAACATCCTCTAGTGTGAGTTAGGTTGATATTGGATGTGATCTCTTATCCTCAGTACATGTGTAGATGACTGCCACATTCCAATGCACTTCTGACAGTTTACATCAAAAGATGTGTGATCCTGAGCCACAGGATGAATTTGCACAAAACAGAGAACCATGTACCCTCTTCTGTAGTGTACTGTGAAGAGCTGACTGAATGAAGAAAGCCTCAGGCCATCATGTCATATCAACCAGACTTTTCAGTTTAAAGTTTAGAAGACAAAATAAGATGATAAACATAACGCAGCTTTAAAATATATCCTACATTTGAGATGTAGAATCAATTCATTTTTCCTACCTGTCTTCTCGCTCTCTAAATTTCAAATGATTAATAATTTGCCTAGAGGATTCTATTACTCTTAGTAGGCTCAGTGTTCTGGGTGATATCTCTCTTTTGAGACATGTATATTTCTCTATCATTAGCGTACCTCATTAACTGTTCACTGCTTATCAATAACCCATCTTCACTATACCCCATCATTGTGTCAGGTACCACTAATGACTCATGCAGTAACAACACAATCATTACCTTGGAAGACTTGATGCTCCTATAGACGTAAATGTGTGCATACAAATGAGAACAATGGTAATGTAGTGTTAGGGAGGAGACTAGTTAATAAACTGACAATAATTAGTGATGATTCCAGGTATGTAAAAAGGGACATTTCACTCAGAGAGTATGCACAGAGAATTCACAGAACACTAAATGTGTGCTACTGCCAACCTAACTAGAATTCAACTATGGTACAAGTGATGTATTTGCATATTATAAATAGTGGCATACCCTCTTTCCCATTTTGCCCTGTGTAGTAAACAACTAAAGCATAATTTAATCTCAGATATAATCAAGTTGCTTTTATTCATTCACTTAGTTCCTATGTGCATAACGTTCTCTTCCAAGTGTATGTGATGTGCTTCCTCTCCACATGAGCTATGAAGAGCAAAGTGTTTGAAGTTCTAGACCAATACATAAACTTATTTCCTCTTAAGGAAAAATAATTTTGGTGTGAAAGTAATTTCTCCTAAGTTAAGCACTTGTCAAGTTTTTTTTTTCTTTCAGAGGTGATGGAAAATTTGAGTGACTCACAGCAAAGTATAATATTTTAATTATTATACTGAAAGTTTCTAGGGAACATAAAAATAAAGTATCTATTGAAAAATTTACTACATGCATACATTTTCATTTTAAATTAAATGAAATTATATAGCTTAAGGATTTTTTTAGTTTGCTTAAATTATTTTAATTCTCTCGAGGTTAATTTTGAACTAATGTAAGAGACTGTAAGATTGAATGAGAGAGAAAGTAGTATGATTAGAAAATTTCTTTTGATCCCAGAAGGCATTTACATATTTCTGTAATCTATTGTAACTAATTCTAATATGAAACTGCACAGAGTAGTAGAATTATTCTACAATAGATCTTATATACATATAAATAATGTACATCAGTTTCAGCATCTTTCATAGCTACATTTATCATAAGAATTAAAATTATACTGAGACATGACAATGTTTTTAAAAGTAGCAAGGCACAAACACTGACAAAATTTCAGACAGCAAGGGTCTGAATAAATTCTTTCCTAAGGGACATTCATAGTGTGTGGAGATGGAAATTTGAGAAATAGGAACTTAATACAGCAGTAGGCATCATAATGTCTGTTGGATACTAGGAATACAATGTGTCTTTGCAAGTTTAAATAAATAAGGCTTGGCTCATCCTAGGCTTGTTACATAGCTCTTAACAATATAGAAATAATTTTGGATTTCTTATCAACCTTCTGAATCAGGTCAGTCCTTTCTCTGCCTACAACAGCAGTCCTTCCTTTTATGATTTTTTTCCTGAATAAGTATGAAGTACTTAGGTGATCACTATATCTTTTCTTACCCACTCATTCATTTCTCTACAAACTGTCTATGTGGCTTTTTAAAGCACCAGCTCAGACTGTATTCCTTGACATCTATATCTCTCTATTACATATAACTCCTTTGCGAATTCTATCTAACCCTTTCTTTAATCACTTCATGACCATTGTCATCCTTACTTTCATATTCTATTTCCTGTCCTTTCTACTCATAAGCAATATCAAATATTTTAGTCACAAAGCTTAAGTTCATGCTTGTACTTCATGCTTCATCTTACGTGTTGGGAGATGGTCTTGTGCACTGTGTATTCAGATGCTGATTTCTGTTCCCCAAGATCTGGTTGCAGGTCAAGGTGGGCATTGCCATTTCTATGAAGTATCTCCTGTCTTGGTGTTGTATAAAAATTGTTCCACAATTATCCATTATTGATTGATAATGAAGCTGATTAGCCAAAAGTTGAACAGAGAGACTGAAGGTGGGATTTCTGTTCATAGTCAGGGGGTGTGAAGTAGGGACCAGACAGGAGAAGGAGAGGACGAAGTCTCCATTAGGAGGACAAGTAGGAGTTCACCATGAGAGAATTACAGAAGAAAGCCAAGGCAAGACTGAGAACCCAGCAAAAGGGCGTTTGGCTGGGAGAAAGCAAGACTAGCATAATTGGGTTAGAATATGTGAATATATGCCCAGTTACAGAAGTTTAATGCTTATTGAATAACTATAAAAGGTCTCTGTGTCAATATTTTGGGAGCTAGGGTGGGTACTAAAAATTATTACTAATACCACAATTCAACATGTCCTACAAGAGATTTCTCAAAAATTGGAATGTAGATAAATAGTATTTAAGTCTCAGGCAAATGTTCCTTCTTCACAAGAACATCATGACAATTGTATCTCTCAAGTTGTCCCTCTGCAAGCCTTTGTCACACATTGGTGGATATCATTTTGAAAAGAAAGATAAAAACCATTCTCTGTGTACATTTCTAAGTCTTTGCAAAGAGAAGATTTGGGATATAGTTCCTCCACATGACTATGTTTTATATCACCCCCAGACAACAAATATTTCCAGAAAACAAAGAAGCATGCAGAAGATAAGGGATGTAGGCATTAGAATGAAACTGAACAAAGTTGGTAGCTTTTAATGTTTACCATTTTAAAACGTATAATATTTCCTAATGTTTTATAATTAAAAGGAATATTTATAGAATTGATATAAATATTATAACTAAGATGCAGACTAATAAGCAAATGAACAATAGTGAAAAATCTATTTGTGTAAACTGATGATATATGAGTATTTAATAACACTACAAATATCCATTCTCACTATGATTAATCCACTCTGATAAAAAAAAAATTAGTCAAGAGTCTAGACACATCTCATTGGAGAATTCTGTTAATATAGCTAAAATGTGCTCTCACATTATATTTTCATCTAATGGACATGAACAACTTGAAGAGATGAATTCTGCCAGTTTCTGTTCTAGTATGATATTGACTGTATCAGTGAAGAAGAAGAAGAATAGTCATCCTTTTCTTGGTCAGTTTTCTCCCCATTAGTGACAATGTTGAACCTTGTATCTGCCTTCTTCCCAAAATAACACAAAGACTCTGAAAGGTAAGTGGTCAGTTCCTAGAACCAGAACATATAATGCCATGACAGACACAGGCATTAATATTGGGATATCAAATAAACAGATGCCTAAAAATTGCCATATTGATATTTTGCAGTCTACATTCACTATTTTAGAAACTATTTGAAGAGTTCATAGCTGTATATGTAATTCCATCTGCATGGTAGTTTACCTGGCATCAGTAAAGAGGGTATTAGGCAGCTATTTATCTGAATTGATATATTATTTTCTAAACAGAAGAGGGAACACCATAAGAGTTTACTCTGTTTATGTTAGACAATCAGCCATGTAGACGAAGACCACTTACACCTCACACCACATTATTTTGACTGACTCTGTCCAAGATTAGCTTCATATAGGAAGCTACTGTTTTCCTTGCTATGTTGGGGAGGGGAGTGTCTACATATTCCCAAAGAGTTTGAAGCCTCCATATGGAATAACCATGATAAGAATCTTGGTCTACAATGTTTTAGTTTGATGTGTAAGTTTCTTTTAATAACAGGGACTGCAACAGACCTGTTGGGCTTTCTTTTCTGTAGTCTGTCTCTGTGTCCAGATACAAGATGATTGGACTGTCATGTGGGCATCTGCTGTGCTTTGGCTCATCTATTCTCCCAAGAATTTAGCCATTAATTTGTGTTGGTCAGTGTTCTGGTACTTGTGCAAGCAAAGTCTGATGTAACACATATCAATTAGCTATGTCTATGTGACCTACAACTTATGATAAATTATTTATATACTTGAAAAATACTACTGACTTTGGCTATTGTCACCATTATATGAAAATGTCTATGCTATAAAAAAATAAGACTATGTACCCATACAGTAGTAAAGCTATACAAAGTCAAATTTTTCTGGTTTTTAAAATTTCATGATTTCTGTCTTTACATTCTAACTTTTTACTCAGCATTTTTGTTCCTCAATCTTTAGTAAGGACCTATGAGGACAGCTCACAAGGAGGAAGATAATTTTAGATACATTAATGGCCATCTCCTTCTCTGTAATATCACTGAATGCTTTACATGATAATCAATTTAAAGAAAGTTTTCAAAGTAATTGAACTAACACTACCATTTTAATAACCCTGTCTTCTTCCTCTTTTGAAAAGTATTGCAAACAATACACATTATAACTTCCTACTTCTATCAGCAGTGCAATATATTGGATAAGGAAATAAAATCATGATTTGTTGAAAACTACAGATGCTGTATAGGAACCACTTAGCATGCTAAATTGCAATTCCTTTATTTCAGGAAATTCTAATGGAAAAATGCTAGGGATATATAATATAATGAGATTATTGGGACTTTACTAGATATGATTAATCAACTTGAATTTCCATCTGATTTAGAAAAGAGGAATCTTGCATCTTTTTCAATTATTGCAAATATTTCATTTATCTTCCACTTAGTAACATTAGCTTAGTTACCTCAGTGTGCAATATTCACATTGTGGAGTATGACTGATACATGTCAAAGGACACATTGTTTTGTCATGACCCTTGAGATAAAATTCAGAGAAGGTAGAGAAATAAAGTCACTCCAGGCCTTAAAGTTTCCTCTCAGCTATAGTTTTAATAGCAATAGACATTCTTATTCAGTCTGTTGGTAGAGAAACGTCAGCAAAAGTGCTACCCACTTTTGAACCCTGTGAACTGTAGTAATGAACAGCCTAGTAATATGTGACTATGGGTGTAATGGTGGCATGAATGTTATGTTTGTACCACCCATCCACTTTCTGATTTGAATGAAGGTATATTGATTGAGTAAATTAATGACTGGTACAAGCTAGGGGAACTCATATACCCTAGAAGAGAACTTACTATGATTATTTTGCCAAATGTACACTGTAACACTCTGCTTTCTAAATACATATCTCTATATCCACAGATGAGTGATGCATCAAGGTATCAACAGAGAAGCTTCTTTGTTTGTTAGATGGAGGTTATGACACAGACTGACAACAGGACAATGTCTAGACAGTAAGCATCTGTAGACTGCTTAGCCATTATTGGGACATCTGTACCACAAAACTTCACCTTAAAGTTCAAGTAACATTATGTGATAGTGGGCAGAAACAGGGTAAAACAGTGTAGTCTACACATCACAGATGCACTAGTACTCAAGAATTCACAAGGTCTTCAAGATGGCATCAGTGAAGGCATAGACATAAGGAAGAATTTCTACCCTGGAGGCAGAATTTGTCTGTTGTACTTCCTAATGGACAGTGTGTTAAAGTTCTGATAATCCAGGCCTCCAGGAAAGCAAGGAGAAGACTGGCATGAAGTGGTTCAGGATCAACAGTGTCAATAATTTGTAAACTGACAAAAGGATTGCAAGACATCAGGGATGTTTTCTTTAGAAAAAAAATTATCTTGATAAACAGTAAGCTTTGTGACATTTTTACCTGTCTTATTTAAAGCCCACTGGAAAAGTAAACAACTAACAATCAGACTAACAGCTTTTGGAATATCAAAGAAAGTTTGGAGCCCCTCAAAATCTTTGCTTACTTAAAACATTGACAGGGCTACAAAAATCTGCATTACCTAGGATTGTATTTTCTCAAAATGCAGAACATTAATAGATATATTTTCTGATATTTTAAAAGAAATAAACATGAGTTATGAACCAAAAAGTAAAAGGAAAAATTCACTATAATGTTAAATTTGCCACAAAGTCAATGAAATCATTTAAAAACGATAGAAATCATTGAAAAATGCAGATACATATTAATATTAATTAATATGTAAGTTCAGTGAGATGGCCTAATGTAATGAATAAAAACAAGAATTTTATAAAGCATAATTAAGAACACTATTCTATATATACCAAGTCAATAGCCAACATCAAATTAAATGGAGAAAAACTCAAAGTAATTGCATTGAAATCAGATACTAGACAAGGCTGCCCTGTCTCTACATATCTTCAATATAATACTTGCATTTCTAGTTGGGGCCATAAGACAACAAAAGGTGATTAAGGGGATCCACATCAGAAAGGAAGAAGTCAAACTATCTCTATTCAGAGATGATATGTTAGTATATCATGCTCAAAATTCCACCAGACAACTACTGCAGCTGATAAACATGCTTAGCAAGGTGGCCAGATACTAGGGTAATTTTGTTTTATTTTAGTTTAGTTTTTTAATTAATTTATTCTTGTTACATCTCAATGGTTTTCCCATCCCTTGTATCTTTCCCTTCTTCCCTCCCTCCCATTTTCCCCTTACTCCCCTCCCCTGTGACTGTGCCTGAGGGGGACTTCTTCCCCCTGTATATGCTCATAGAGTATCAAGCCTCTCCACACTTGAGTGGAGAGTGGGGTATGACTTTCACATGTACTTTGGTGCCTCATATTTGACCATGTCCCATGGAGGGGGAGACCTGGTGGCACTAGGGTAATTTTTTAAAAAATCAGTAGCTCTCCTGTATACAAATAACAAACTGGAAGAGAAAGAAATTAGGGGAACTACACCCTTCATGATAACCACAAATAATAAAAAGTATCTTGGTGTTACTCTAACCAAGCAAGTGAAAGAAATGTATGAAAAAAAATTTAAAGTCTCTGAAGATATCAGATGATGTAAAAAGCTCCCATGTTCATGGATCTGGAGGATCAACATAGTGAAAATGGCCATCTTTACCAAAAGCAATCTATAGATCCAATGCAATACCTATAAAAATACCTACACAATTATTTACAGACATAGAAAGAGCAATTATCAACTTCATACAGAAAAACAAAGTAAACAAAAAAACTAGAATAGCTACAACAATCCAGTAAAATAAAAGATCTTCCATATAGTGGGGGAGGAGGGCTCCCTTGCTCTTAGATGTAGGAGAGGGGATTAGGGTGAAAGTGGGAGGGAGGGAGGAACAGGAGAAGACAAGTGATGGGATAACAATTGAGTTTTAATCTGAATAAATTTATAAAATTAAAATTAAAAAAATAAAAACATACCCCATGTTAAAAAAAAAATCTTCAGGAGAATTTCCATCCCTGATCTCAAACTGTAGTACAGTGCAACAATAATAAAAATAGCATGTTATTGGCATATAAATAGGCTGGTTGATCAATGGAATCAAATCAAAGAGCCAAAAAATAAACCCATACACCTATGGACACTTAATTTTTCACAAAGAAGCCAAATCTGTACAATGGAAAATAATGATAGCATCTTCAAGAAAAGGTGCTGGTCTAACTGGATGTCTACATACAGAAAAATGCAAACAGGTCCATATTTATCACTTTGCACAAAACTCATGTTCAAGTGGATTAAAGATGTCAACATCAAACCAGACACACTAAATATGCTAGAAGAAAAAGTTGGGAAGATCATTGAACTCATTGGTAAAGGAGACAACTTCCTGAACAGAACACAAACAGCTCAGACTCTAAGATCAACAATTAATAAACGGGACCTCATGAAACTGAAAACCTTCCGTAATGCAAAGGACAATGTCAACAGAACAAAGCAACAGCCTACAGACTGAGGAAAGATTCTTCACCATCCCTACATCTGACAAAGGACTAATATTCATAATATATAAGGTACACAGGACTTAAACAACACAAAACAAAATAAGCCAATTAAAAAATGGATTTACAGAACTAAACAGAAAATTCTAAACATAGGAATATAGAATGGCCAAGAAGCACTTAAAGAAGTGCTCAATGCCCCTATTCATCAGAGAAATACAAATCAAAAACAGCTATCAGGATGGCTAGCATCAAAATCTCAAGTGACAGCACATGCTGGTGAGAATGTGAGAAAGTGGAACACTCCTCCATCACTGGTGGGAATACAACCTTGTACAACCGTTTTGGAAAATTGGCAATAGTGCTACCACAAGACCCAGCTATACCATTACTGGTCATATACTTGAAATATGCTTCACCATACTAGAAGGATATTTGCTTAGCCATGTTCACAGCATATTTACTCGTAGTAGCCAGAATCTGGAAACCACCTAGATGCCTTCAACTGAAGAATGCATAAAAGCATAATAAAACTAAATATGTGGTACATTTACACAATGAATTACTAATCAGCTATCAAAAACAAGGGCATTATGAAATTTGCAGGCAAATGGGTGAAACTAGAAATGATCATCCTGAGTAAGGTAATCCAGACCTAGAAGACACACATGGTATATACTCACTTATAAGTGGATATTAGCCACACATAGATGCCCTCTTAGAGACTCTGCCAGAGATCTGGTCAGTTGCTATGATTTGCAACTGGACTCATTGGAGAATGCTGATAGCTGTATGGACAGTGTGGGAATTGAAGGACCAGGAGGGGTCAGGAGCCCCACAGGGAGACCATCAAGCTTGGTGTATTTGGACCCTTGAGGCCCACAAAATCTGAAACACCAACCAAGGACAATGCATACAATGGGTTAGGACCCTGGTTCAGATACAGCTAATGGACAGCTCATTCTTCATAGTTGGTGGGCATGGACTGGCTCTGACATGAACTCTGGTGCCCCAGATTTGATCACTTGCCCTTGGCAGGGAGGCCATGGGGACACACAGGAAGGGGATGCAGGCTACCAGGTTGAGTCCCAATTAGCTGTGGTCAGCTGGTGGGGGAGGAGATGCCCTCTGTCAGAAGTCTAGGGGAAAGGAATAGGGTGGGTTAGGGAGGGAGGATGGGAACAGGAAGATACCAGGAGGGGATTATAATTGGTATGCAATGTGAATAAATAATAAAAAATAAAGAAAAACTTAAAAACCATAATTTCATTTATAATTGCATGCAAAAGACAAAAAACGTTGAGGAATAAAACTGTCTCTTCTTTTTCCTCCTCTTTTTCTCTTTTTACACACACACACACACACACACACACACACACACACACACACACAGAGGCAGAACGCATTTTGTACTTAGAAAGCAACAAACACTGTTGAACGAAGTTGAATATTTGAATGGACAGGCTAGTATCCCATTCTATGAATTGTCAGAGGACATGAGCATATTATCCTAATTCAGCTGTACATCTAGCGTACTTGTGGTTGCTACCTGCACATATATGACAAACAAAAGTGATATGGGAACTCAGTTGAAAAATCTTAAAGGCATTTACACTTTCCAAAATTTGGAACTTACTTCAAAACTCCCAGTAACTAAAGCAGTACATCATTGCACGTGGATTAGTTTATAGGTTTGTATTACAGAAAGGAACACACAGAAATGAAGCACTTATGGATATTTAGATTCAATAAAAGCATAGAATATTTTTTAAACAAATGATATTGAGTAAAATCAATATTCCATGCATCATAAATGACTCAGAATCTACTACATTTGGAAATACAAATTGTACAGGAAACTGAATATGTGTTAAAAGGGTAGAGCATATATAAGAAGGCAGAAGACTATATCTTTCTGGTATTAAATTAAGCAGTAGTTTTCTCATGTCAGACTTTAAAAGCAAAAACACATTAAGCAAAAAAAGATGAATATTAGATAGAATAAGACACTTTCTAGCTTCAAATCATATAGAAACACACATGTGACAAAAGATATGAGTATGACTATAATGATGTGTAAAGTAGGCATTCTGTATAATAATGTATATAAACTCACATATATTTTAGATAAATAATAGCACTTCAAATGGGAATATAATTAGAAAGATTATTCCCTTGAGAAGTCTACAAATTGACAAAATGCTCCTAATGGTGCTCAGCTTCGTTAGTCTTCAAAGAAATGCAAATCAAATCCAAAATGAACTAAATCACTTTACATCTCCTAGGATTGTTCTATTCCAAAAGACTAAGAGGAGACAGCTATGCAGAACATATAAGGCACTTGAAAAATTCACTAAAAGAAAACCAATTGTAAATAATCACACTGTCTACCCACCTTGTGCCTGCTATCACTTTCAAACTTGAAGTTTTACAAGTTTGCACTCCCACTAGCAATGGAGGAGTCTGTCCTTTTCCCCACACCCTCTCCAGCAAGTGCTGTCACTTGAATTTTTGATCTTAGCCATTCTGATAGAAGGAAGGTGGAATCTCAGAGTTGTTTTGATTTACATTTCACCGATGACTATGGATGTTGAGCATTTCTTTTGAGTATTTCTCAGCCCTTCGATATTCCTTTGTTGAGAATTCGCTGTTTAGCTCTGTAACCCCATTTTTAAATTGAGTTATTTGGTTTCATGATGTTTAATTTCTTGAGTTCTTTACATATTTTTGGATATTAGCCATTTGTCAGATGTAGGGGTGGTGAAGATCTTTTGCCACTCTGTAGGCATTCACTTTTTTCTGTTGACAGTGTCCTTTGCCTTACAGAAGCTTTTCAGTTTCATGAGGTACAATTTATTAATTGTTTACTTAGTGCCAGAGCTGTTGGTATTCTGTTTAGGAAATTATCTCCTGTGCCAATGAACTCAAGGCTCTGATGCTCTTTTTTATCTAACAAATTTAGTGTGTCTGACTTCATCGTGGGGTCTTTAGTCCATTTGAACATTAGTTTTGGGCAGGGTGATTAATATGGATCTACTTGCATTTTTCTACATGTAGCCATCCAGTTATGCCAGCACCATTTGTTCAAGATTTTATCATTTTTTTCCATTGTATGGATTTGGCGTCTTTGTCAAAATCAAGTATCCAATGATGTGTGGGTTTGTATTTGGGTCTTCCACTTGATTCCATTGATCAACCAACCTATTTCTATGCCAGTTCCATGCTGTTTTTATTACTGTTGCTCTATAGTACAACTTGAGATCTTGGATGGAGATTCCCCCAGAAGATTTTTTATTGTACAGGACTGTTTTAGCTATTCTGATTTTTATGAATTTGAGATTTGATATTTTAATGCTGACAAATAATTGTGTAGGTATGTTGATGGGAATTGCATTAAATCTGTAGATTGCTTTTGGTAAGATGGCCATTTTTACTATGGTATGTTGATGGTATGTTGATTCTCCCTACCCACGAGCATGGGAGATCTTTTCATCTTCTGAAATCTTCAATTTCTTTCTTCAGAGATTTGAAAAGTTTTTTATACAAGTCTTTCACTTGCTTGATTAGAGTTACACCAAGATATTTTATATTACTTGTGGCTATTGGGTATGGTATAGTTTCTCTAACTTATTTTTCAGTTTGTCATTTGTATACAGGAGGAATATTGATTTTTTAGTTGATTTTGTATCCAGACATTTTCCTGAAGGTGTTTTCTGCTGTAGGATTTTCTTGATAGAATTTTTTTGGGTCAATTATGTATACAATTATATCATCCACAAATAATGATACATTGACTTCTACCTTTCCAATTTGTATCCCCTTGATCTCCTTTAGTTGTCCTATTGCTTTAGCTAGGACTTCAAGTACTACATTGAGGAGCTATCAGAAGAGTGGGTTGCCTTGTCTTGTCCTTGATTTCAGTGGAATTGATTTAAGTTTCTCTCTGTTTAGTTTTATGTTAGCTATAGGCTTGCTGCATAATGTCTTTATTGTGTTTAGGTATGTGAATTGCATCCCTGCTGTCTCCGGGACTTTTAACATGAATGAATGTTGTACTTTATAAAATGCTTTTTCAGCATCTAAGGAGATGATCATGTGTTTTTTTTCTTTTGGTTTGTTTATATCATGAATTATGTTGATGGATTTCCATGTATTAAACCACTCATGTATGTTGGGTGTAGAATTTTGTATATTGACGCAAAATGAGTTTAATTTTGATATAGTGGTATAGAATTCAAATTTAAGATTATTCATCACACACATTATATATATTTCTATTCTAATGCAAATTATTGTAGCCATACAACTTCACCATAATACCAGATTTACTTACAACACTTTGAAAGTGCTATTGTGGGTTGCTTTGGATAATTAAATAATACAAGTTAATCTTTAGTTGATCAAATTATGGTCATGTCAATTACTAGTCTATTTTTATCACAATAATATACATCCTAGGTTTAACAGACAGATATGATTCTACATAAGGTAAAATAGTTACATAAGGTCTTTCAAAACCTCAGACATCTATAGAATATGGAATTTAAAGATGGTTTTATTATTTTAAAGATTCTGTGACACTCAGCCTACTCCAAAGAAGATGATGAGCATCAATTAACATTGCTATAGAGATGGCTTCAAATGTGGCAAACCAGCCACTGGGAGAAATGTCCTAATTTCTGCTATTGATGGAATTCTGCCTAAAAGGAAAGCTTGGATGCAGGCAGAGTCAACAGCTGAAATCTACCAAGAAAGGGTAAGCAAGTCTTTAATAGTTCCTGCTTCACACATATGTCTGTCAGATATACTGGGCCAGAAGGCTGAAGATGATGCTCCAGCATCGTAGAGATTTTGGTGATGGTTCAGGCAGCAAACTCTCTCTGTCATGTTTTCATTTTGGAAGGTGCTAAACTACACTTCCTGTTTACTCATATAATTAATTTTATTCCTTCTCAAGTATCTGATGGGGTTGAAAATCAGATAGTTTAGGAGCACTTTACCCTCAGGGAACATTGTGGAAGAGAGAGAGAGAGGGAAAGATTAGCAGGTAATCAGGTAGTTAGCTGTGAGATTGCATCTCCTAATAATGTTATGAACTATACCCATAAAGCCTTACAAATGTGACTGCATAAGTATGTGCTGAACCAGGATGACAACAGCACACATGTGGAAGTGGACAGAGGGCACTCAAGGAATAGAGCAAGCACGAGAACTATTCACCCAGGGAAGAACATACCAATTCGGCTCTCCAGTAACAAATGGTAATGCCTACAAACATGATTGCATTTATCATTATACAGATTGAGTCATTTTTATTCATGACTTTAGAAACAAATTTGTAGATGCATACACACACATCAACAGTCAATGAAAAAAGAGTCCTTAAATTTCAAAGAGGGAAAAAAGGAAGAGTATATGGGAGTGTTTGGGGGGAGGAAAGGGAAAGTGGTGTAGGTATCAAAAGAAAAAAAGTTTAATCAATAAATATGTCTAACCTACTTTAAATGAATGCAACACAAATATGTTTTAAAACTTTTTATGATGGTATGCTAATATGTACATGTTTAAGATTTTAAATATCAGTATATCAGTTAAAATAAATTCATCAAACAGGGTAAAAATATAACATGGCAGATAATATGAGCTGCAAGAGAGGATGTGTCCTGGACCAGCAGGTTTTTTTGTTTGTTTGGTTTGGTTTTGGTTTTGAGGGGGGGAGGGAGGGAGGGAGGGAGGGAGAACTAAGATGTCAGATGATTAAGAAATAGATCAGGTGGTCTTTTACATAGTATGTCATATGTCAATCCATCTTATTAAGAACAGAATCTTAAATACCATTTCCAGGGGAGAAATGGGAGTCAGTAGAAATCTGTCATAAGTGGACCAAAGTCATCATGAGGCTAATCAAGCAAGGTTGCAGAAGAACACAATGTATCTCATCAGTGCTACAGTCCAGACACATAGTA
This sequence comes from Acomys percivali, assembly GCA_907169655.1. NCBI lineage: Eukaryota > Metazoa > Chordata > Mammalia > Rodentia > Muridae > Acomys > Acomys percivali. The sequence continues at coordinate 76,651,236 of OU015744.1, forward strand.
GCCTTGGTGGTGACAACTCCAATGTCTTCGTTGGGAAAGACCAAGTCGCCAAGAATTAAAACTGTAACCCCTTTAAAATCTTTGCGCTAGCCTCAGAACAGCCTTGGCAAGACTGCTTCTGAGGAAGGACACTGAGCTAGATGCTTTTTTCTTTTCTTCAGAACCTCTAAAAAAATACTTGAATAGGTCTGGTTCTCAAGATGTAAAGTAACTCTAATATCCATATTTTATCCTATGAATATAAATATAGTTTAGCCTTATTGGAAAATAGACAGAAAGTTCCTTAAACAGTAAAATGTAGACTTTCCATAAGAATGAGCAATTCTCCTGGGTATGCACACCTGAGGATTGGCAATCTCATATGCATGCAAATATTTTAATGAATATTCACAGCAGCATTATAAATTATGGTTCCCAAAGGGAAAATACACAATGTTCATCAACTGATGAATTTCTAGACCTAGGGATGGATGTCCAGACAAAGTGAAAAAGCAGAGGAAGTGGGAAGATATCAAAAACAGTGTTACAAACAACAAAAGTCTCCAAATACAATGCCTCCTTACTCCCGAACACATCATGGGGGTTCATTTATATTACTTGTGCAAGATAGTCAAACCAGAAGACCATGTGCCTGAAGGGTGACAATATCCTCAGCGGGCTAGGAAACTAAGAATGACTGTTGATGTGTAGGGCTTGGATTTGGTAAGATAATGGAAGTCTTCTAAAATTATGTGGTGGTGATGAATGCACAACTCTCTAAGTACACTTTTAAAAAGTACATCATACACTCAATAGTAGTTAATCGATCATATGAAAAGAGTCTTATAAAAGGTTTCATTTAGGCAAATAGACAATTTCTGACTAGAACTTCCCTACACACACTGGACGGTGGATCTTGAAAGAGACTTTGAAGGAAGACTTTCTGTGCTATGAGTGAGAATATAATTTCTTTTAATGTTTATTTCCAGTGATGATTTAAGAAAAAAAGAGTGTTCTACTCTTTTAAGTGTAGTATTCTGTAATAAGTATAGAGAGCACACTTCTGTGTAGGTAATTCAGAAAGCTGCAAATTAAAGAGATTCTAATGAAACCTGTGCCTCATATATACATTTGTCATACCAGTTCCTCACAGTTCATGGTAATGACAGAGACGTCAAAGTTGATGAAGCATAGAAAAAAACTTTTATAAGAAACACTGTACCAAAATCACATGCAAGGGTAGATATGTGAAGATGACATTAGAGGTGTTGTTTGTTATGTGAGATTCCTTTTTAAGGTAATGTTATCTTTTGGCTTTCTTGGTCCTATCCTTTAGCATATGGAGTTTGGTTAGATTAGTGGCTCTGATGGAGTAGTTAGTGCTCTAAGAGATTTTGGCAGACAGGCAGTGGCAGATATGTTTCTGGGCTGCTTTTCTTCTATGTTCATCCTAGATCCATTCATAGACAGAGAAGCAGTTTCTTCTCCAGAAAGGATTATAGGATGATTGAGAAAATACCCTACACACACACACACACACACACACACAAACTCTGAACAGGTAGATTTTGACAACATTTCTCTCTGTACATCTATTTTAGTTAAGTTATCTATTTAGTTTAGTTATCTATTGCTGTTATAAAACACTATGGCCAAGAGAGCCTTGGGAATGAAGGGGTTTATTTTAGCTTACATATCCCAATTGCAGTCCTGAAAGATAGTCAGGGCAGAAATGCAAGCCTGGGACCCTGAGGCAGGAGCGGGGGCATAGTGGGGCAATGTTTATTCTCTTACTGCTCAAGGTTTTCCTAGCCTGCTCTCTTATTGCAATCAGGACCACCAGCCCAGGAGTGGCACTGCACACAGTGAGCTGGGTTCTCTTACATCAATCATCAAACAACAAAATGTACCACTGTCTGCCTCATGGGCCCATGTACTGAGAACAATTTCTCAGCTGTGGTTCACTTGTCAAAAATTATTCTAACTGTGTCAAGTTCACATAAAACTACCAGTGTAACATCTTTATTTCTAGCGTTTATGATACATAGAAATGAATGAAAAATTAATGAAAGAAATAATGAATTAAAATAAATAGCATTTCCTTAAAGAAAACAAAATTGTGGATTGTCCTTTCAGCATTTAGGGGAAAATGTAGAATTTTGTGCCATTTAAATTAAATAGCATTGCTTTACAAATGATTTTAAAAATAAAAAATCTATCATCAAGAATATCAGAACATACTTCATTTTTGTTCAATATAATATTTTTTTGATTATTTGGGGGATTTAGGTAATGCACTCTGATGGTACTCACAGTTTTTCGTCCCACATCCACTCCCTTCCCATATAACCCCACCCAAAGAAAAGAAGAAAACAAAACAAAGCAAAACAAAAAACCAAAACAAAAACTCACCCCATTAGTGTTGGCCATAGACTCAGTGGAGTGTTGTCAATTATCCAGTGGCCAGTCCTGAAAGAAAACTGAGTCTTTTCCACCCTCAACAGAAGCCATCTACTTTAGGATGCCTATCACAACTTTTTAAAAAATTTATTTTATTAATTTATTCATATTACATCCAATTGTTATTCCATCCCTTGTATCCTCCCATTCCTCCCTCCCTCCCATTTTCCCCTTATTCCCCTCCCCTATGACTGTGACTGAGGGGGACTTCCTCCCCCTGTATATGCTCATAGGGTATCAAGTTTCTTCGTGATAGGCTGCTATCTTTCCTCTGAGTGCCACCAAGCCTCTCCATCCATGGAACATGGTCAAATATGGGGCACCAGAGTTAGTGTGAAAGTCAGATCCCACTCTCCACTCAACTGTGGAGAATATACTGTCCATAGGCTAGATCTAGGTAGGGATTCAAAGTTTACTACAAGTATTGTTCTTGGCTGGTGCCATAGTTTGAGCAGGACTCCTTGGCCCAGACCCACCTGTCATAATGTTCTTCTTGTAGGTTTCTGGGACTCTCTGGATCCTTCTATTTCCCCATTCTCCCATGCTTCTGTGACAGAGGGGAGGACATCCTATTTGGACTCTAGGTGATAGAAGCCTATCACAACTTTCAAGTGTTCCCTTCATTGGATTTCTGTCTAGACTATTTTCGTCTGGGGGCGGGGTGTCAGAGGGACTTGAGGCTTGGAGAGAGAGTTTGTCATAGAGGCCATTTATGTCATTTTCAACTGTGAGTGTGCAGTCATCAATGCCAGTGCAAAAGAAGCTTCCTTGCCCTTTAAGTCAGTGACATGACAGATCATAAACTTCTATATGGTTTCTGGCATCACCACAGACCACAGACATCAACACAGTCCTTGGTAACAGCATGGACCATGTACATCAACATGGCTTCCAGCAGGAGCACAGACCACACCACTTAACATGGTCTTCAATGGCAGCACAGACCAAGAACGTCAAGAGGGCCTTCAGTGGTAACATGGACCACAGGCATCAATATGGCTCCTAACAGGAGTCCCAACCACTTATAGGCACATGGCATCTAGCCACAACATGAACTGTGGATGCCTTCATGGCCCCTTGGTGGAAGCACAAGACAGCCACTTCATTTTGGGGTGTACTTTCAAAATATCATAATGTCTGGTTATTTTTAATAAGATTGGTGAATCTTATGGAGAACAAAATAATGTGTGCAGTGGGCTGTGGGAAATGATAAGATTTTCACATGTGATGTGCCCAGCCAGAGTTTCTCATTATAGTAGATGCTTTAATTTCTCCCTCTGATATTTTTCTATTTTATGTTTCCAACATCCATCTTAATGATAGCATGAATTCAAGTTATATTATAAGGTTGACCACAATCATCACAAGCTGCCAAAACTGTGCTGTTCTGAATTCTCACTCTTCTATCCCTATTATATTTTTCTTTTTTCTTTTAATTATTCTTCCTTTTGGCTCCATTAAAATTTAACTTTATTCCAACTAGTAAAGCATATTATTGATACTGAATAACCCATAAATATGTATTTATTTGTTCAATGAATGAAAAATATAACCATTCAGGTAGAAAAGGTTGGAAATCACTAATCAAGTCAAAGTATCTTTGATATGAGTTAATAACGGCAAGGTCAGGGAAATGGCTTGGGTAGTAAGGGGCTTGATGCCAAGCCTGACAATCTGAATTCAGCCCCTGTGATAAATAATCAAGGAGCATGTATACCAGAAAGTCATTCTCTGTCTTCAACATATCTCCTTACATGTGTAGATACTATATAAATATAAAAATATGAATATAAGCCAATGACAAGGTATATTTTCTAAGAGATTAGAGGACATTCATAAGGTATGTATTATGCTGAAAGGATACAAATAAGCAATGAAAAATCATGTGTGGTCATACCTTATGAATGTCCTATTATTAAATGGTGTCTAAAACCAAAATGGCAGTACCTAGGACAAGTTTCTTTTTCCTTTTTCTCAACATTATATTTTCCTACCAGCTAGTAGAAAATTAACATAAATCATGTGCTCTACAAATAAAATCATTTGCTGCTATTGTCAATTACATGTCTGCCTTATTTTTATACATGATTGATTTAGTCACACTGATATTTTTTCTTTTTTTTAATTTATCATTGACAATGATTTGAGAGTATTTGAGTTAAAGTGATAGCTCTGCAGATTTGGCCAGTAATAAAAAGTCATTTCAACCTGAAAAAAAAAACTTGTCCTGGATTTTCTATGTAAATCCATCCTTAAGGGCTCATTTTTGTAAACTGTAGTATCTTTCTTCTTTAGCACTTCCACCTATATATAGTCTATTAGCTCTCATTCGTTTTCACATAGTCTTTGTAAGCCTCTAATATATATGCCTCATAAGGGGGCAACAAAGGCTTTCATTATTCACAGTGTTGTTTTGAACCTGGAGTGTTATGTGATGTGGTGGTTTGAAAGAATGAAAGAATGGCACCTATAGGTTCATATATTTTAATGTTTAATCATCAGGGAGTGGCACTACTTGAGAAGGATTAGGAGGTGTGGCCTTGCCATAGGAAGCATGTCACTGCAGGTGAGTTTTGAGGTTTTAAAAGCCCCAGACAGGTTTCATGACTCTCTCTTCCTCCTGCCTATGG
>OU015744.1:76656314-76670750 GCA_907169655.1 Acomys percivali
ATTAACATGAAGATAAGAGATTACAATAATTTCATTTTTTTCTTAGTAATATTAGCTATCCATTAAATGTCTCTATCAATTAAACAATTACCTTATTTAGGTAGAAAGTTATTGAGCATGACTATCAGAATAAACTGGAAAATGTTCTAACATTTGTGAGGAGTAATATTGTCTGATTAAAATATTATAAAAATGTATAGCGTCTATAATTACTGAAGAGTTCTGCCTCTAAGCATGTCTGTGAAGAATTAAATAGATGTGGTAAACCCAGCCTAGAAGACTCACATTATATATGAGTGGTACCACCCATGTTCTGGGAAGAAGAGAAACCAACACAAGCAAGGAATTCCTCATGGTCTGCTTCTTGATGAAGCGTGAAGATGACTGCCTTACTCCTCTGCTGCCATGCATTCTAGGCATGATGGACATGCATCTACTCTCAAATTGTTAACTGAAATAAGACTTTCTGAGGCTACTTTTGTTAGAAACAGTATTGTATCAATAAGAAATAATTAATGTTTCTAATGAAATTGTATATTAGTCATCATCTAGCATTAAGGCAAGCTAGAGTTTGCATGCCAGGATGCTATATTAGTTTTAGTGACTTGTTGATGTGGCAGAAATTAATCAAGAAAATATCTCTTTTGGAAAATGTTTTTCATGAATGAATGAATGAAAGAATGAACTATGCATCCCAACCCCCCTCCTCTTCCAGTCCCTCCCTCTCACCTCCTTGCCTCCATGCCCCTTTCTCCTCAGAGAATAGGAGAATTCCCATGGATAAAATCTGCCTCGGCATATCAAGTTTTAGTAGGACAAGATACATCTATGGAGGCTGGACAAGGCCATCTAGTTAGGGGAAAGGGATCCAAATGTGGTCAACAGAGTCAGATACTGCCACCCCGCTCCTGCTGCTAGAGATTCCACATGAGGATCTAGCTGTTTTATATTTGTTAATACCTAATCAGCAGAAAATGCAAAAATCTTATTCTCAGCAGAAAAATTGTCACTAAGTTCTCAAATATCACTTTGGTAATAAAGCCAAGATAAAGACATCTAAAAGTCTGTCTCTTATTTCCCTGTAGAAAAAATAAATACTGCTAAATTCAAATCACAGTGTTAAATCACCACACAACTGGAAAAGAGACAGTGTTTTCTTATAAAGGAACTTGGCATGCAGTTGAAAGGAATGCACAGAAGAGAAACACTTGGAGAGAGCCAAGAAAAGATGTGAAAAAAAAAATGAGAGGGAGCCTTTTGGGTCTCTGAGGCTAGAGGCATTGTCCTATCTGTCAGGCGCCTCTATTGGCTCTCCCCAAGGACTATACCTCCCAGATCCACAGCTTGTCCTGACAGTTCATCCTGCTCAGCTCTGCCACATTCATCATTGCAAACTGCCCACAGCAGGCTACTGACAGCACACCATGCTTTGCTACCTCCATGCCCAGACTATAGCTGGCCTGTGACATCCCTGGGCCACGAAAGATTTTTTGCTAGGAAATAGACAGCATGGGAGCCAGGTTGAGAGTCCAGCCACCCCAAATGCATCACTTGAACCTGCGATATGGGACTTGAGGTGCCTGTATGCTGACTTCAAACTCTCAGGGTTTTTCTTGTCAAACATCATATAGAAGTAGATTTTGTTTCCTTCTTTCCTTAGTATACTTCACATTAATTTTCCCAAAGAAAAATCATGCATTGTTACATGTGGATTGAACTGTATACTTTTGTCTCTTAAATCTACTTAATCATCAGTCTCATACATTAAGTAGAAGCAACATGGTTGCTCCTCCCCCACCCATATTAGGCACATATGTTTGACGGGCTCTATCTTGTAGAGATAAACCAGCATAACAAGAACATAAAAAGCCTTCCCTTACCAGGAAACTGGTACCGAGGGGAGGACATCCTATTGGGACTCTAGATGAGAGAACAATGGGAGAATAGCAATCTAGAAGGATCCAGTGGGTCCTAGAATCCTACAAGTAGAACATTATGATAGGCAGATTTGGGTCATGGGGTCCCGCTCAAACTAAGGCCTTAGCCAAGGACAATACAGGCGGTAAAATTTAAACCCCTACCCTGATCTAGCCCATGGACAGGACAGTCTCCACACTTGAGTGGAGAGAGGGATTTGACTTTCTCATGTACTCTGGTGCCTCACATTTGACTATGTCCCCTGGCGGGGGAGACCTAGTGGCACTCAGAGGAAGGACAGCAGGTCACTGAGAAGAGACTTGATACCCTATGAGCATATACAGGGGAAGGTAATCCCTCTGAGGAACAGTCATAGGGGAGGGGAATAAGGGGAAAATGGGAGGGAGGGGAGAATGGAAGGATACAAGGGATGGAATAACCATAGAGATGTAACAAGAATAAATTAATTAAAAATAAATTTAAAAAAAATAAAATAAAAATAAAAAAATAAAAAGATTAAGTTGGTGGCTGAGGGGGTGGGTTAGCTGATGAAGTACTTACTGCGTAAGCATGAGGAATTGAGTTAAAATTAAGGAGCCTGCCTGAGGAAGACGCACAACACTGCCTGTGGGCTCCACACACATCCGCAGCGTTTGAACACAAACTTGAACACACACACACTACACATACATATGTATATAATACATTTATATATAATGTATGTTTATATATAGATATTACTATATAATACAAATATGTATGAAGACACACACCATAAAAGCAGGTAGACTGCTCTGGGATAATACTGATGTGACGTAAGCCCAGGTCTGGTAATCTTAGACCTCTCATTTCATTCTCAGTATCTTTACCGAAGAATTGGCCACATTTCTTACAGCATCTGTGACCACTGTGATACATAGAGTAAGGACGAATAATGCAAAACAGGAGATAAATACGTCTTACTTTCCTCCCAGCAAGTTAGCATCTCTGAGGTCACATTACATTGTGGCTAGGACCCAAAAGATGTCACATGATAATAATGAACACTATCCCCCTCCCCATGCTCTGTTTAACCATTAGAACACTGCCATTCTTCACTTTCATTGCAAAAAACCAAAAACCTGTACTTTTCAGTTATTTTCCCAACCTTCACAAGGTCATGAACACTGAGAAGCAACAAGAGGATACATACTACAATGCGTAAGGTCACTTGACAGAAATCAGAGTGCATCTCTCTCTCTCTGCCACTTAGACATGGTCTCATTGCTACATTTTACTCAAAAGATGATTTCCCTTTTGCCACTGTAATTTCAATCACATGATTTATTTTTAATTTATGCTATGACTTTTGGAGAAATAGTAAAGAGAATTTTAAAAAATGGTTGTGTATTAGAACAAGTACTTAAATATTAGAATATAAAAACTCTGGATGCTTGCAGAATGTACTCAGTTCAAGATGAGGGATCATTAACAAAAGATGAAGAAAGAAGTGGGCGAGTGAATACCTCACTGCTGGTTAAGCAATCATGAAGCTGATATTTCACAAATAATCTGTCAACCAAAAGGAAAACCGACCCTATGCTTTCAAAACAAATAGTTTTAATATTCTTTGTATTGGTACAAGAATGAGTTTTTATAGCACTATAGCTTCTTTCCTACCTACTTGTATTTTCTTTCTCATAAAAAAAGAATTTGATGCTTTTGTGAAAGGGCAATGGAGATGCCTGTTCATCCCAGGATAAAGTACATGTTTATCTTATACTGAAAACTTGATAAACTGAAATATTTCAATTGTAATCCAAGATGTCTGCAATTAAAAATATTTACTCTCTGTAAATATTACGAAAATTTAAAGGTGATATTTTAAATTTTACTATAAGTATTTTGTATCCCAATGTATGCAATGTCAATAATTTTGTGTCAAATTATAGTTTTATCTGAATTCCCTCAGAATCAGTTATAGTAAAGGTATCTATGTATTTTGATTTCCAGATTGCCCCCTTCATGTTGTTACAGAAATACTCCATTTATTGATATCTTTTAATCTGACTAGCTGGTCAATCTGTTTGTCAGACAGTATCCTTTTGTTGGAGAGGTAGATGCTTTGAGTATATTCCAGAAAGTGTCAGTGAGGGTAGAGATCTGCTGAGTCTCTTTACTTGGAGCCAAGGCAGCTCCCAGGGATTGGCTTATAAAACACAATTGTGCTTGTTCTTAGAATATGTTCTTAGAATTTTCTAAGTGGAATGAAAAAATGGTGAAAAAACAAAGAGGGACGTTTACACTTTGCTCATGATCTTCCCAAACTACACATCACAAGGAAAACAACGCACAGGTTTTAAAAATGAGATCTGTGTTGAGGAGACCCATCTCTCCAACTTTTCTTTTATAAATACCTACAACTGTTTCCTTCACTGTAAGATGTATGAATATGTCTAATGTGCAATGTGCAATGTTCATCTTACTGTTCTCAAACCTATTTTGTATGGTCTAATGGTAAAGGAAAGATATTGCATAGAAATAAACTATACACATTTCTTAGTTTGGATGTTCAGGGACATTAAATACTGTTATTTAATAAGATATTATTTGCATCACATAAATTTGCATATAATATCCTGCTACATACATTTCTTTATATAAGCAGTTTCTCCTATATTTGGAGTTCAAAATATTACCTGTGTTTAAATTTAAACTGTTGTCATTATTTTTTGATGTCTATTCAGAGATAGAAGAAAATATTGTGTAGATTCCAAAATCTATAATCAGTACCCTGTATCCAGTACTCAGTATGCAGTATGCAATACCACAAATCTAATACTCAGTACCTAATATCCAATACGAATGTTCAACCTCAGTCCCCAGTGGTATCATATTTATGCTTAAATTAAACATGCTCCTTTATGTACTTTAAGTCATCTCTGTTTCACTGGTAATATACAATATATTGTAAATACTTTCCAAATTGCTCTGAATTTTCATGAGATGAGGATAAAGAAGAAAGCCTTCACATACTCAATAAGGTTGCAGTGTGTTTTCAGTCAACAGTTAGGTTCGCAGATGCATAATTAATCCTCAATACCCAGCTATTCCACTCCTTGGAATATACCCAGAAGATGCACTACCACACAACAGGGACATATGCTCAACCACGTTCATCGCTGCCTTATTCATAATAGCCAGAACTTGGAAACAACCTACGTGTCCCTCAGTAGAAGAATGGATAAAGAAACTGTGGTATATTTACACTATGGAATACTACTCAGCTATTAAAAACAAGGAATTTCCAAAATTTGTGGACAAATGGATTGAACTAGAAATTATCATAATGAATGAGTTCATCCAGAAGCAAAAAGAGTCAAATGGTATATACTCACTTATATCGAGACACTAGTCCAAGGGGTACGCCCCCATGAAAAACTTTACCTACCAGGAAAGTGGGTCAGAGGGGAGAAAATCCTATTGAGACTTTAGGGGTGAGAATCCTGGGAGAATGAGGAAATAGAAGGATCCAAAGGGTCCTGGAAAACTACAGGCAGGTCTGGGCCCTGGGGTCCTCCTCAAACTATGGCACCAGCCAAGGAAAATATAGGCAGTAAACTTTGAACCTCTACCCAGTCTAGCCGATGGACAGGACATTCTCCACCGTTAAGTGGAGAAGGAGATCTGACTTTCACACAAACACTGGTGCCCCATATCGGACCATGTCCCTTGGATGGGGAGGCCTGTTGGCACTCAGAGGAAAGATAATAAGTCACCAAGAAGAGACTCGATACCCTAGGAGCATATACAGGGGGAGGAGGTCCCCCTAAGTCACAGACATAGGGGAAGGGAGTAGAGGGGGAAGCGGGAGGGAGGAAAGAAAGGGAGGATACAAGGGATGGGCTAACAATCGAGATGTAATATGAATAAATTAATAAAAAAATAAAAAAATAAAAATCTTGTGGAGTAAAAAAAAATTAATGCTATCGATGCTAACTCCATATTTGTATTCCCCAGATATGTATGTGAATAACTGCCATAGTCATACCCACCTTGATGTGTATGTGTGTATGTGTGTGTGTGTGTGTGTGTGTGTTCACATTTGTATAATTTAAAACTTTCTTCTCAAGGATTTTACTACTCAGAAAATCTCTTTCCTCATTTTAAACATTGCATTTTCTAGGATGTTAGTGTGTCCGCCCATAGTTTAAGCCTTTTTGGATGAGTTTTTCTTTTTTAGTAGTTGAAGTGGTTTATTAAAGGTGAGGGGGAAAAAACTAAACACAATAGCCACACAGGAAGAAAAACTCTCCATAACAGACAGTGTGAGGACTAAGGAAGACAAAGTCATATGAGAATAAGTTCTCATCGTTAACCTGATTGGCAAGGTGATACTGTGGGTTTGTCTGTGTGAGGAGTTATATATTAACCACCTAGGCTATCTCACAGACAAAATTAAAAATTAAAAGGGAGATGGCCATCTAGAGACAGCATTCACTTCTCTCTGATTCCTCTCCAATATCTTCTGCTATAAGTTGAAACTATTATGATGTTCTGGTCAAGCTCATGGTACCAAAGCCCATGAACTTTCCCATCTGAAACTATGAGCCAAAATCTTTAAGTTGTTTCTCTCAAGTGTTTGGTCATGAGGAGATTAAAATGGCAATACAGAATTTAGGCTACCACTTATTATCAAATATTAACTGATGCAGTATAGGACCTTGAAAAATTGTGTGGGAAGTGTTCCTTATCATCCTACTGTCATTATTTGGACAATCTTGGATTTAAGTTTGTAAACACTTGATTTCTTACCTCTGATCTTCAATATTGAAATTTCCAAATTTTTATTCTTTACATACTCAAGTTAGACGAAATAGTAAAAATTGTGAAGCCAATAGTTATTATCCATATGGAAGCGGGGACTAGCATCCTTTCAGTAGTAACAGAGAAGTTCCTATCCTTTCTATGAACTGGTCACTATGAAACAGTGGTATTGAGACAGAATAAAAGTTTATCATGATACACACATGCAAATGTGTTCACACGCAACTCACAATTACACAGAGCTCCAGCAGCAAAATGAAATTGGAAGTATCTTCACAGAAGGCTGGATGGGACTATTTCCTTATAATCTAAACATGCCTCTCTTGGTACATGTTTTCCTTCTTTGCTCTAAAATTTGTATAGAAATATGACTTCTATCCAAATAATATATTATTCTAAAATGATTAACACAAAATTTTTCTTTTGTTTGTAAAATATTTAAAGTCTATTTTAAACTTGCTTATGCTGTTGACACACTTAATGATTTATGTATTGTTTTATTATATGCTTAAAGTGGCAGAATTACAAAGGTAGAGGAATCTATTGCTTTTTATGTATTTTGGCATTAGAACAAATTTATCATATATTATTTTACTAATAAGACAACAAATCTGAGTAAAAATTTTTATACATTTGTGTGATCTAGCTAATATGAATGTGCTTAAATAAGTATTTCACTACAGTAAAAACTTGTTGTTGAAGAGTGATTTAGAAATATTGCTAATCATACTACAGGGTAATAGCTCTGAGACTGGCTGTGATATGAAAAAAAACATTATATAACTGCCTCTCATAATCCTTCTTCCTAGTGAGTTTCAGGAATGTATTTATTGACCAGAAGAACAACTAATAGATAACTCACCTTTATAGGGTGCCTCTTGCCACAGTAATAGTTCTGTGACATTATTCCCAAGGTAGCTTTTTGTTCTAAAAGCAAGAATGAATAATATTCTGATGCTTCCATTTAAAACTAAAGGTGAGAAGCTTGGGTTTTTCTTCTAATAGCAGATGGGAGTGCAAAGCCCTGAGATCACACACAGCCTACTGCTCACTCTTCATAAATAACCGCCTGTCATTTCTATAACTTATTAGTCATCACCTTCCCCTTGAAGACATAATAACTGACTGAATCGAGTGCATTGATTTTAATTAAAGATCAGAAATAAGAATTTATATTTAATCATAATAAATGTCCTTGGTGGATTAGCTTTTAAATTCATATATCATATGGCCACATAAGGTGCAAAAAAGAGGTACCTATAGACTTAATGAAACCACCCCAAGCATTACAAACAACCAAACTTTTACTTCTCAAATGCACCCAAGCCACTCATTGGACTCTATGATTTTATAGTGTTCACAGTTTATCGTGGTTTTATTTGTGATGAATGCATTCCTGTAATCATGCCTATGGGTTTACAAGACTCCCCATAATTATGGAAGGGTTTGGCCATCTGGATTTATCTAACTAAGGAGAAACTCAGCCTTTGAACAACTAGGTGATATTGGATATGATGCCTAGGCTATACATTGGTGTAGGGAAACTTAAAAATGTTTAGTTCAATTAACCTGTCTTTTTGCTCAGTGGCCTAATACCTAGATCTCATGACAAATCCTGTTACTAAAGCAAGAAAGAATCAAAGGAGCTCAGCTTAGAGAGGATGTTTGTATCTAGCAGGCAGAAGAGTCAAGACAGCTAAGAACTTAATTAGAGCTGAAGATTATTGATCATCCTCATCTGTTGGCTGTTAGTCTTTAGCCTCAAATTTCTTTTTGCTTGATATGTCTTTCTATATTTCTTATGTTGTTTCTCCTCTTCTGTCTTTCACTCTTTTCCTGGATCTTTCCCTAGTTCTAATAGTCAGGCTTAGGAAGGTCTTTGTGAGATTTAGCTAATGGTATAATGATGAAGACATTTTCAGAATTTAGGATACATTTCTAAACTCCGTGAGGGACTTCCTTAAACTAGTTGGCACATCCAGTGCTTTTCCGACTCATCATGTGTGTAGGTCATTTTTTATGCCAAACACTCATTTGGGGTCTTAAAGTGTGTAAGAAAGAACTTTTATATTTTAGGGGAGTTAGACCACTGCTTGGCGCTCAGTACCTACAACTGTCTCACTTCGAACTTATCTCCTTTATTTAAAATATTGCTCACGTAAATATTATTATCTATTCTAAAATTAAAGATATAACACTTAACCTATGAACAATCATACATTCTCTAAATATTTCTTTTAGTTTTAAGTTACATCATTCAAAACCATAAAAAAATTAGTAAGTTATTAAAAGGTATAAGTGTGTTTATGACTTTAAGAAAAGAGTACTGTTACCTTTAATAACCAGCCTTTATATGCAAATATTAAATATAGCAATTTATATGATAAATTAGTTATTTATTTCTGTTAAATAATAATTTATATTTATATTTAACATTATATATTTAGAATGATAAAAATAAGTCTAACACAACTCCATTTATTATAAAAATTAGCATAACAATACAATTCTCTTAAGTGATTTACTATAACTCATGCCTTTGGTAAAAGCCTTAATAATCTTTTAGCAAGCCTACTTTATTTCTTTCACAAAATGTAAGTGGGACTAATCCATAGTTGCAAAACTGAAATTACAGTTACCCTAATAACATGTCCATAAACTAATTTCAATTTTCAGTCATTTATGTTTTTAAACGGTTTTCTTTTTGCTTAAATTCAATGTTATTATGTCATTCTCTTCAAGTTGAAGGCTTTAGTCATAAATACATTTCCTTAATTTTATATTACCAGATAATGCTCTATCTTAAAATAAACCTTTCATTTTCCAATTTCTGAATTGAAAAATAATTGTTTGTTGTAAATGCCATCATCAACTAAAAGTCATTATTGTTACGGTCATAGTCAACACATTATATGGTCTACAGAAAATATACCTCTGTGGTTGCTAATGTGTATTGTTACTTTGATTGGGATTAATATCACTGTAACACCACACAGCACTGCATGAATGGGTTTCCAGAAAATCTTAATGGAGGAGGGAGAAGGGCTAGCCTGAATATGAGCAGTGCTATTCCCCAGAGTAAGCCCCCTGATGAAATAGAAAGAAGAAAAGTGATTTGTTTGTGTATATCCACATTCACTTCATTTCCCTCTGTGAAATCCATGTGACCAGTGGCCTCATAAACAATACAGCTTTCTCACCAGGGTGGGTTGTATCCCTAAAATGTGAATGCAAACAAACCTTTTCCACTAAGTTGCCTGTGTTGGGTATTTCATCACTGTAATGGGAAAAGGTAATGATACAACCACATAACTCAACCATATCAGGGAAATGAATGGTTTGCACATGACAAGAATGTAGCAAATTCATGTTGGTGATTTTCCTTTTCCAACCCCAAGCACTTCAGTTGCTATTACTCATCAGACCAGGACAGCTTTGGAGAAAGGTTCTGATACAAATTGGCCCAGCATTTCAGACTGTCCTACATAGGACTCCTATTAAGCCTGCAATTTCTCAACATTTATAAACTATACCACAAATGCTATTCCTGGCTTGTTTAACCATTTTCCCCAATATTATTTGGGCCCCTACAAAGGTACTATTTGCCCCAAACCAGCCTGAAGACACTGGCTGGACAACACTCCATTTCCCCTAAAGTGGGTTGGGTAGATTTTTGATTGCTCACTTGGGCTACAGATACTTATCTTCATTGGGAGTTGGTTGTAAGTTATTATTGGTCTAATTCAGAGAGAAAAAGAGATTGGTCTCAGGGATGTCTCTCTTTCCCTTTATCTTTCTTTTGTACATATGGAGATAGTCATTGAAAAAAGAAGGAGGGGCATAGAAATATATAGAGATGATAGGATTAAAAGTAGATCATTGAACCTACCCCTCAACTTAAGGACTTAACTGTTACTAACAAATAAGTTTACTTTAAATTCATTGGTATAGAAATTTGTAAACTGATACAAAATAAGTTTAATTTTGGATACATTGGTATAGGATTCAATCTTAAGATTATTCTCCACATACTATATACATGGTTGTATTTTAATATATATATATATTTCTACTCTAATATGAGGTATTGTACCCATACAACTCAATTATAATGCAAAGTTTACTTTCAATACCTTGAAAGTGCTATTGCAGGCTGTTTAGGATAATTAAGTAACAAAAGCTAATTGTTGCTTGATCAAGTCACAGACATGTTAATTACTAGTTTATTTTTATCACAAGAATATACATCGAGGTTTAGCAGATAGATATGATCCTAAAGAAAGATAAAGTAAAATAGTTAGATGAGGTCTTCAAAAGCCTCAGAGACCTATAGAATATGGCATTTATAGATGCTTTTAATATTTGAAATGTTCTTTGACAGCAAGACAGGGTAACTCTTGGCAATACCCAGCCTACCTCAAGAAGTTGATTAGCGTCAAAGAACCTCTTTATGGAGGTAGCTTCAAATTCCGCAAACCAGCAAATGGGCAAAATACCCTCATTTCGGCCACAGACAGAATTCTGCCTAAAATTGGACAAGCTTGGATGCAGGCAAAATCAACAGCCAAACTCCTCCAAGACTGTGTAAGCAAGTCCTCAATAGTTCCTGCCTCTCAAATATTGGGCCAAAAAGCTGAAGATGATGCTCCAACATCATAGAGAGTTTTGGGTGTCTGTTCAGGCAACAAACTCTCTCTGTTATTTTTTCATTTTGGAAGCTGCCAACCTGTACTTTCTGCCTACTCAGATAATTAATTTTATTCATTCTCAAGTCTCTGATGGGGTTGAAAACCAGATAGTTTAGTCTTACAATTAAGTTCAGTTGTTTAGGGGTTAAGACGATTTTAGGTCTAGATAGAGGTTTTAAGTTGATAGAGATGACATATGATATGTATTGATTTCCATGAGGAATTTTAGATCACCAAAATAAGAAAGAAGTTTTCTGCAAGGTTGCCAAATACAATTAGCCAAAACACCTTGAATATAATATTTATATAATTCTCAATTGTTTCATGATTCTTCCTGCTGTAGGTAGTTTATTGTATATGTGTATAATAATATAAATGTATATGCCAAAAATTAAAATACAATCTTAAAAAAGTATTATCTCAAAAGTTATTAAACCATTATAGAAAGTCTTGTCTAATGTTTAAAGCAGCCAATGCTATTGAATCTAGTTTGCTTAAAAGCTCATTGTAGGTAACATTGCATGCACATTAGCAGCCATTTTAGAAGAAAGAACAAATATTTCTCTGTCGACAAACACATACAGTTCCTAACAAATACCTTCTCTTTCCCCAAAATGAAAAAGAATAATGATAATAATTATAGTCATACAAAAAAGTGAAAAATTGAATGCAATCTGTTTTCTATTGAGAACATAAATACCAAGAATTGGATAGACTTTTTTTTTTAATGTGCCATAGAAGCTCTTAAGTATCTTCAAAAAAATGGTAAGCCTGGACAAAAAGTATGTAATTTTTCTTTTGTTGAAATTTTGGATATGAAACAGAATTGCTGATGAGTCTAAAATTTTGCAAGGTTCCTTTAGTGTGTATTGTAATGAGTTGGCAATAGACACTAAATTCTGAGTATAAATTAATTCTTGTAACAAAAGAGGAAAAACTACATATTTTAAAAGCAAGGGAGGAAAAAAGTAACAGTGGAATTAAATTTTCTTTTATTGCAAATTGCCTACCACATCCAGGTAGAAATCCTCCAGAGGGGAGGCTAGTAGGAACAGCTTTCAGACAAAGTGGTCCCTAGGCTTTCTTTCAATTACCATGCACACTGGCACAACACGGTTCTCAGTACCAGCATCTGATGAGAGCTGCGTGTTAACTGATACTATCCCTCACGATATTTTGAGTCTCTCAAACTTAAGAACACAAACTCGATTGAAATGTATATTCCTGAGCTTGGCTAAGATTTCTTCCACCTTCAAGTCAGCTGCCAATCTTCACTAACGTCATTAGTCTAAGCCCTTGGCCCGGAACACAGGAGCTATTCTGGGGTATCGGGAGGAGTTAAAGAATGATCAAGTGCTGTCAGCTGTTCATTCTCCATCTATCACACTTGCTGTCGTTTTCTCCAGCCCTCCTGTCACCACTGTGATATGGGTCCTTGTCATTTCCTATTTAGATGATTACAACTGCTTACCACGGATCTCCCATCTATCAATTTCAGCCTTCCAATCTAGAGTTCATCCTACTTACTTCCAAAATAACCCTGTTCAAATTTCTAATAAGGATGCCTTTTTTTGTTCAAAACTCCACTATAATTTGGCTTTACCAAATAAAAGCAATCTTGTCATGAAGGCTTTGGGACCTAAGTTTATCTTTCACCATTTCCAAATTAAGACGAAACCAATCACTGAAATGCCTCTTTTCTCCTGAGATGTCCCTGCAATAAATTATCTTTTCTGGGATTTCTTATTCGAGACTTGAGCTGTCCTTTTTCTCCTACTTTTTCAATGCACATCCCTCTCTATTTAATTACAATCTAGAAAACTTTCTCAAACCATTTCTTTACTTAGTAATCCAGTCCACCAGAAATAAGTATACCCAGTTAGCTAAGAGCAGAGAGAAAATTTAATATAATAAAATATTCATATCCTCAAGTAAGTTTGGTCTATGAGGCTATGGAAAACTTTTAACATGTGTAATTATCGAGTTTATTTATAAGAATTTTATAAGTGTGATACATGTACATTCATGGTGTTTGTGTATAAATATTCTTATTTGGGTACAAGATAACAATATAATTCCGGTACCATAACTTTTCCAGTTATGAATGTGAGATGCTGATGATGCAAGGCTTGCATTTGTGATGGCAGCTAAGTCCTTGACACTCAGCTTTCTGATACAAATAGCGATAAGAAATAGCAGTGGATTAAGAAATTAATTTTTATCTGACAAAAGTGTCAGAATCATTACTTGGTTAAATCCAGGTGCATATGTGTTTTTTTTCCAGTTTGATCTTTACAGTGTCTGGAGATGATGTTATCTTTCCTGTGTCATCACTGTGAAGATCAAACTATATAGAAAGTTCAGCATCACCTACCTTACTTGCAGAGTAAATAGGGAAATATCAAAAGTGAACCACCATGATAAAAATAAGTTGTAACAGTAGAATCTGGAGAGAATATAGATAGTGCAATTAGAAGAATGTTTACCCCTATTTACACATTAACCAATCTCTGTTCTTAGTGTCCATTTCAGGCAGCTTATAACTGGCAATAGCCCCAACCCCATGGATCAGACACACTCTTCTGGATATCACAGGCACTTTCATAGATGTGGCATTCCTCAGTGTCTGTCTGTCTATCTATCAGGAACTCTAGTGTGTGTATTATAGACAAAATTCTGCAACTAATACTGGAAGAAACAGAATAAATCAGGATGTAAACAAGTTAACCTTGAGAATGTTAATTTTGGTAGAACAAAGCAGTGACAACTAAGCCCATAGGACCGAGATTATATCACTTTTCAGTTAGATGTTTATAGATAAGGTCTCTTTCAATGGCAATCAAATGTCATAGACTATTTTTGTAGGTAAAAACAACATTATTTAATGCAGACAATAATTTAAAAAGTTCAAAATCAAAAGGAAGTAACTGGGAGAAAAGGGAGAGAGGGGGGAGGGAGGAATAGAAAGAGGAAGGAAAGAGAGAGAGAGAGAGAGAGAGAGAGAGAGAGAGAGAGAGAGAGAGAG
>OU015744.1:76670760-76683607 GCA_907169655.1 Acomys percivali
GAGAGAGAGAGAGAGAGAGAGAGAGAGAGAGAGAGAGAGAGAGAGAGTGTGAATATGAAGATAATGTCATCCTGGAAGTCAGGAAAGTGATGGAACTACATTAGCTCAATGAAACAATGAAGAGTCTGATCTTGAGGTACAAGAAAGATGTAAACAAATGTGCAAAGAAGAAGCAAAGAAAGGAGAGATGCCAAACCTCTAAAATGATAGATGGACCTTAAATACACAAGGACAGATATTACTGCCTTGAGTACATTCTGTTGAGAAATCATTAAATAAGATGAGCTTAATGAATTATTCACTGATCACTTTCAGTCTTTTCCTTTAAAAGTTAACCAATACACCATTGTCAGGAACTGAAGGAGCTGCAGCCTGGCCTTGAGAGAAGCTAAAGTTGTAAAATGTTTTATGATGTGGTTTATACATCAGATTTCTGTGATATCATGATATCAAGTTTATAAAAAATGTGCATTTGTTTTCCCAATAAATATAATTGTGCACTCTCATCTCAATAAGCCCACAGTACTCTGCAAACAGTACAGGTACCATTTGGCTTCATTCTCTACTGTCAGGATGGTAATGATATGAAGTTTATTTTTCACTTAAAATAAAATGATTGGGTATTATAATATATAAAGAATGCAACCACACTTGAATTTCATGAGGTACAATTACACCTACATTTGTTTTCCAAATTATAATCCAATCAAATAAATGTGACTCACATGTTTAATATCTGAACAAAATAAACAAGTGTTTTACAACAATTATTTTTAATTAAAAACAGAAGTAAGATAAAATATTTCAATTTATTTTCAGAGCATCATTGCATTTTTAAGTTTAGATGTAGAGATCCCAGCATTTTATACCAATTGCTTTATGTGGTTACTTTAATATTTTGAGTTTTAGTATTTATAGTCTGGTTTACATGACTACTCAGTCATAAAATGTTTTAGGTAAGCTATGAGCAAAAAATATAATTGATTACAACTGTTAAGGTCCTGGGTCCTAATGCTTTTCCAAATTTAATATTTTAACTTTGAGGCTGCATATTATATTTGGTTCAGAAATCAGTTATCTATTTAGAAAGCAATTTTCCACAGTAGAAAAGACATGATTTCTCTTTAAAACCCATGACATAATAGGTGCAATTATTTGGATGGGGGGCATACAAAATATCACTGTAAATGGTGCATAAATTTGGCATTGTTTGCATTGATTTATGAAGCATACACAGCACAGTGCACCATATACCTTGCATTAGGTAGAAACATATTGATGTACAACTATACAATCATATCTACCCATTGTGAAATAAAATTACCTGAAACACAGTATGGAGCAGTGGCCCACGTAACAGTGCATTTACACACTGAAGGTAATGTAGGAACGTTAAATTGAGCTACATAAAATGTTTATAATATTTCGCCAAATAACGACACCCATGAGAGCTTTTGTTTCCACTTCTTTGTGGCCATTTTTATCCAAAATAACAAGTTCATTTTGAATTCTTCAGAAAGTCTCAGTAACTGACAGAATCTTCTGGAATTTTCGTTATTTAACCAATAATTTTGACCCCCATATTCCATAATAAGTGATCTCTGGATTTATTTTTGTGTAAAATTTCTGAAATAGTTTACTTTAGGAAGTTCATTCACAACCTGTTCTCTGTAATCTAAGGGGAAGAAGCAAAATCACTGCTAAAAATGGACAGATTATAAAACAGCAAAAATAATGAGATACGTGTGGGACTAAAATCGATTTAGCCTGAATCTCCTCAACATCGACACAAAAGTGCCAGCTTATAATTGAATGGAAAATTGTGTTAATAATTTTAACAATTAGATTTCAGCCTGTACAAAACATTAAGAAACTAATTCAATAAAATTTGTCTAAAATTCTTGAATACATGAAGATTTCATAGTAACAATGAGAAAATAACAACTAGAGTAAAAATTATTGCCTACCACATAATGATCAATGGAGTGGTCAGTACCTACACTCTGTCATCAACCCAAACATGATTTCACTACATAGAAATACTTGCAAACAACATATTAATATGAGTGGCATGAAACATTCAAGATGCTAAGTGAATTTTAATGGGACACTGTGTGGTAATCAACCAGGAAGAAAAACCCTAGTACAGAAAATGCTGAATGCCCTAATGATCAATGGTTTCCCTGTTATATACTACAGCCAAGTACATATAATGAATGGTATATGCTCTCTTTGTCTCTGTCTCTCTCTGAGGACAATTGAGCACAAATCCATGCATATTTTTTCTCTCAAGAAAGAAATAGGATGTTAACCAACATCTGTATTTAGAAAACATACATATTGCTGACCCTTACATAAACTGTTTGTGCCCCCTATCTTTCCAATTTTGGTAAGTAATACTGTCTTTATGGGTGCTGTGTTAGAAGTTATTTATTTATAAGCTGGGTGATGCACATATGGTTATATGCATATGTATATATATATATATATGCATATATATACACACATATATCCATACTTATATATACATATACACACACACATATGTGGACAGACAAGCAGACATGTGCATGTCATCACATACACATAAACCTAAAGACTGTCATTGGTATGTCTTAATGTTTCCCCTTGTAAAATGAACACAAATAATGATTTTATTATAAGAAACAAAAGTAATGTGAAGTGGTATGCTGTAAGAGTCTAATAAAATAAATCAGTGCACATTTATGTAGTACTAAAGCGCTAGAAAGTTCTTCCATTTGTGTTTTAGAAATGATTATAGAGTAAAAGGAAGTTTGCAGCTTCATTTGGTGGTGGTGACACAGGCCCCATAGCAATGGCACTAGCTGAACTAGAGTTGACTGTGCCCTCATGTTCGGGTGGTGGGTCTAAATGAGATTCTGTTTCACTCCTTTTCAGGGTCTCCTGGCCAGAGGCTTCCTCATAGGTTGGTGGGGAATCACGATTGGAGAGGGGAGTGAAGACTGAATCTGAGCACCTAACAATCAATGTATTTCAAAAAGCCTGGACACAATCCACTGCTATCAAAGGCTTCATCTGGTGGAAGAAGTGGGGTAACAATGTTAAGATGTGGAGGAAAGGAATGTGGCTTTCAGTCACTGTCTGTCTCTTACCTTTGCTTCTTAGAAAACATCTCCAGTTAAAAAGAGATGACCTGGAGAATAACAAAGAGGCCATTATTAATGGAAAAATAAGATAAAACTAAAAGCAGTCACTTCCTCTGTTGATATCTCCTTGTTGTGCATTTGTGTAGGGGCTTCAAAACTCTGTAGTTTTTTTCATAATTCTCAAAAGTTCCTCTGGCTTCTTCATATGTGCACAATTCTTCTTTGCACCAATGCCCTGTGTTGCCAGTCTTATTTCTTCAAAAAGGCCATTGGCTCTTGGGAAGCATTTTAATACTGAGTTGGCTTTTTCTCCTGTGAGGAAAATCCGCCCATTTTTTTCTTGTGGCTTCTGGCAGGTCCTGGATGATGATTCTTGGAGTTGGTCTGGCTCTACTACTGAGCACTACAAGAGTCAAATGCAGCATCTGAGCGCTACCCCTGCTACCAAGCTGGGGGCAGAGAGGGAGCAAGCAGCTGCTGAGAAAGGGAATTAGGAAGGTATAGAGCCACCTCAAGTCCCCTATGTTAAAATGTATGAGTATTTTGCTGTTTACAAGAACTTTATAATTCTATTTTGCTTTCTTTCTTTCCTTCCTTTCTTTTTCTTTATTCTTTTTGGTGTTTCAGAGAAAGGCTATCTCTGTGTCACTCTGGCTGTCCTCGAACTTGCTATGTAGGACAGGCCTGCCTTGAATTCAGAAAGCCAATGCCTCTGGCTCCTGAGTGCTAGAATTAAAGATGTGCAACCCATCCCCAGCCAGTTTATAATTCTAAATTATGGGTAATATCCAACATTTAGTCCTAGGAATTGACATTCAATTTTTGCTGATTACAAATGTACATAAAATAGTTCTTAAGGCAACTAAATGAGTTCCATGATGAATCCTGAAGCATTTTTCTGAAGAGATTTTATTTGGCACTTATTTTAATTGTATGAATTTCAACTATATTAAGAAAGGACTATTCATGAAAAAATTGTGCATATGCAAATGAACATACAATTCAAGCAGACAGTGAGTGCTCTTTCACACAGACTCAATACATTTTTGCTGTCAGAATGGTCTTTTTACATTTGACCAAACCCAGAAGCTATTCTTTCATTTCAATTCACAGTTGGAATCCTTCACAGCACATAAGCAGTGAAGCAGCAAGATACCTAAAACCTGACATAGAAAACCTCAGCAAAAATGAGAGCAGGACTGAGTCTGGAACTCTGTGTAGATCTGTGTCCTCTATGGTGTAGACCATGCAGAACACAGAGCTTAAAACCAGGTACCAAAATGCACTGAGGCCTTCAGACAGTTCCTCCATCCAACTGAATAGTACATATAAAAGTTGCATCAGGGGAGATCAAAGATGGTGGCGAGCAGTGTGGACCATGTTTGGAAGCTCCAGTGAACAATTCAGGGAATTACACAGATTTCTGAAACAGGAACACCAAGGTCCCCACACCATGGCAGCAGGAATGCTCCACAGTTCAGAGGGACCAGGGTGCGGAGGACCTGCATGCCCCTGCACATGGGAGGAGCACGGATTTTCTCATATCGGAGCAGCAGCAGCAGAGGCAGCAGCAACAGCAGCACCAGCGTCAGCACCAGTGGTGGCTGAGGTTTGCAGCTCAGAGCCTTACGGTGGAGACAATTGGTGTGGTGGCTGGTGGGAGATGCTGCGGGAGAGGGGACTCTGGGCAGGATTTGGGTTGTGCAGTGCCTTGAGAACCAAACTGGACTCAGCAGACAGTTGAGCCCCAGAGTCCCGGATTCAGCTCAGTGCGCAGTGCCTTGGAGATGCTGGCTCAGCTCAGCAAGCAATTCTGCCTGAGGCACTAGCTCAGCTCAGCCGCAGTTCTGCTGTGACACAGGCTGGGCAGAGCGCTCTGTTCCACTCAAGGCGGTAGGTCAGCTCAGTGAGCAGTTCTTCCCAAGACACTAGCTCAGCTCAGCGTGCAGTTCTGGGGCACTGACGCAGGCTGAGGTCAGCACACAGATTCAGCCCAGAGTCCCTAGCTAGGCTTGCTGAGCTGTTGGGCTCAGCGACTCTAGCTGAGCTTTGGGCACAGGCTTGGCACCCCTAAGACTCTGGCTGGATTCTCCATACAGTTTAAGGCCAGAGTCCCGGGCTGAATTCAGTGTGCAGTGTGGGTCCAGAGTCCCTGGCTGAGATTGGTGCACAATTCCGCCCCGGAGACTCAGGTGGAGCTCGGTGTGCAGTTTGGGGCCAGAGTCCCTAACTGTGCTTGGCAGACAGTTTGGGCCCAGAGACTCTAGCTGAGCTTGTGGCACAGTCCCAACTCTGAGACTCTGGTTGGACACAGTGCGCAGTTTGAATCCATAATTCCTGGCTGAGCTTGGCGGATGGTTCGGGCCCTGAGTCAATAACTGACCACAGCAACCACTTTGGGCCAAAAGCCCCTAGCTGAACTTGGTGCGCAGTCCCAGCCCAAAAATTCTGGCTGGACTCAGTGTGCATTTTGGGGCAAGAGTCCCTAGGGGAGCTCAGTGTGAGGATTGGGCCCAGAGTCCTTAGCTGAGCTCGGCAGAAGGTTTGGGCCCTGAGAATCTAGCTGAGATCTGCGTGTGGTTCGGGCCCAATGTCCCTGGCTGGACTTGGCAGGGGACTGAGAAGGCTGTGGATACCTTGGCCTGACCCAACGCTCATTCAGAGACCCAGAACGATTGCAGGACCCACAGTACAGGGGAGCTGAGGATCACTGGCTATGAGAGTCCAAAACGACAGGGATAGCCTCCTGCCATCCACACCAGTGAAGCATCAGAGATTCCAGCCTAGGGAAATCGTGAGAAAACAAGTGAATCTATCATCAGACTCCCTCCACTCAACTCTGGAAGCTACCCAACAAAAACAGAGATGGCAAGATGTCTAAAGGACAGTGTAAAAGCATACACAAAAACCCCAAGACTACATGGTGGCTCTAGTTTCCAGCTATCCCAAAGAAAACAACCCAGAAAACTCAAATACAACGGACATACAAGAAAATGTCTTCAAATCCTTAGTAATGAGGATGATAATGGAGGAAACAAATAAAATTCAGAATCAAATGCAGGAAGATGCAGCAAAACAGGTGAGAGACATAAAAGAAGCACATAGAGTGGAACTGGAAAAATTTAAGGAAAATGCAAATAAACAGATGAAAATATCAAGAAAACGGTTCAAGCTCTGAAGACCTATAAAAAAGCAATGGAAGGAACTCAGGAATATACAAACAATCAGTGAAAGAAATCAAAAAATCAGTTCAAGATCTGAAGATAAAAATGGATTCAATGATAAACACACAGACAGAAGAAAAACAACAACATGAGACGTCAGAGAAGAAGGCAAGCAACACAGAGGTGAGCTTTTCTAACAGAATCCAAGAGATGGAAGAACAATCTCAGGACTAGAAGACACAATCACAGATCTTGAAGCAACCATTAAAGAAAATGCCAAATCTGGAAAACTCCAGACACAAAACATCCAAGAAATCAAGGACACCATGAAAAGAAGAAACCTGAGGATAATAGGCATTGAAGAAAGAGAAGATATCAGACTCCAAGGCCCAGAAACTATTCTCAACAAAATCATAGAAGAAAATTTCCCCAATCTAAAGAAAGAGATACCTATAAACATACAAGAGGCCTACAGAACAACAAATAGAATTGACCAGAAAAAAAAAAAAACTGCCTGTCACATAATAATCAAAACACAAAACATACAGAACAAAGAAAAAACATTAAAAGCTGCAAGGGAAAAGGGACAAATAACATTTAATGGCAAACCTATCAGAATTACACCCGACTTCTCAGCAGAAACCATAAAAGCTAGAAGAGCCTGGACAGAGATCCTGCAAACCCTAGAGGCCACAGATGCCAGGCCAGACTACTTTACCCAGCAAAACTATCAATAACTGTTGATGGAGAAAACAAAATATTCCATAACAAAAACAAATTCAAACAGTACCTATCCACAAATCCAGCTTTACAGAAGGTACTAGAAGGAAAACTCCATCCCAAAGGGTCAAGCTATAAACAAAACTACTCAGTAAATAGATAACTATACCATGGCAAAACACAACTACACAAATGCTCGACTAGAACCAAAATCAAAATTAAGACTCTTAACAGTAAGTGGTCGTTAATATCTGTCAACGTCAATCGTCTCACTTCTCCAATAAAAAAACACAGACTAACTGAATGGGTGCAAAAACAAAATCCAACATTCTTCTGCATTCAAGAAACACATCTCACCCATAACGATAGGCATTACCTCAGGGTAAAAGGTTGGAAAAAAATATTCCAAGCAAATGGTCACAAGAAACGAGCAGGTATAGCCATTTTAATATCGAACAAAATAGACTTTCAACCAAAATTAATCAAAAGGGATGCAGAAGGACACTTCATACTCATCAAAGGTAAAGTCAACCAAGATGACATCACAATTCTGAACATCTATGCTCCCAATACAAGGGCACCCACATTGGTAAAAGATCTGCCAGAAAAGCTTAAACCACACATCGATCCCCACACAATAATAGTGGGAGACTTCAACACCCCACTCTCACTGAAGGATAAGTCATTAAAACAGAAACTAAGCCGAGAAATAACATCATTAACCAATGCCATAGGTCAAATGGATCTAACAGATATCTATAGAACCTTTCACCCAAACAAGAAAGAATATACCTTCTTCTCTGCACCCCATGGAACCTTCTCCAAAATTTGTCACATTGTAGGTCACAAGCAGACCTCAACAGATACAAGAGGATTGAAATAATACCTTGTATTCTATCATATCCCCATGCCCTTAGGCTGGAATTCAACAACAACAGAAATAACAAGAAGCTTACATGTGTATGGAAACTAAACAACTCTCTGCTAAATAACACCTGGGTCAGGGAAGAAATAAAAAAAGAAATCAAGGAGTTTCTGAAATTCAATGAAAATGAAGGAACAACATACCCAAATTTGTGGGATACATTGAAAGCGGTGCTAAGAGGAAAATTCATAGCACTAAGTGCTTTTAAAAAGAAATTGGAAACATCGCACATAGCCATCTTAATGACACAACTGGAAGCCCTAGAAAAAAAAGGAGCAGAAACACCCAGAAGGGGTAGATGTCTGGAAATAATCAAACTCAGGGCTGAAATTAACAAATTAGAAACTAAGAAAACAGTCCAAAGAATCAACAAAACCAAGAGCTGGTTCTTTGAGAAAATCAACAAGATAGATGGACCACTAGCCAAACTAACTAAAAGGCAGAGAGACAGTACTGAAATCAACAAAATCAGAAATGAAAAAGGAGACATAATAACAGACACTGAAGAAATACAAAGAATCATAAGATCCTACTTTGAAGGCATATATGCCACAAAATTTGAAAATCTAAGGGAAATGGATGATTTTCTTGATCAATTTCACTTGCTAAAGTGAAGAACAGATAAACAAGCTAAATAGTCCCATTTCCCCTACAGAAATAGAAGCAATCATTGATAGTCTCCCAACCAATAAAATGCCCAGGGCCAGATGGTTTCAGTGCAGAATTCTACCAGACCTTCAAGGGCGAGCTAATACCAATATGCTTCAAGCTACTCCAAAAGATAGAAATGGATGGAACATTACCAAAGTCATTCTATGAGGCCATAGTCACATTGATACCTAAACCTCACAAAGACTCAACAAAGAAAGAGAATTTCAGACCAATTTCTCTTATGAACATCGATGCAAAAATACTAAATAAAATACTTGCAAAATGAATAAAAGAACACATCAAAGATATCATTCATCATGACCAAGTAGGCTTCATTCTAGGCATGCAGGGATGGTTTAACATATGGAAATCCATCAAAGTAATTCATCATATAAACAAACTGAAGATAAAAAACCACATGATCATCTCTTTAGATGCAGAGAAAGCATTTGATAAAATCCAACACCCATTCATGTTTAAGGTTTGAGAGAGATCGGGGATACAAGGCACTTTCCTCAACATAATAAAGGCTATATACAGCAAGTCAATAGCCAAAATCAAAGTAACTGGTGAGATACTCAAGGAAATTCCTCTAAAATTAGAAACAAGGCAAGGCAGCCCACTCTCTCCATATCTCTTCAATATAGTACTCAACATAAAACCAGAGACACTAAGTCACTTAGAAGAAAAAGTGGGGAAGAGCCTGGAACATATTGGCTCAGGAGACAACTTCCTGAACAGAACACCAACAGCCCAGGCCTTAATGTCAACAATTAATAAATGGGACCTCATGAGGCTGAGAAGCTTCTGTAAGGCTAGAGACACTGTCAAGAGAACAAAGCGACAACCTACAGACTGGGAAAAGATCTTCACCAACCGTATATCTGATAAAGGTCTAATATCCAAAATATATAAAGAACTCAAGAAATTAAACACCACTAAACCAAATAACCCAATTGAGAAATGGGGCTTGGAACTAAACAGAGAATTCTCAACAGAAGTATATCAAATGGCTGAGAAACACTTAAAGAAATGCTCAACCTCCTTAGTCATCAGGGAAATGCAAATCAAAACAACTCTGAGATTCCATCTTACACCCATCAGAATGGCTAAGATCAAAAATTCAAGTGACACCACATGCTGGAGAGGATGTGGGGAGAGAGGAACACTCTTTCATTGCTGGTGAGAATGCAAACTCCTACAGCCACTTTGGAAATCTATCTGGTGTTATCTCAGAAACCTGGGAATAGGGCTTCCTCAAGACCCAGCTATTCCACTCCTTGGAATATAGCCAGATGATGCTCCAGCACACAACAAGAAAATTTGCTCAACCATGTTCATAGCAGCCTTATTCATAATAGCCAGATCATGGAAACAGCCTAAGTGTCCCTCAGTAGAAGAATGGATAAAGAACCTGTGGTACATATACCCTATGGAATACTACTCAGCTATTAAAAACAAGGAATTCCCATAATTTGTGGATAAATGGATTGAGCTAGAAATGATCACAATGAGTGAGTTAACCCAGAAGCCGAAAGACTTAAATGGTATATACTCACTTATATCTGCATACTAGCCCAAGGGGCATGTCCCACAAAAGCCTTCACTTACCAGGAAACTGGGACAGAGGGGAGGACATACTATTGGGACTCTCTAGATGAGAGAACCATGTGAGAATAGCAAAGTAGAAGGATCCATAGGGTCCTAGAAACCTACAAGTAGAACATTATGATACGCAGATTTGGGCCCAGGGGTCCCACTCAAACTAAGGCACCAGCCAAGGACAATACAGGTTGTAAACTTTAAACCCCTACCCAGATCTAGCCAGTGGGCAGAACATTCTCCACAGTTGAGTGGAGAGTGGGGTATGACTTTCACACGAACTCTGGTGCCTCATATTTGACCATGTCCCCTGGAGGGGGAGACCTGGTGGCACTCAGAGGAAGGATAGCAGGTTACCAAGAAGAGACTTGTTACCATATGAGCATATACGGGGGAGGAAATCCCCCTCAGGAACAATTAAAAGGGAGGGGAATAAGGGGGAAATGGGAGGGAGGGAAGAATGGGGGGATACAAGAGATAGGATAACCATTGAGATGTAACAAGAATAAATTATAAAAAATTTTAAAAATCGTTGCATCAGGTCCATTCAGAGTTGTGCTTATGCTTTACTTTCCTTTTAAATTATGAATCACCACACCATTTCATAACTCACATACAATTCTCATTTCATTTTTAACCATTCTATAGATTTTATAATTTACGAATGAACCTATGCATATAATGTAATGAACAGAACTATGCCTTTGGGTTCCAGGTTCGGAATTCCAGGGTAGAGTTACATTGTTACAGAGTTCTGTTTTGTAAGGCTGATCCCATCTCTCTTTGGTGCTTGTTTAAATATATAATTTGAACCGAGATGGTAAATAAAATGTGAAAATTATGGAGCGGACATGCAAACCCACAAAGAATCATTATGCTATGGCATCCAAAAAGGAAGACTATACATTTGGGGAAGACAGAGAAAGAGGAGTGAGACCTGTCAGGTAGTTGAGATTGCATTTGCAAAAGTTCTTTCAATTATTGATTACCCTGCCCTTCAATGATACTATTTAATTATTCTATTGTCTCCATGTGTTTTCTTGGGAGTACATCTCTCTATTCCTTTTTAACTCTAGCTGTCTTACTAAGAGATTTAAAATGAAGAATAATATGGACAAACCAATTTCATGTGCATAAGTTTCAAAACTATGCCAAAGAAAAAAGATGCTTACAAAAAATACTTGATTACATTCATAAAAACACAAGAAAATGGGATACAAACTGATTCGGAAATGCTCTAAGTCTATAACAGGCTTAGCTCTGACACAAGAAAGAATGGAAGAGTAAGTCCATGAGTGGGATTTCATGGGAAGCAATTTTACGGCTTGACGTGACAGGCGATGCCATGTTTTACGCTTTGAACACCTTCTCAAGATGGACTCTACAGAAAGTAGGCACTAAGACTGTGACTGTGCAGCATTTTAACTAGAGTCTGTCTTTAGGCACAGCAGTAGTAAAAGGAGGGCTAACATAACAGACTTATTCTACAGAGAGCTGAACGGAGCAGCTGTAGCCTGCCATCCACTGCCAGACTCATTCAGTGCTCTCACTCTGCATGCTCAGAGTTCCCCCTACATCAGTCTTGAGCTGCGATTCTTCCCTGTAAGTGCACATGATGGAACTCAAAGATTGTCTCAGAAGGACTTGTCAGATGCTGGCTGCTGCTTCCTTTCCTGTAGCTGTACCCACAGGTCTTCCTCTGTGCAGATCTGGACAAGCGTGTGCAACAGACAGTAAACCTTGCTTTAACATATCAACTTACTGCTTTTACAATATGATCGTCACTCTTATTGGAGAACAAAAAAGTAATGTTTCTATAATCATTTTTTCTCTTCTGTGTAATTTCTCTCTTCCTGGGTGTATTAGTTATATATGCACATATGCATGCAGGTGTGTTCTGAGGCCAGAAGAGGATGGTTGGCCATGGGACCTGGAATTACATGACTTGTGAAGCAATTGATGTAGATACTGAGAACAGAATCCTGATTCTCTGCAACAGCAGTGTTTCTTTTTTAACATATATATTTATATTATTAGACATGAGTAAAATAAGATACATTCAGCAGGAATAACCATGAGACAATCAGGAATTATATAAATGTTACATTCATAGTGATGTGGCAAATTTGAAATAAACATATTTCTTATTTTGCTGGGTCTAAATTTCTGAATGGAGATTAATATCTATCATATCCCATCTCTATTAACTTAAAACATGTATCTTGATCTAAAACATATGTACCCTTAACCTACTAGGCTTAATTGAAAGACTAAACTATATGGTCTTCAAACCCTGCAAAATCATTTTTACAAATAAAATGCAGTTTAGCAACAGAGCTAACTAATCAAGGCCCAGGGGCGGAGCAGTGGGGTGGGCTTGTGGGGACTGAAACACTAACCAAGGACCACGCAGGGACCTAGGACCCCTACACAGAAGTAGCTGATGGGCAGCTAGGTTTTCATGTGGGTCCCCTAGCAAGAGGAGCTGGGGGCTGACTCTGACATGGACTCTGTTGCCTGTCTTTTTGATAGCATCTCACTGGCAGGGCTGCAGGAGGAGGGTGGAGATGCACTCATTTCTGATGTGACTTGATGTGCTGGTGTGGGCTGGTGTGTGTGTGTGTGTGTGTGTGTGTGTGTGTGTGTGTGTGTGTGTG
>OU015744.1:76694564-76734243 GCA_907169655.1 Acomys percivali
TGTGTGTGTGTGTGTGTGTGTGTGTGTGTGTGTGTGTGTGTGTGTGTATTGTGGGATGATCATGTCAAGTGAGGTGTCACTTTTAACCATCA
This sequence comes from Acomys percivali, assembly GCA_907169655.1. Classification (NCBI taxonomy): domain Eukaryota; kingdom Metazoa; phylum Chordata; class Mammalia; order Rodentia; family Muridae; genus Acomys; species Acomys percivali. The sequence continues at coordinate 76,694,657 of OU015744.1, forward strand.
CATATACTTTGGCCACGGCAAGAATATTAAAAATCTAGTGTCTCCAAACAATTTAAAGAACATTTTTGTGACATTTAACTATATTTGTTATGCTGTACAGTAGAACTGAAGAAGTGAAACTCTCTACCAGTTAACCAATATCCCATCATGCTATGTCGCCAACTGCAGCCTCTGGCAGCGACTATCCTACAGTCTTCACTTGTGAGATCTATTCTGAGAGGTTTCACATGTGAGTGACATTGGACAGTACTTGTCTTTCTACATGTGCCCATTTTTACTTAGGTTTCTGTCTCCTTGTTTCACTCACATTATTGCAGATGCCAATATTTTATTTTGGATAGCTGAGTGAGGTCACCATTGCATATATTACTCTGTATTACTTTATATATATCTACCCATTGTTGGGCACTGAGGTTGAGTCTTGGCTATTCTACACAATTCTGTAAATATCAGAGTAGAAAAATAGATGATAGATACATAGATGAATAGATAGATATGTAAATATATGCACATATGCTGTTATGTACATAATATTATAAGAAAAATTATGGAGAGAGAAAAGTCCCAAATTTGTAGCACAAGCTGGGTTTTCTGCTTGACCCAGAAAAGCAGATGGTCTAGATCAACTTGATACAGGCTGATGGTGAATTCTCTCTTCTTCCAGAGAAGTGTTTCCATGATGCTATGGATATTAAATGTTAATATCCTACCAAGCTTCATCACAGACACTTTTTGAATAAAGTTCATGCCTTGTGTCCCTGACAAAGTGACACATAAAAGTAGCCATCACAGAGTGTATAAAACTACCCTTCAAAATGCATGGGTCATTTGTTCTAAGAACCTCTGTAGGCACCAAAATCTAACAGGGGTCCCTCTCAAACTAAGGCACCAGCCAAGGACAACACAGGTGGTAAACTTTAAACCCCTACCCAGATCTAGCCAATGGACAGAACATTTTTCACACTTGACTGGAGAGTGGGATATGGCTTTCTCACGTACACTGGTGCCTCACATTTGACCATGTCCCCTGGAGGGGGAGACCTGGTGGCACTCAGAGGAAGGACAGCAGGTTACCAAGAAGAGACCTGATACCCTATGAGCATATACAGCTCATGGCTGTGTTAGGATCACATGTTATCAAAGTACTTATAGTTATAAATTTTGCGGAACCATCAAGATATCTTGTTGCATAAAGATATCTCACAGAATCCACATGGTAGACAGAAAGAAGACTCTCAAGTTGTCCTCTAACCAATATGTGCTTTTTGGCACATACATGACCCCCTACACAAAATTGATGCATTTTAAGTGGAAGATAGTATATTAATGTGCTTATAGTTTCAGAAATGTTGGCATTATCCTAAATCTTGATGCATCCCTGCTGATGAATTTTCTAGTTATTAGTATTATTCATCATGTGAATTCCCTTGATATCACACTCTGTTTCAGCTACTAAAACCATCACAGCTCTGTCCACATTATGCCTCTCACATGTTCATGCTTCTTGTAAGGACCACAGAAGTGTTGAGAATACGAAATCTCATTCGACACTTCTAAAAATACTCCCATGATTGCAGAGTTGTCTTCCAGGCACTTATCTTAAATCACAGCTTGACTTTGCATTTAGCAAATGACAAATAATGATACTAATCCCTTAGTCTCCATCCCATAGTGCATTCCACATCAAAATATTTAAATAACTCATCTGAATAAGGTTAATAATGTAAAGACTAAGGAATCGTACAGTGGGATTTTAAAGCTGTATTAAAATAATCCTTAAAGAATAAAAATGCATTTTTGGCGAACAAGGCTTAAAGACTTGTCTTTGAGACACTGATATAAGATCATTTCTGTGAAAGTCCTTCTTGCTTTTTTCCTTTGCATTGATTGTTAGCCTGTTAGATCAAAACCAGATATGACTTTTTTAATATATAGAAAACTCAAGGACCTAGGAAGACATGCCTGCAGGAAACAAAACAAAAGAAAAAAACCCCAAAACAAATAAAAACAAAACAAACAAACCAAAAAAGATGAACTGGTTCCAGGTGACCTCTTTCAATTTAGGTACAAAAAAAGACAGCCCTGAATAATACTACATCAAGAAAAACCTTTCAGGATCCCTTAAGAACTGGAGGGTTAAAGAGGGGTATATAAAGATCAAATCCTCAAAGGGCATAATCTAAGCCTGAAAAGCTCCCAGTTGGAGAAGTCGGTCTATTCTCGGGAGCAGCGAGGCCCATGCTGGGATTTGCGAGGCTCAGGGATCTTTATGAGAAGACAAGGTCCCAAGCAGAACAAATTCCTTGTATCTAGGCTTCCAGGCTGGAATGAATCCAGGCTTTACATTCTATTTCCAGTCCGGTCAAGTGGCAACCTTCGGTGGCACTCCTGGGTTACAGGGCTGCAGAGATGTCTACACAGTTCTTCCTATGGTTTGAGACCGACTGCATGGTGTTTTGACTTTCCAGATGGTTTTGCTCAGTTCGCTGAAGACAATAAACAGCAAATAATTTAGTCATCTTACCTCTAGTTCTACAAGTCAACTTTTCTTTCGGACTCCAAATTGTCAGTAACAACCTTATACTGGCGCCAAACCTTCATTGTGGAAATGAGTAATGGATTTCACTTGTTGGCAAGAGCAAAATGAAAAATGATACTTTTCCCCTCTATTAAAAATGTGCACAGACTCGAGTGTTGTCTTTTGCTCAGATATTGTTTTAGTTTTGCCAATGCAGTGTAACTTCATAAGACTGTACTGTAGAAGTCCCAGTGAGATAATTAACTGCTTATGGGTGCTTACCACAAAGCCTGAATGTTCCATACCTGTGTATCACAAGGTAGAAGGGGGAACTCTGGATTGCTAAGCTTTCCATTGACCTCTACAGGTGCCCTGGGACCCATGGAGACCAAATTTAGAATAAATGGATCTGATGTTCTCTATATGTCATGCTTAAATTTATTTTAAGGCCACACTTGTATAATGTTTCTATTTTAACTTTTTCCTCCCACTGACAGTTTGCTTTAATGAAAGGACAAAGAGCAACTGACCACTGAGTTCATTGTAATGAGTTGCAGTCAGCGTTAGAAGCTATTTAAGTATTAAGCAACCAAGTTATAGTTCATTTCTACCATAGAAACAAAAAATAACAATAAGAGTTTACTTTTTCCACTCTAAAGTGTGTTTCATTTCCTATTACACACAGGCACAATCATTTCTTCCAACACAAGACACTGTGAGTTCTAAAATCAAACCAATTTTGTGTGGAAAAAAAAATTCTTAGACGGATTAAAGGTAAAATAAGACCTGATGCTGCCTGTCCCTTTAACCAGATGTTTGACATTACTTTCACTTTGTATTCCCTGTAAAGGACACACATATCTCTTGCTAACTAATACCTATTCTCTGATACTTGGATCACACAGAAGACAATGTAACTAGACATTTTAAAGTGTAAAAGAAAAGCAGTGTTTTGTCTCATAGAAAATAGGAAGATTGGCTAGAAAAACATGTCAGGCAGAAGGATGCTTTATCAAGAGGAAGAGACGGCTCTGTAGGTTACAGTACCTGCTGACAAACCTGAAGCCTCATGAGCTGTTTTTGGCTCTAACGATCTCATGGAAGGAGAAAATTGTCTATCCCAAGTTGTCCTCTGAACTCTATATATGTGCTATGGCCCCCGTTTCCCACCAGAGTAAATGAATAATTACAATATTAAAAATGTTAAAATAAAAATACTTTCCCAAGTCAGGGATGCAGTAATATCAGACATGAATTCAAAACAGAGTGTGGTTTCTTTTTGCAGATCCTTTTTTTTTTTTTTTTTTGCCATGTGCTTCTTAGGTGAAGGAGAAAAACAGGGGAAGGGGAAAATCCAAGGAGTTCATTTCTACAAAGTCCTCTAAAGCCCTAGGAACATGTGGAAGAGGATTCAGAAATAATAAATGAGTTTGAAGATAGGGAAAAGTTATGTGAAATGCTAGCTTCAGACCAGTACATGGACATTTCAATCATGACCTGACAGCATGTGCCGTTGCCTACACAAAACTCAGCCTGGGAACAGCCAAGCTTTTATCTTTGAGGAATTTCTAGGATCCTATCAATACCTGATGAGCCAAAGATGGCTGATGGATTATGATGGACAGACATTGTCTTCAGTTGTACCCTCATCTTAATTCTAAGTTCAAGGTCAAATGATGGTCCTGGTTAAAAATCAGTGGGTCACAAAACAGAAGAAAGATATATTAATGATAGAAAGGGCCATTTGAGGGATAGGGAATATCAGAAGTAGGAGGGTGAAGGTTAGCAAGGGTGGGAGTGGCATAAAAGAGGTTGGATGGTGATTAAACAAGGTAATATGTATATATGGATGGATCTGTCGAAGAACAAATTACTTGCCAAAAATGAAAGAAATGTTCTTTAAGGCTTTGTGGCTTTTTTTCATAATTGATTTCCATAAGTGTGTTCACATACGATTGTTAGATGATAGCATAGTCCTAACAGGAAGGTATAGAAGAAGCTAATAATGGCAAAAGGGCTTGATGTAGCATTAATGAGTGAGAGACAATCTCTAGATATCTCATGGTGGTGGAAATAGAACTGTTTCTAAACAACTCCACATTCAAAGCAAGGAGAGACACCAGTAGCAGAAGGAAACCAGAAAAGATGGTAGTGTTGCTACTGGGTACTGCCATGGTGGTTTAGACAAGGAAAGGATCTGTGAGAAAAAAGTTCCATTCCTGCATAGCAGATAGTGTGTCTAAGTTACTACGAATTAACCACGTTCATTTTGTTCACCAAATTTCATCAGCCAACCTAGCTATGTATTAAGTAATCTATCTCATTTTGGTTTGGCATCATTTTGACAGCTCAGCAATTTAGTCATTACACCTGCTTTGTGAACAAAATTATTCAATGTACCTGAAGGAAACTTATATTGATTAGCCAGTTAGTACTCTATTCTTATTGTAGCCAAAAATTAAGTAGGAAGATTTTTATTATCTTCTCAAGTTTCTGGATATATAGGGTAACTTTCCAAAGAAGTATTATCTATTTGAAAGCTGTAAGTCTGTCCTCATTGGAAGCCCATTATGTAAGGGTCACTGAATTTTATGAATACATTTATAGTTTCTTTTAGTTTTAATTGGTATGGGAAGAACTTCACGTACTTGAGAAGTTCAATTTGTTAAGTTTGGACATATGTGCACGTCTTGCCACAGCCAAGACAATAGATGTATCTAATGCCACTCAATGTTAAGGGCCATGGTATTTTATTGCATACCTTTAATACTTAAAAGTCATGATTGCATATGATTTTCCTGGCTTTGTAGCTTTTAGTAAACTAAGTTTGTTCTCTATTACTCCACTTAGGCCAAAACCTTCTTGGACTTAGTATCTAGCAATGAATGCGATCAGAGAGGCAGATGAGTGGAGACATGCAGGAAAGCGCACCAGGAAATGTTAAGCTGTAGGATCCTATTGGTTCAGAAGAACCAAACTTAAGGTTACATTTCAATTTCAAGGGGTGATTTTATGAAGCATATGTTTGTTTTTGCATAACATTGTGAGCAAGGATTAGTCAAAGGATTTCACCATTTTCGAAATCTACAATGTTACTTCACTGAGATGAGTCAGTAGGTTAAATTGCTTGCCATAAATGCCAGAAAACATGAGTGTTATTTCTAGAACCCATGGTGTAAGGAAAGAATAGATCCCCGGGAGCTACCTTCAGACCATCACATATGAGCCATGGCATGCATACATAGAGGTGTACCTGTAAAACTTTGAAAACTAAATCTGTGATATTTGTTCTTCTTATTTCAAAGAGAAAGATATACCTATTGGTTACCTCGTTTGAAAATATTCCCTTGAATTAATTAGATATCTCATTCAATATGTTTTATCTGTCATACAGGAAAACTTAAAACAAACATAATAATCCATAAATCATATTTAAAAGTTCAAGTCTTCGAGAAGAAACTTGAGTGCAAAAATTGACTCTAATAAAATAGTTCCTATGCAACGTTGATGCCAAGGGATAAAGAAGTTAAAATGAAGCTAAGGAAACACTCACGCAGCTCCTTCTAGCAATGGGGTTTCAATCTCACAATAATTTTCAGAGAAAGGTGCTATGTAAGCTGTGGTTTTTAAAATGCATATACACTTGGCAAGTGGAACACTGAGTAACAGAAAGCTCACTCTAGACACAAAAGCAGGATCAACTTTAAAGTTTAGGAACCAGTACGAGATGAAATTGTACATTTTGTCTTTCAAAAGTATTAAGTTTAAAATGAAAAGGACAATACAGGCGGAAAAATTTAAACCCCTACCCTGATCTAGCCCATGGACAAGACAGTCTCCACACTTGAGTGGAGAGAGGGATTTGACTTTCTCAGGTACTCTGGTGCCTCACATCTGACTATGTCCCCTGGCGGGGGAGACCTAGTGGCACTCAGAGGAAGGACAGCAGGTCACTGAGAAGAGACTTGATACCCTATGAGCATATACAGAGGGAGGTAATCCCTCTGAGGAACAGTCATAGGGGAGGGGAGTAAGGGGAAAATGGGAGGGAGGGGAGAATGGGAGGATACAAGGGATGGGATAACCATAGAGATGTAACAAGAATAAATTAATTAAAAAAAAATGAAAACAACAAAGTGTTGAGACACATATGAAGCTCTTGTGAGGGCAGGACACTGCTTAAATTCTTGGCCCAGGTGAGGTGCTTCTCACCGTACCGTAGAGTTAGTAGAGTGGTAGAGGGATCAGACAGTCTGCTAGTCCCACTGTGTGCACAGCATGAGCATAGGAGACCTCACAGCCTGCCTTCACAGAGTCACACTTCTTCCAACTAGGCTATACCTTCTAGTAGTGCCGCTCCCTATGGCCAAGCATTCAAATGCATGAGCCATACCTATTTAAACCACCATAAATTCTAGTGATAAATACCTTGAATAATGTTCATATCTTAAAATATGATCATATCCTAATAGATATGAACAAAATCAAGTCATAGAAATTGAACTGTTTGCTACACTATGTGGCTTTGTTTATAGAAGTTAGGTCATATAAGGATGTGTCATCTTCCTTTCCCTAAATGTGAGGAATCTATGTCTGAGCTGAAAGGATGATGTAATGTCTCACTCATCACTAACAGTAACCAGACTGCATCACAACCAGATAAAACTGTGACCACTTTTGGGAGACTAAGGTAAGAATGTTTGAGACAGGGTCTTTCTGTGTAAAAGCCCTGGCTACCCAGGAACTTGCTTTGTATACCAGGCTGACCTTGAACTCACAGAGATTCACCTGTGTCGGCCTCCTGAGTGCTTAGATTAAAGGAATGGGTCATCACTGGCTGACACTTTTAAAGCCATGTTTACCATTTTAATGAAGGGGCAGTCACGAAATAAACACAAATATGTTGATGTCACCGTGTTAACCACTGTCCCTTTTTTACATACTCTCTTTTTGTTACTCCTCATATCATAGGTGTCCAGGGTACCTAACTTCTATCAAGGATTTCCAGTTTTATTCTGCATGAATTATATGAGGTTTTCTCTAGTTTTCTTTTGACTACAGTCTTGACCCATTGGATTTCCAAATAAGACGTATATAATAAGACTATGAAAAATATAAAGAAAGGCAAATGCAAGCTGGAGACATTTGAATACTAGGAGCAACATGGCAGTGAATTTTTGTCTTATATATAAATTTATTATTTTTTTCATAGATAGAGAATTCTTTGAAAAACATGAGAATACTATCAGACAAGTGAGGACAAATCTACAAAATCCAGCTTTCTCTAGCTAAAGGAGAAATAAAAGATATGCCTATGAAGACAAGAAAGTTAACAGTAGTCAACTTACACTACCCAACCAAGATGGGAAAAATCCACTTCCATGTTTATTAGCACTGGCTCTGTAGGGATCTTGGACTGTTACACTCATAGTGCTGTCACCAGGCCCCTACCTAAGCCATGGAGGGAGCAATCACAGAAGGAGGAAGTTAGTTTACTTATCGCTTACTCAAAAGGAATAAAGAATTTCTATTTCTTCTCTATCAGTGCAGTTGAGGCTTGATGTGGAGCCTGAGAGAGCAGCCATGTGTAGGAAGAAAGAAGAAATATTAGAGACTAATTCAGGCACCCTGGCATTCAGGCTTATTTGAAAGTGGGGCTGAAACCTACATCAAATAAAAGCTTTGAGATTACCACAGAAAACCAAATATTAAATGATGAACTCACCAGATAAAAGAAAACGTAAGAAAGACTTAATTAGAAAGACAGAATGGTGTAAAAAGAAACTAGCCAATGGCAAGAGAGAGAAAAGACACAAGAGGAAACAAAAATATGTCTCTGGAACTCTAATCACTACAGGGAAGGAAGGAGTAGACATGTCATTTGTATCACCAAAAGCGGATGAGAAAGAGTGAAGCTGACCCTCAGGAAAAATGGGTGGCATGGGTTTTCGAGTTCTGTAGACCATCATGAGTTTCTATAAAAGCAATATGATGGTAGGTGATCTGATGGATAGGAGTGGAGCCTAGACTTTAAAGACAACACAGTTATCATTAAAGTGATGGGTATATGGATCCCAGATGAAAAGTGGTACATTAACATTGTACCATGCTTATATTTCATATATATATGTATATCTATTTATCTGTATCTATCTCATTCTTTCTAAATATCTATCTATCCATCTATCTACACACACACACAGAGAATGTTGTTTTGATTTTTCTGTTGTAATAAAAGCCAATACCACAAATAAAAGGTCACATTTGACCATGTCCCCTGGAGGGGGAGACCTGGTGGCACTCAGAGGAAGGACAGCAGGTTACCAAGAAGAGACTTGATACCCTATGAGCATATACAGGTGGAGGTAATCCCCCTCAGGGACAGTCACAGGGGAGGGGAATAAAGGAAACTGGTAGGGAGCGAAGAATGGGAGGATACAAGGGATGGGAAAACCATTGAGTTGTAACAAGAATAAATTAATAAAAAATAAATAAAAATAAAAAAATAAAAATTAAAAATGTACCTGTTCACTTGAAAACCAGAATGGATTTTTTTGATAGAACTTAATCTTGATTTCCAGAATAAATAAGTAAAATAAATTGATACCTTACTTTGTCATAAATAATTTATTTGAGGATCTGGGGACTCGGTGTAGTTAATAAATCACTTTTCTAGTATGTGAATTCTTAGTACATTCTAAAGCAGGATTTCTGGAACAGACCTATAATTTTAGCATTTAGGAGGCAAAATGTTGCAAACCTCTGGAGTTCACTAGCCACACAGACTGATCTAGTCATGAAGTCCAGGCGTGGTGAGAGATTCCTTATCAAAAGATAGTATGTGGAATGAAATAGGAAGGCGGAAACATTGACATCTGGCCTTCAGATTCATGGATAAGCTCATGGATGTGCATTTGCACATACATGCACACACAGAGAAAACATCAAATTGTCTCTACACCAATAAATCACAGTAGAAAAATTATAAAAGTGAACATTTTAGGCTTTAGGAAGGTCCTCACAATTTGGCCAGTCTAATAATAGCATTGCCTTCTCCTGAAAACTTACCTAAGTTCTTCTCATATCTAATGTGTGAAGTTTGTTTGCTGTGGGAACAATAAAAAAATATCTCATTTTGTTCACTAAACTTTTATTCTTAGAATAATTGTGCTGTGACATACATTCTCAATTAAGCAGTAAGAATTAAGCCCAGAGTAGCACTTAAAACCATGTTAGCACATCCATTTATCTCCTACGTTTTACACTCAGCACAAATCTAACAAAAGCATAGGAATTTAAAATGTGACTTGATTTAAATGACATGACCTATTTTCTAAGGCAAAATGACAACTGCCTTTGTAAGATATCGCTATATTAACTTATCACTAAAACAGATGACTTGGGCTGGAGATATAGTTCAGCTCATAGACTGCTCCGCTAGAATGAAGGGTGCCCTGATGTTGCTAATCCTTACTGCTGCATAAGCAAGGAATGATGATAAATAGCTATAGTCTCAGTGTTTGGGAGGTGGACACCACTATATCATAGCCTTTTGGACGGTTCAGGTGGCAAGGGCTGTGACCACCAGTCATCAGCAATGTGAACCTGGGACCCACATGGTAGAATGAGAGATCCAACTAATGAAAATTGTCCTTGTGAGAAACTAGGAGTTAGATAGATAGATTCCCTCATATAGACACACAGGGAGAAGGACCATGACCTAGCAATAAAGACTGCAAATTTCCAAGACAGCTGGATCCTTCCTCATCCTTGACCTGAGCCAAAAGCCTGCTAGCTTAACACAAAAGCTATGTGGCCTCTTTCTTCTAATAACACAGTTTCCTGTAACGGACTGGCTCAAAAAGTTCAGGGACAGATCAGAACATGTTTACACACCACTTGCTGGCCCAACAGATACTCTCTTCAGACTGAACACTCTTAAATTAGTGGAGGAAGATTGATCAAAAACTTTAAAAAAATACCCAGCTCTCAAAGAGATGCTGGTATTGGGCTTCCTGACACCCAACCTGAGCTTTGCAGAGGGTCGTTCTTTCTGTGTGGCTGCTGTATGTGTGTTTCCAAAGCCTGAATGAAAGTTTCTCTTTTCAGGGTGATTGTGGGTGTTGCTGTCTGTCCTGTTTGAGGTTTTCCTTGTTGCTACCTGTCTCACTCTAGAGAATTTTTCTGCCATTTAATTCTAGTTCCATGAGAGAAAACAAACCTGATCAATGTAATACTTTACCTTTACACACATGTGACGATACCTATACATACATATGAACATATATGCACACACACAAATAAATAAATGTAAGTACAAGTAAAATATAATTTGCCAAATAAAATAAAGAAAATATCATGCTTTCTTAAAACTATTGCTTCAGTTTGAAAGCCTAAAATGTTTTAAACTATTATGCTTCGTGTGTAACTGTGCATGAATCAGTCTTGTGGGCACTCCAACCCTATATCCGGCTCTTAGGATTTTTTATGACATGAAGCAGGAAGAAGGATGACATGTTTTGATGAACAGGAGCAGAGCACACAGATGACTATGTCATGCATTTCTAGTCACTTTCTAGGCATCTAAGTAAGTCCTTTCAGCACTGCTCAGGTGTTCTGTGGGATAATAAATATTCAGTGCTGAAAATAAATCAGTATTTCGCCAACACACACTGAGAGCCACCTTAACAAGCTTCTCACTGGTTGTAAGTGTTCAGTGTTTTGCAGGCTCTTTTCATTTCTCTCCTAGACCCAATTGGCCTTCTTCTTAGCTCAGTGACCAAAGAGGGGAAGGATAATAGGAATTTGTTACACAAATAAATGTTCACTGGACTGAAACTGATACCACAGTGCTCTATTGTTAGGGTGGGCACAAAAATTATTCTTTTCTTTCTGCCATGCCTTTAGGCTTCCAGGCTTATAGATCTAGATTATACTTTTGACAAGAGATTTCTCTAGATTGGTTTTCAGCTACATGAGATATGGAAGTGTTCACACTCACCATGCACTTCTTTGATTTAATTCTGAATAATAACTTAGCAGCTGTTACCAGGATTGTTTTGCAGTCCCTGTGCTCACTCCACAGCATACAACAATACCATGATTATTATTAAAGAAACACAGTTTTCCTTTTTAAAGCAGTATTTTGTATTCAGGTAGCCTCAGGATTAAAAGTTAAATTCCTCCAGGTAATGCTGTCTCTGGTAATCTTGATCAATTCATATGCAAGAAAAATTCATTTAGTGAGACAGATCTAGGATACTTTGAAGCTCCTAAGGTACTGTGGGTCTTATTTTTCTCAATGCAGGAATCACCAAGAAGCAACTTAGTCATATTGCCAAGATTGATCCTGGTCCCCGCACAATAGTTAAGATAATATATTTCTCTAGGTGTTGTCTTCAATCAGTTTCCTACCAAAGATACTCAGACTCTACTTAGTAAGAAGAAAAGCTACAAATGTTTGGCACAACTTCATGTCAAGCCACTTTTCATGAAAGTGCTTTCTTTCATGTTTGCAGTAAAGAAGGGCTGGATGAAAGTTTCTTCACTATTCATTCTTGGCTTGCCCACACCATTCTCCAGTGTTTCATGTGATTACTTCATATACATTTTTAAATGTTTATAAAAAAGATATAGTATTGTACAATGTCTAGATAATGTAAATGCACAAAAGACAAAAATTGTATACACCTAATACACTAATACACACACACACACACACACACACACACACACACACACACACACACCCCTTAGTTAATTTTCCTAATGAATTCTCTTTAACAGAAATTCTTTCTATTGGTATGGTGAAACACTATGATTAAAACAGACAAGTCAAGTGTGAGACAGGAAAGAGCCTTTTTGGCTTACATTCCCACAGCCCTACTCATTATCCAAGGACTTCAGGACACGAAATCCAACAGGGCAGGAACCTGGAGGCAGGAGCTGATGCTGAGGCCATGAAAGGTTGCTGCTTACTGGCTGGCCCACATGGCTTGTTCATCCTGATTTCTTATAGAACCCAGGACCACAAGAGTATGGATGACATCAGGTACATTGGGCTGGGCCTATCCCATTAAATCACTGATTAAGAAAATTCCTTACAGGTCTTCCTACAACCCACTCTTATGGGTTGTAGACATTTTCTCAATTGTGTTCCCCCCTCTCAGATGACTCCAGCATTTGTCAAGTGGACATAAAACTCTTCATCAATTAATCTCATAAAAATAGTTTATTCTAGTTTTATTTGTAGTCTGTTTAAAAAATTAAAATTGCAACATGTTATAAGAAGGTTCTCGTATTTAAGGAGACTGAAAAAATTTAGTCCTAAATATCACTTTCGGTTTTGCCTTCAAATTAACCTGAGTATAGGTAAAAAATCTACACCAAGAGTATTATTCAATGTACCCAAGGAATTCGGCCAGGTCCCTCTTCCTGCTCATAATCCTGTCACCAATAACACACACAATCAATTTAATGTAAAACATGAGACTCAAAGTATCTGTGCAGGCCTACAAACTCAACATTTGAGAAGCTGAGTAGGAGGAGCAGGAAGAGGAGGAAGAGGAGGAGGAGGATGCCTACATAGGCTGCCTGGTTACATTCTGTCCCAAAACGTCACCATTGCCACTATTAAATGCAGTATGTTAAATTGTTATGCAGACATCCCAAAATTCTTCTGGTAAAATGTAACAAAGATTCAAAAGTGAGAGGTACATAGAGACCTCACATGCTAAAAGACAAACATTATCTCTTCTAAAGTGTGAAGGGAGAAGAACATGTGGTCTAGCTTTGACACGTCGCTATCTTATCATTTAAAATGATAGTTAGATATTCTTAGACTTACAAGATTTTGATTTTTTCATAACAAAAAATATATTTATAATACGTAATTTTATATATGAGCATATACACATCATGTACATATATACATCATACATATAATATTTTAATCATTTAAAGTATATACTATAAGAATAACTCAAATAGATATGAGTCAAATCACTAAGCTATCTTCCACGTTTAGTACGATATGCTATCAAGTTCCTAAAACTTTAGCAACTATTGATTAGCAGTCTATATTTTAACATTTACTTAGTTTCCTCTGATTTCTTCCTAGCAAGAATTGGTTCTACATAATCAAAACCAGCAATCAGTCAACTAACTGAAACAAAAAGCTTTTCTTGGCCCTTGCTTTATGCTGGGAGACAGAAGAGTACGGAGAGCAGAGATTGACAGGTGGGATAAGTAACAAGGGTTGGGGAGAAGAGTTCTCCGTCTCTTCATGTAAAGACTTTGAAGGAGATAAAACCCAAGTGGGAAAGAAATATGAAAGAATCAAGTGGTTTTACCTCAATAAGTTCCCAGGGACAGTCTGGAAGATGTGAATTTAGGTGGGGTTCCCTGTGTAGACACATCTATTGGCACATGGTCACCAAAGGATGCTCGCTCTCCGTGACAACTGAGCTTGTCAACTAGAATGAGCCAATGACAATGAAAGTTTTCTTTGAACCAGAAGGAAAACAGATGTGTACCTGTGACTAAAGACCACAGGGAGTGACATATTGCATATGCAGATGACTGAATAATATCGTGACTATCAGTTACTGGTCATCCTATGAGTGCCTTCAAACTTAGCCAGAACCAAAGGGAGCTCAAATATTTCAGAGATAAAACAGGATACAGTGATTGAAGAAGGCCTGAAACTGTCTTTTAGTTGGACAGTAATCCATAACCCCTCAAATAGTGCTAACATTTTAAGTGAGGGTTTTCATATTAAGATTCAAATAAAGGTATACAATATTTGAGATGTGATCCTTCTAATTTATTTAGCTTTCCCCAAACTCTTAACGAAGAATTGTGGATTATTTCAATCCCAGTTTTTATTTGAGAAATATAGAATAAAATGTCAGTGTAATATTTGATTTACATTCCATGCTACTAGAATAATTTGTGAGAAATTCAAATATTCAATCAAGTGTCATCCAAGTTGCTTGATAATGAAGACAATTCCTCACTGAACTGACATCATGTCACATTCCAGTACAGAGGTTTCTAATTAACTGAACAAAATACTGAGGTGGAAAAAAATGATCATATATTAATCTGCTGATATTACCACAAATAAACCTTCAAGCTCTTCTGTATTGCTGTTTTTTTTAAAACTCTGGTAAAGTATTAAATAATATTAAAGACATTTAGCTATCATTAATCTCATCATTTCAAACAATGTGAAGCTTTGCAATGCTCACGCAGAGCTATCCAAATCTAAAGACCCGGAAAGATAACCTTATGGAGAGTCTGATAAAGTACAGGGAGAGAGATCAGGTATACACAGTCTGACTTTAAATCTTCTCCTCTCTTCTCCAGGTTAGACACATATCTATCCACTTCATTAAATGTCAGACTATATTGCTATTTCACAGCTATTATCACAAGGACTTTCATTACATACTTTAGATTTTAAATTGAATGTCAAATGGAATTTAAGCAAAAGAGAAACGGACGTTCAAGACTTTCTCATGAGAAACGTTAAGGGCACATTTTAACACTTCACATTATTGAATGTTAGGCTTGGTAAAGTTTAAACGAGCAAACTTTACCAGAAATATTCGAATTATTATTTACTTTATGGAATCCCAAACTTCTTATTACTTAAAGGTATATTAAAATTTTTCAAATTTTTATTAAGTAAGCCAACCTCTCTGGATAAATTGTATTTGCCCATGTTAACCATATAGTGAGCACTCTTCATGAATCAGGAGCTCTTATTACTAGTCAACGTGATGTCAGGAAAGATGCCTCTGAAGACAACCCCTCTACATCACATATCCCCTGCAGTCTATATGATCCTCTGCTTTCCAGTGGTAAAAAAAGCAATGGGTGGATGTGATTCTTTGATGAAGGAAAAAAGTAAATTTAAGATTTCATCTGAAAGTGTTATAAAGGAAAAGTAATTTTATTTTTATATCAAGGAATCCAGTAGTCTTTATATCAGTAAGTAAACCACTAAGTAACTTCAGGAGCTTTTTAGCTTATGGAAAGGCTAATGTAATATTGGGGAGTATTTTTGATGGAAAGGTAATGGTTTTAAAAGGAATTATCATAAATACTGGACTGCAAGGGAGGCAGCATACTCTCCTAGTCTGTGATAACATATCATCCTAATAGAAAAGGTGTTTCAGTAGCGAGTAATCTAGCTTTCCAAAGATTTCATTGTTGTAGTTCATTTTACATTCCTTTTAATTTTTGAGATTATTATAGTTATATCTTCTCTTGCTTCCATTTCTTCCTTCAAAATTTTCCAAATAGCCTTTTCCTTTCTCATTTTAATTCTTATCCTCTTATCCTCTTTGATTTTTATAGGCATACTTGTACATGTATATGTGTAATGTGACTAATATATATTTTCAGGGTTGAAGAATGAGCCAATGGAATTCCAAGATTGATAAATTATTTTTCTGTTATCTGCAATATAAAATGTTCATGAACACACTGTTGGAAAATGTCCTCAAGGCATAGCAATGGGATCATGAACAGTTATAATGTTATAGGAATTAAAAACCTAGGCTTTGTGGGTGCTAAGAGTGTTTCTTAGTGGAAGAGCATCTGTCCAGCATGTGTGAATCTCTTGCTTCTGACTGCATCACACACACATACACACACACACACACACACACACACACACACACACACGTGTCAAAATGATCTCTGTGGGATCAAATGTGGAAAATAAATTCCTCTTTTTCTAGCCTTCCCTAGTGATTGCTCTAAGATTTTTCAAATATCAAGAGAAGTTTTATCCAGGAGACTAACATGTACAGAGATATCTCTGTACAGCATGGTTTGTGTCGTTGTTGTGTGTTAAAGTTCACTGGAAATTTCATGGGAGACTAAATTAACCAGCTTTGGGAAGTTACAGAAAGAAAAGACTGTCATTAATTAGATAGATATTGTCTGTGCTGTTTGGCAAGGTGAAGGCTGAAAAATTTGGCCAAATGCCTGATAAAGGAAATGTGGGTAAGAAAGTACATTCACTGTAAATCTGTGCTCTGGAACTCTGAAATTAGAATATGGATACATGAGAGTGGATTCGTGTTCCTTCTAACCCAACCCTGCAGAGTGATTGACCATACTGTTAAAAAGGATCCAATATAAATAAGGTGAAGATGTATTTTAAATCAGCATTTCATAAAACAATTCCATTGAACACCAGATCAAAGGAAACATGCAATTTCATAAAAAGGAAAAAAAGGAAATAAAAATGAAATTCTTATAGAAACTTCTAAGGTCAGGGTATGAGATAAAAACTAAGAATTCCCTTTACTGTATGACATCTAACAGATTTTATTATATATTATATACTATTAATAATTATATGATCAATATCAGCTTGATTATATTTTGATATTAATCTCAAAACTCCCAGTGTCTTAGCACATTAAAATTTTATTTGTAGTTCATCCTGTAGGCCTCCACAAATCACAATTCTATACTCTTCCATAGAGGCCCTTGGCTGATGGAGGCACTGTCAGCTAGCAGAAAAACCATCTGCACCATGGACTAGCCTCCTTTTATAAGACAACAAAATAGTATCAAAATATAAGATTTAATATACTGATGACTCTTTTCAGTGTCTCAATCTCTACTCTGCACTTGTTTTTTTACTTTTATTGGATTTAAGTGGCCATAATACAGTGCCCAAGATGATGGAAAATTACAAAGGAGAAATGGGAATATTTGGAGAGCATCTGTGTCCTCGTTTTGATACCAATGGGGACCTTTAAATGCATTATGTCTGACATGTGACTAAAGCAGTATTTGTGTGTGGCATTTTATAGGCTTGTCCATGAGGTATATGATTTAGATAATTCTGATTTAAATTAACTAGAGAATTTCCTACACCTAAAAGAAAATGGTGGAAGTTATACTTGTGAGCTATAATTAAACACCAAAGAGAAACAAGACAGGAAGACACTTTGGTTTAGAGTTTCAGAGGATTCAAGCCATGATGATGGGTGTCATATGTTGTTGGGCAAGGATCTGTGGATGAAGAGATTTGTTCACTGTATGGTTGACTAAGAAACAGAGAAGAGAAAGTACTGGAAGGCCAGTACAAGTTTGTTTTCTATCAATGCATTCATTAAATGAGAATTATTGAGGAATTACTTTCTTCATGAAAATACGTTGAAAATGGTTACTATGTTGTCACATTATCCCTACCTACCTTAAGGATGAACTATTAGGTAATGCAGATGTTTTTGGAAATTTTGGTTTTACTCTGTTAATATTCTGTGGAAAATCTACACTGTAGACATGAGAGGTACCTGGAACTTTTCTGGAGTCATGTAATTATCAAGAATAAATTGCATAGGTACTAATTACCTTTTATTATTTATAAGTGTTGTCATTAATAGAGTCAGGCTTTACTATCAGTGGTCAACCCAGAGTTATTACTAACCCTTGTCTGTTTTACTCCTCCCTTCCTTAATATGACTAGACGAGATGATGAGTTTGACACAACTCCATACATCTCAGACAGCACGTGTCTGATCTTTCAGTATCTAAGACAAGGATTTTTGTGGTGCTTCCTCCAAAACTAAAAGGTAAATGCTGTAAAACATGTGAATTTCAAGATGTGTAAACACGTATAAGGTTATATTGACATTCCATAAACAGTCATACTTTCACTGGAAAACTGATTTATATCATAGGGGCATATATTCAGCAGTACTCCGAGTACTCAACAGGCCCAAAGGAGTTCCGGTGCATGCTCGAACATTTCTGATTGCTACAAAATCAGCCATGAATTCAGAGGATCTCACTCAAATTGAGTTCATAAAAGTTAAGACACGTAAAAGGCAAATTCGGTCAGCTAGGGAAGCTGATAAAACTGTCTCCTACAAATTCTGGTGCCTACTGTGCCCATCAGTTCATCTCACGTGGACTCTAGCCAATCTGAGTGTGAGCTCACTGTAATCATCCCATGAATCCTCCGTCAGATTCAGATTGGAACCAGATGCAGCCATTAAAAACCAAAACAAAAGTTAGCGACATGATGACCACCAATTACCACTCCTCAGGTGTAATTTTCATACTTCAGGGTAGTTGGGTTAATGTGTGTTTCTTTATATTTTAGTGTTCGGCAGAGATGCAGTCTAAATCCAGATTCAATTCCTGGAGAATTCTTGAAAAAGCAGGAATGGCCAGGAAAGACATTTTCATTCTATTAAATAAAAGTAACATGTATTTCATATATATATTCAGCCAGTTTGTACTAGAAGGGGAAAATTCAGCCACTCTGGGATTGAGTCCTATGTACACTATGGTTGAAGTTCCAGACAACAGATGGCAGAACCATCAGGCTCTGCTTCCTGTATTTCACAGGTGTCTCCATCCTCTCATACAGCATAAGAGGCAGAGTGTCCACCTATGAATGGATTCATGCCTGGCACTTTACTTCCCAACCACTCTCTGAGCAAATGATGAGTGGTTTTGGGTTCCTCTTGTGAAAGAAAGAGTGAAGACCACGTTTCTCTACCAAATCCTCCACCGTACTCCCCCCACCCCACCCCAGGTTGCTTCCAACTGCTGGTTCAATGTATCATGTGCCATTCCCCTTGTTAATATTGCTTTCTCTTCAGTCCAGGAGCATGAAACCTCACATGTAATGGAGTTTTTCATTAGGACATCTAGGCTGGACTCCAAGCAAATTAAGGTATGACTGCCAGGTAGGTGGACTGATTTTCATTATTAACTTTCTCTCGATTTCCATGTATCCATAAGCTGCAGTGATCACGTACAGAAAACACTATAAAATCAATTAGCAGAGTACACCTGCATATTGAGATCATTGACTATCCCACCCACCAAACATTTACCGGTATTTCAGTAGTTCAGCCAGTTTTTACAAGAAGGGAGAAAATTCAGCCACTTAAAACAAAGCTGCTCTGAGGTTGAGCTGCTCATTGTTTTCATTAGGTGCTGGCTCTTGAGAGAAGCTAGAGGCTTTGAAGATCGTTGGTGTCATAGGACCATCTATCAACACCTAAGTATAAACTGCTCCAGGACCAAAGGTTTGAGGTGAGGAGACTCAGTTCCTAATGAGCCAACACTCGCTTAGTTAAAGGCAGACAGCTAATTCAACTTTGCAACTGTTGTTTCTCTTTTGTTCCTCACACTTCAGAAGGGAACCAGAAACAACAGAATTATGACTCATGTCACATGTTAAGAGCCAAGTGCAACTTTTGTCATAGTTAACTGTTGGTTTTGTTCTACTGAGAGGGAAAGGCTGCTTTGATGATAGAGGTAATACAAAACTCTCATTTTTCTATCTGCTGCATATTCTTTCCATTAGTAAAATCTCAGCATTACCTGTATGACACTGGGTGTTTCTTTTTCTATCATCAAATGGAAGGATAAATAATTTCAGGTCTCATCATTTTAAGGTTTGTACAGCTTTGGGATGAGAGCTTCTGTTTTGAAGACAATTCATGATGGCCAGATTTCTGAATGATAAACAAATACAGAGCTTGGCACAGAAGGGTGTATACAGCAGTCTGTGACAAAAAAATAATGCCTAATTTTTATGTTTGTTTGAATAGTGATCATGACTCAAGAGAATTCACAGAATGATATTCAAAAAAATCTAGAGCAATTCTCTATTTGGTCATTATTTATATATCATCTGAAGGAATAGTTTTCTTTTTCCTTGAATATACACTTTTACACTTATGAGCAGTTAAATTTTCTTGGAAGATTGACTTGCCTGTGTGATTGTAAAAAATAATTGTACTCTGTAGGCAGGGGATTCTTTATTGTGTTTAGATTTGCAGAAGGATATCACATAGGTTTCCTGTTGTCATCAATCACCCATTCTTAGACACAGAGTGCTAAAGTATACCTTGGGAACCTTTAATGACTATGAAATTATTGGTTATTTTTAAATGCATGAAAACACCAAAAATGAGATGTGATAATGTCAGCCATAATAATACTTTATAAAGATCCTAGTAAATTTAATTTAAAAGACTTTGAAGTCATAAGCATATATAACAATAACTGTAAACAATAAAATGTAAATACAAATATTTTGCATAGAGTGGGAAACTCTCTGCCTACTAGACAGACATATGGATTTGTTATTAGTTCTTTTATTTTTGTTCTAGCATTCATTAATTGAACAAAATGTTTTATTTCATTTGTTATTTTCATATATATATGTATATGTACATATATATATATATGCCATATCCTTTGATTTTTTTCATTCTCCATTGTGCTATGTTGTTATCTCTCCAAGGATCCTTTCTGCCTTCCCGTCTATTCCACTTTCTTTCAAATTCTAAAGTTTCTATGCCTTACTAGCTGGCCACATGCCTTTGGGATATGCTTTACATCTCTTAACAGCTCAACTTCTTCATTACAAAATAACACAGCCTAACACATGTATGTGTTATAGATGTTAGCATATAAATTTATTCTAAGAATTATAAAATTTGATTTTATAAATATCATACACTCAGAATTGCTGGTTACAAATCACCATGAAATGATTTATTTGCTGTAAAAAATTAATATATTCTTCATAACAAAATGTAGAAAATCATAAATATGAGAAACATAGTTCTGAATGGAGTTACTCCAGAGGACAAAGATAAACTAAGCAAAGAAAAGACCCAGGACACAGATATACGTGAAGTAAATGGAAATGTTCATATTGGAGCAATGAAATATGAGTGTCACAATTTGAAAATTCTTAGAAAGAGGGTGCTGACAAACTCAGTAAACTAACAGAAAATTTTATTCTATCGCTACTAGATACACATCATGCATACTGTTGTGATGCTAAAAGTTTACATGAGTAATGTTAAAAAACATATCACCTCAATATGAACATCACTAGGATTTGGTATTTCTTGCTTATAAGCCCTTTTCATCCTAACTTATTCTCAGGCTAGCCAAGAATTAGGTCTTCATTCCAGATAGAAAGATCACTCTTAAAACAGTTCATCTAAAACTGGGGATAATACTATTCTTTCACCACTGTACCAATGGAACAATTATATATTTTCTGAAAATGAAATTTCAAAATAATAGCAGAAGACTCAGTACATATTTGTAGTAATTCAAAAACTAGCAGAACACTCATCAAAATAATGATAAATAGGTTGGCTCCCTGAATCTCTTTGTTTGGAATAAAATTCTACACCTAAATTGTGATTATCCAGGGTTTTTATGAAAAGAGGAATAAAATGTTTTCATAATTAAAAAATATAAATTTAACAGTACTTTAAATAAGCAAATTTAAAGATTCAAATACAGAATTTTTTGTTAAAGAGTAAGTATAGTAACTAAGACAATTGAAGAGTATGGCTGACATATTGTACCCCTGTTAAGTTAGTTTGGTCACTTCTGGTTTTAAATTCAAAGTTACTTTGTATGCAGATGAACAGAAGCCTTTGAATGACTGTAGATACCCTTATGGTTAGCTATTCAGAGAACATAGATAAATTATGAAAAATTACTGGTGAGCCCAGTCAATGCCTCCTGAAACTATAGATGATGTCTCAATTGGGTGATATAGTGTGTCAGTCATTTCCAGCTGACTTTTGTGGGGTATCACTGAGCTGCTCAAAATTATCTCTACTGTCTTTCAAGTCTATGTGTACTGTGAACATCTTCCAAACCTCATCACTCTTCAGATTTTTAGGAAAGATATTACCGCCCCCAATGAAATTTGGGTTTTTAAAACGGTAGTGTTGACAAAAGGCATTATAAAACCATTGGCTTAATATAGGTATAAGTGCTTGATACTGATCAATACCTATTACAGTAACATTATCACATATTTTCTTACTAAAACTAAATAGAGAATTGTAGAAACACCAACACTTAAGTTAAAAGTAATGAAAATAAGCTGGGCGGGGTGGCACACACCTTTAATCCCAGCACTCAGGAGGCAGAGGCAGGTGGATCTCTGTGAGTTTATGGGCAGCCTAATCTACAAAGGGAGTCCAAGACAGCCAAGTCTACACAGAGAAACCCTGTCTCGAAAAGCAAAACAAAAAAATTTTTAAATAGAAGATGTTGTGAGGTCATCCAGTGCTCATGGTTGTATTCTGCAGTGCTCCTATAATGATTTGTTTATGAGTGACCCTTTACCCAGTTTCTTAGTGCCTAAAATGTGAAAATTAATCATGACAATAAAATTAATTTATAGAGTTAGGTTACAGATACAGTTATTTATAACAGACCATGGCATAAATGAATCTCTTCACAATGTTGGTTCAAAATTATTCCTGTGAAGATTTTTTCTATAACTTTCTCCAGCCATTCAAAATGTTCAAAGACAAGAAAACATTAAGCCCACACACACAGACACACAGACACACACACACACACACACACACACACACGTATGTCTTTGAAGTCTCCTATAAGTCTTACATGTATATATTTAATATATACTATATCTATATAGAGAGAGTTGCTTGACCTGTATACATACAAATAAGTATATATGACATGATTTTTATACAGTTGGTGAACTTAAATTATATATTTGCAACTTTCTTAAAGTTTATCATATTTTTAAAATTATAAGCATTTAAATAATCAGTTACTTTAATTTTATTTTTAATACTAAAATGCTATCATATAATATCTACTTTGATATTCATATATTTGTTTTCTGATTACCATTGTGTATAGTTTTCTTAAACCTAGTGCTAGATTTAAAAGTAAAGTTTAATTTGTGTCTGCATGAAAATTTTGCATGAATAGACACATAAGCATTATTCTAAATAATCATAAAAATCCATCAGTGGATATGAAGCCAATCCATCACTAGCCATAAGAGTTGTATCTAAAATATTCTTGTCTACTTCTGTGATACATTACTTATTTACTACCTAGTTAGTAGTATAATTGATAGTCAAGTTGGGCTATTGACTTCTTCTAACTCTATGTCAATGACATGATGTACATACTTTAGGAATGTAGTCAATAGCAAAATAAATTTCAGTATAAAATTACATCACTTTTGAAGGAGATGTAAAAATTTAACCAATCCTGTAGAATTTCACTGAAATCACAATTGTAACCTATTTTTACTCTCCACCACATGATGTTCTTTTCTCCCACTTCTGTGATTGCCCTTTCGTTTTAAGTGCACTTCCCCCACAAATCTTCACATACCTACATAAAGGCTTTGTGCAAAGAATTTTGATGTACATCACTACAGTTACAACCTTACTGTGTGGGCACTCTGCTCATGTCAGTGGGAACCTCTGTTAACTGTCCTTTTATCCATGTACTAATTCTCAAAGATGATGATTGGCACTGACAGCAATGTAATCTGTCCATGTATATAACAGTGACATCAGCAAGCAACAGTGCTTTCCCATTCATTGACTCTATATAAAATGATGGAGTTATTCTACTATATTGAGATTTTCACACATTTCATGCTGATCTGAAACAAAGGAGCTCCCTAGAGAAACTTTCCCTGCTAACAAAAGCATTCAATGGGGATAAGGATAATTATCTAGAAGGAAAGTTAAGGTTGAAGCAAGAGAATGAACAATGAAAATGTTAATAGATATGTTTGCAAATGTACTGCAATGTCTATTTTCTACCTATAAATTAACAATACTCTACACACATTAATAAAAAAAATACATTTACCTCAAAACAGGATATTAAATTGTAAGTTGAGAAAAGAGATCTAATTTTTACAATGACCGCATCTCTCTGCTGGAGCCTGGCAAGGCAGAAAGTACAGAGAGACGTTTCAGAGGTGGTAGTGAGAAGGTTAAGCCATGGGCTGAGTTCATTAAAAGAGACATTTGCAGAAGTGAAATTAAGTCATTCAGAAGCCAGAAGAGCATTTACTCAGGCCTTTCAAGCTTGAAGGTGAACTGTCCGCAGCTGGGCTCTAGACAAACTGCCCAAATTGTTTTAGCCACTTAAAAGTTAGCTTCAAAATTAAAATAAGGGCAACAGCAAAAGTAGCACCAAATTTCTCATTTTCCTTCTTCTTATGGCTACAATACTCTCAAACGCAATCCTCTGTACTCCTCTAACTCCATGAAAAACTACCTCTGAGTGTCACACCTACCCTATTCTCACTAGTACTAGAGGAGAGCTCAAACGAAATCAGTTCTGGGATGTGAAATCTCTGCCATTTCCTTTTCTCCATGTTTCTAATGTGTTTTAACGAACACCGTTTCTGTACAGCATACAATGTAACCTAAGACTTACTTGTTAACTTATCTCAACATTTCTCCATTCCATATCAAAGCCTACATTCAGACTTCTGAAGACAGTGACCCAAATACGCCGGCCATAACATTTGTAGACTTTGGTGATCTTTCTAAGGAACCTAACCTGTTGTATTCTGGTGACAGGAGTGTAATCATTTGTAAATTTCGATTCCTAAACGTCTTTCTTTGAAGGCTTGTCTTCTGCAAACATGAAGAAGTAAAATGGTCAATTCATACATAGTGACACAACAGCTCTCTGGAGAAGCCTTAGCCAAACACCGAACGGCATGCAACTTACTCTTAACCATGAAGTGTTTCTGTTCCTGAGTTATGGAAGCAGCAACAATGATCAATGGTTTGGCTGGGTGTTCACATTTCCTGATGACCATGAGAATCTTCTCCTTCTTTCTTTTTTTTTTTATTAATTTATTCTTGTTACATCTCAATGGTTATCCCATCCCTTGTATCCTCCCATTCTTCCCTCCCTCCCATTTTCCCCTTATTCCCCTCCCCTATGACTGTTCCTGAGGGGGGTTACCTCCCCCTGCATATGCTTATAGGGTATCAAGTCTCTTCTTGGTTACCTGAGATTCCATCTTACACCCATCACAATGGCTAAGATAAAAATTTCAAGTGACACTACATGCTGGCGAGGTTGTTGGGAAAGAAGAACACTCCTTCATTGCTGGTGGGAATGCAAACTAGTACAGCCACTTTGGAAATCTGTCTGGTGCTATCTCAGAAAACTGGGAATACGGCTTCCTCAAGACCCAGCTATTCCACTCCTTGGAATATACCCAGAAGATGCTCCAGCACACAACAAGAACATTTGCTCAACCATGTTCATAGCAGCCTTATTCATAATCGCCAGAACATGGAAACAACCTAAGTGTCCATCAGTAGAAGAATGGATAAAAAACCTGTGGTACATATACACTATGGAATACTACTCAGCTATTAAAAACAAGGAATCCCTAAATTTGTGGAGAATCTTTTCTATGTCTACTATCTTTTTCTCCCAGGGAATCCTTGGCATGATCCTTTCCCTCTCCCCTAATGAATGCTTGAAAATGGCTTCAATTGAACTACTTCCAGCAAGTCAGCAATGGCATGTTTCTCTTTTATCTGTGGTGATGAATGTGTCATACGGAAGACCCTTCTTTAAAGGCTGCATCTTCTCCCTGTGTCTTCACCTTGTCTTCTTTCTGTGCATATCCGCTCTCTGCACAAAACCTCCTTTTATAAGAGCACTGCTGCCAACCTAAAAAACTCATCTCAGGATTATATGCAGAAATAGGCTTTCTGAAGAATTCACTTCTGTGGTAAGGATAAAAGCCTTCAAACTGTTTTAGGAGGCAGAATTCAACACAGCATCTTTTCCCAGTGATCGAATATTTATCCCAATTTCTGTAGCCTTAATGTTCTAGATAAGCAGTGAAGCATACTACGGATCGAGCACAGATATTCCTGTATGTATTTTAGAATATTTGAGACCACAATAATAAAATAGTATGTCTATAAATATTTGTTAACTTGAGAAAACCTACAAGCAAAAATATAGTCACCTGCTATTGTCAGTTTTTGCAACTACAAAGTGCATACACAAGTTTTCTAGAAATCCATAGTTGATAGTAATAGCCTGTAGTAAAGGGAATGTAGCTTGTAAAAGAAGTGTAAGGAAATATCATGCTTTGTTTATTTGTTTATTTGTTTATTTGTTTATTTGTTTATTTCTAACTCAGAATGTTTCTAATTCAATTTGTACAATTTTTTTTCTAAAGAGTTGCTTTGGCTTTATTTAAAGGAGTTTAAGTCAGTGTGTGGCTGTGAACTGCAACTGAGGAATTTCCTGAGGAGTCACGTAGACCCCTCCAAGTCCAGAGCAGAAAGGATGTGAACCAGAATCATTGCACAGAGCTCAGTCCCCAAGCTCTGGGCCTTGCTGAAGGGTATAATGTTTCCTTTTCCTAAAAAACAGCCCAGACACATAGTTCTATGGTTTTAAGATAAAGACTAGTGTCTGAGCAATTAGTCAACCTTTATATCAAACAATGTTTTGTGATTCCTCTTAAATTCTAAATCTTAACATTCCAACCAAATATACACTTTTTGACCACAGAATCTAAAAAATAATGGATTGAAATAACTATGTTTACAAAAGTCCCTGAAAAAAAAAAGAGGGGAAATTCACATAGAAAATAGTAACTGTGGTGCTAAGTAGAGTCCATGCTTGACTTAAGATAAGCACCTAGACACATCTCCGAATTTGACTTGGGCCTGCTTTAGAATTCCAATTTAAACACAAATGGTGGCATAAACATGCTGTCTCTGAGAGTTCCTCTTGCTAGAGAGGCACTTAGCATGCAAATCGACAGCATAAATTTAGTGTACAAATGGCATTGCACAAAGATTGCTGCTACATCTCATTCTCTAGTCACAATAGATGTGAAAAAGATAACTAGTTAGTGAAATAACGATAAGTCAAGTAGAAAACTGACAGCCAGTCCCGCAAGCTTCTTGGCATAGCTTTCCTATTTGACAGTGTAGAGAGCTTAGTACAGATATATCTTTTGGTCTAAGACAGTTTTACTAGAATAAAGGATGGACAAGAATTAAAGTGCCTTAGGGTGGTTAAATATGAGCAGACATATAAAGAATTTTTCTTTCTCTGCTGGGCTCTAACTCCCAACAAATATCAAACTTAGTGCATGCATGGTGACATGTGCATCTATAGCAGAATATTTCAGGAAAGTGCTGGATTCTCCCCACTTAGTGCATCTCAGGTGAGAGGACTAGATGGTGTATCATATTTCAGAAATGGCTTACATCACTTTTAAACTTTTACCAATAATGCTTTATTATATTTTTAAAAATTATTTCTGTTTTTAAATATAATTAGATCATTTTTGTATAATGATATTATATATCTGAATACTAAAATGAAACTGAAAAATTGGCTAATCTTCGCCTCCACATGAAAAACCAACAATAACAAATGGTGAATAAAATGTGGTAAAGACTTCAAGAAAGTAGTAATTGAAATACAACAGGAAGACATTTCTCAGAGAAGGAACTATGATAA
The DNA here is from genome assembly GCA_907169655.1 of Acomys percivali. NCBI lineage: Eukaryota > Metazoa > Chordata > Mammalia > Rodentia > Muridae > Acomys > Acomys percivali. Next base: position 76,722,522 of record OU015744.1, read on the forward strand.
GCAAGTGAAATTATCCTCAGAATAGTAACTACAGAATTCCAAAGTTACTATGGCTTTATGAGATGTTACAGTTATAAACTAAATGCCTGGAAATTATATTTTTGTTTCTTTCTTTTTGAAAGTTCCTACATTAAAATTAGAAACAAAATCTCAAGCATATACAACATTCTGAATATTTGTATTCTAGTAATGTATCTTAAAATGTGTATTCTTATCTTCTGTATGCTGAAAATATCACATTACAGAAATGTGCCTTATTTCAAATCGCATTTTATACACAATTAGATAAAGTCCATTTGAAGTCTTGTATAGACAAGTGTAACAAAAATGTTTAATAAAGATCTTTAAAGTTGTAATACCAGTTTCTGTGGTGAACATATATGCAGTATTTTCATGTGAAAGGCTGTTTTCACTCCTTAACATGTGGAAACCATTTAAATTTGTAATTCTGTTATACATACATACCCCAACACAGTGACAGATATCCTAACCCTTTACTATTTCTTTGCATTAACAATGCATAAAAGGACGGACATGAAGAACATGATTTTGTTACACAATTAGTTTACACGATTGTCCAATCTTATAAGGGATGAAAATTGTAGACATTTTCTTATGTCCTACAAGGTAAAGGACCTCAGTGTTAGGTATTTTAAAATATGTGGGGCTGATACTAAAAATCCAGGTGATGAAAATTGGAATGAGTTGCATTAAGGTAACAGTTGAAATTTCTAAAGAGTTTATTAAACAATACTCTTAATTTAATTTTCCGGCTGGCAATAAAAGCCAGCAGAATTTCATGTTATTAACTTTAATGCATTTGTAAGTACAAATTTAAAAATTTTTTTTTACTTAATGTGTACTACCCAATTATTTTAAAGCAAAGCCACAGTGCGCTTCAAATTAATTCCTAATATTGTAGCAAAGCACTGTATAATCAAAGTGAGTACACAGAAGGTCAGAAATACCAGAGGAATACAAATAAGAATTAATTTTCAAAATTCACCTTCTTCTTTCATGGGAGCTATCATTTTGTTCTGAAGCAAGTGCTCCCAGGGCAGTTAACATCTTTATGGGCTTCAGTGTTTTGCTTCTGAACTGAAGCTCTCAGCTGTGATTTTTGCAGTGGAAACACCAACAGAAACTGGCATGCTTTGCTAGGCACCCAGCACACCCAGAAGCAGGCAGTGTTTGCACCTTTCCAGCCAAGTTGTTCCTAACTTGTATTTTTCCCCAAGTACCAATTATGATAGGACTGTCTCTAGTTTCCCAGTATACTCCTGGCCATCTTGTTTTCCCACACATATTTATTTAACCTTCTTGCAAATTTCCTTCTTATAATAAAGCAAGACGGTGATCTTTACCTTAGTTTATTTATCTTTCTGGAAAAGCAGAGAGGAGATTGGGTTTCGAATATTATTACTATCAGAATTTTAATGGTATCCCAAGCTTTGCAAACCGTATCCGGCCCTGGTCCTGGAAAAGTACTTAGCATACCTGTTACTGGACCAGGCAAGCGCTGACTGTATGAAGGGAGCCTCCCATATCCAACAGCCTTCTGTGGCCACATTCTCTACAACTGTCCCCTGTATCCAGGTGTTTTCTTAGGAGGAGAAACAGGAGGGTAATGTGCAGTCACACATTCAGACTGCACAAAATGCTGTGGCATTCTAGTAAGACTAAAACTATTATCCACCTGCACAGCTGATGGAGGACTTTATTCACAATTTTTATTTCCCAAGAGTTGAAAATCTTTTGTTTCCAACACTGTGCAATGTGGTTGTATTTAGCTACTTATTTTTTTCTCAGGAAGACCTACACTTATTTTTAGTTTGTATAACTCCTTGTTGTACATTTTTGTTCTGGGAATATAAGAAATGCATAAGAACTTCAAGCATTTGAGAAAGTGCTACATGAGAGAGTGAAGGAATATTCTAGAGGAAGTAACACGCCGCCCTAATGCATCTTGAACTCTTGGGACCTCAGCATGTCTTTCATTATTCTCTTTCCTACATCTCTCATGTGTATTTCATACAAAAAGCATCATTTTGGGGACTCCATTTACCTTATGTGTTGAAGATACCATGCGACCATATTTTTACATTTTATAAAATTACTTACATTGAAAATTCTTGCCCCCCAAAAAACCCCACAAAATCTGTATTTGTCATTGTGAGGTTTAGTTGTTGCTCAAATAAATCCTATTTCCTGGGCAATTCAAAACATTTTCAAGTGTTTTGTACTAAAACTCTACCTGGCTAGGTCTAGAAATCATGTCCACTTTCATGAGGGGCAGGTAAGAGGCAAACTTCCCTCCCAAGCTGTGAGGTTTACTCTAGGACAGTGGTTTTCAACCCGTTGGTCATGATCATCAGGACTGAATGACCTTTTCACAGGGGTGGTCTAAGACCATAAAAATCATGAATATTTAGATTATGAGCATGACAGTAGCAAAATTACAGTTATGAAGTAACAGTGAAAATAACTTTATGGCGGGGGTGTCACAACATCATGAGGAACTGTATTAAAGGGTCACAGCATTAGAAAGGTTGAGAACCACTGGACTAGGAAGACATTAAAATCAGTCATCTCTCATCTTTAAGATGTCATAGGAATGTTAGAGAAACAGCAGGAAATATCACATCCTTTACAACCTTGCATACAGGGCTTCTGGGTCAGTTGGCTCCAGGTGGTGTATTAATTCTAGGTAAGGCATCTAAGGGACTTACAGCTCCTCCTCACAGGGAAGGCATGAGTGCCTTAATATGCAGCTCAGAGAAATTGCTGCAATAACTTTTCAAATTCTATATCTTTCAGCTTTAGTATTTTGGGGGAATGAATGCTCCACAAATCTCATGAGTAAGAGAAGGAACACATGGCAGCAGTGGACAGTACTCACAGCAGAAAAGTAGACACATGTGTGCCCTGAAGGAATCCAATTTCAGCCTTGATCTCAGTTCTCTGACCTAATTTCAATGAACTGAAACAAGAGATTTCTAATCCAGAGATGCTTTGGTTTATATTTGGAAAGAAAATAAAAATGCTGGGGGTTGGAAAAGAGCACACAAAATTTCTGTTTCTTCATTTTCTTTCTAAAACTTATTTTATTTACTCATTTTCCATCCCAATTGTAGCCCCTCCCTCCTCTCGTGCTGCCCCCTCCCTCCATCCCTCTTCCCCTATCTTCCCCTACTCCTCAGGGAAGTGGAGCCTCCTGTTGGCCGACTTGAATTGCACCTAGGCTCTCCAGGGAAGGCTTTGGTAGACAGTCTCTTAAGAGTTCATTCCAATTCTACCTTAAAGATTCCCAAATATGACAATTGTAAATTTTGTTTAATGTGTGTGTATCATGACATGACATGTGGAATCATTGTATTTTAAATGTTTTAATAAAAATAATTTTAGTAGATGTGAGGACATCCTACTGAGACTTTAGGTAAGAGAAATATAGGAGATGGAGAAATAGAAGGACCCAGAGTGTTCTAGAAACCTACAAGAAGAACATCATGATGGGTGGATCGGGGCCCAGGGGATCTGCTCAAACTATTGCACTATCCGAGGACAATACAAGTAGTGAACATAGAAGCCCTACTCTGACCTACCCAATGGACAGGACATTCTCCACAGTTATGAGCAGAGTGGGGACTGACTCTGACATGAACTCTGGTGCTCCATATTTAACCACCTCCCCTTGGCAGTGAGGCCTGATGGCACTCAAAGACAGAATAAGCAGGCTACCAAGATGAGACTTAATAGCCTACAACCATATAGTGGAGGAGGAAATCCCCCTTGGTCATAGACCTAGGGGAGGGGAATAGGGTGAAAGCGGGAGGGAGAGAGGAATGAAAGGATACAAGTGATGCAGTAACTATTGAGATGTAATTTGAATAAATTAATAAAATTAAAATAATAATACTAATAATTTTAGTTTGATGGATAAACAAAATATTATACATGTTTAACATCATAACATTTTGTTGAATGTCTGGAATTTGAAATGGTAAATGAGACAAATTAGCATATACATTATTCTCCTTGCCTATAATGTGTGTTTGTGTGTGTGTGTGTGTGTGTGTGTGCGTGCGTGCGTGCGTGCTTGTGCAATAAGAGCAACCTACAAGAAGACCATCAAGGCTGATAGATCTGGACCCAGGATGGTCTGCTTAAACTACTGTACCAACCTAGGACAATGCATGCAGTAAACATAGAACCCCTATTCAGACTAACCAATGGACAATACATTCTCCACAGTTGTGTGGAGAGCAGGGACTGCCTCTGAAATGAACTCTGGTGCCCCCATATTTGACCACTTCCCCTTGGTCGGGAGGCCTGGCTGCACTCAGAGTAAGGGTAAGCAGACTACCTGGATGAGACCTGATAGGCTGTGATCATATGGTGGGGTGTAGGTCTCCTTCAGTCACAGGCTTGGGAGAGGATAATAAGGTGAAAAGGGAGGGAGGGGGGAATGGGCAGATACAAGTGAGAGGATAACAATTTATATATAATATGAACAAATCACGTAAAAAGAATATAATCTATTAGAAAATATAAGTTATGTGCTTTATGCTAGTTAATATTAACTACCATTTTGAAAGGATCTGGAGACAAAGATCTGGTTGTCTCTGAGTGACTTTCTAGATGTGCACTGAAGAGGGAAGACACGATGTAGCTGTCAGGAGCATTATTCCATGGACAGACGAGGAGCACAGATGACAAAGGAGAAAGGGAGCTGACTGAGGACTAGTGTTCATCTATCTGCTTCATCACCAGGGATGCAATTTGACTCGTTGCCTCAAGTTTCTCTGCCCTGACTTCATTTTTCATGATAGATTGAATTCTCCAAACATGAGCCAAAATACACTCTTTATTATATATTTATTGGTCAGTTATATCTCCAATTCATGCAGCAAATTTCTTCCCTATATTCATCAGGAAGTGTGTTACAGGCATATATTCACTACAGTTCCTGTTCACCGCAACCAGACTGTGGAGTCAAACTACGCGTCAGCAACAAGCGATGAGTATACAAGTGGTGAATAAAGAGAATGCAAGTGTATATGCATGTAAACACATATATGTATATTATATACATATATTTACATCTATACAAGCTATATATATGTGTGTGTGTGTGTGTGTATACACACGTATAAATATTTATGGATACACTGCATAATTTAACATTAAAAAGAAAACCCTGTCATTTGTGATAATTTATGTGAACTAGGAGGACCTTGTGAGTGATGTTAGGCACAGAAACCAATACCATATATTTCATTGACACATAAAATGCAAGAAAATCAAATATAGACAGCTGAGTATAATGCTGGTTTTGTCCATCTAGGAGTCTGGAGGGCTAGAAATGTTGGTCTATAAAACACCATTTAAATCAGACAAAATCTAATATTTGAAGAAATATCCATTTGAATTCCAGCAATAATACTTCATACATTAATGGGTTTTGTTCCAATCCTCTAGTGCCAATTTCAGTGACTTTTTTTGAAAAAAAAAAAAAAAACAAGTGTTTTGGACATTTTGGCCATAGAGACTTTGTTATGAATAGTTGGCTCTTGCATCATGAACAAAGAAGAGGCCGAATAGTGCAAATGAATATGACTGTATTTAAATGAAAGTTCAATAACAAGAGAAAAAGTCTAAAGCATTTACTGCACTGGGAGAAATTTATTCTTTCTTATTCTAAGAAACAGCACTGATGATGTCATCAAAAGCACTCTGGATTTGTAAGTCAAGAAATGTGGGAAAATGTGGTCTAGAAAGGAGATAGTGGTGAGGTTAGATAGAAGGAACATTTGCTTTTCTTGCCTGAGTCAGGTCTAAAGCTCTCAAGTATGTGGCCTCTTCCTGATTGAGTTTTATGTCTGATGGGGGACAGGAGAGTGCTAAATAGTCAATCGTGTCCTTGGGACAAAGAAACATAAAACACAGGTGATTGAGAAGGAGCTTAAAAGTTACTTAATCCCCCTAGGCTCTTTAACACTAGTAAGACCTTAACATGCTAAAGTCAACTATGTAAGACTCTAGAACTTTCTTTCTGGAAACATACCATTTTTGCTGTAATATGTTTTCATTCCTGTTGTGATTTTTTAAAAAAAGCAACATAGTGTAGAAGAAGCTTGTTTTACACAGTTCCAGGATATAACCCATCACCATGGGGCCATCAAAGTAGCAATCTGAAGCAAATAGTCACGCTCTAGAGCAAACGTATACATTCCTAGTGCAAACTAATTTTCACTACTATTATATAGCCCAGAGCCCCAGCCAGGGAAAGTCTGCATCTTTCCTTGCCAGAGATCCCCACAGCAATTAGCTGAATTAAGGCAATCTCCTGCAGGCAGGTTTCCTAGGCCAACCTATGTAGATAGCTCCTCACTGAGACTCTACCTGGGTGATTGTAGGTGATGCCAAGATGACAATTAAAAACTTACCAGCCTTGAAGGAAACAATTTCCTATCTCAGTCAGTCTCAAATTCTGAATGTGACTCAATATCTATCATATTTCATCTCTATCAACTGAAAATGTCTCTATCTAGACCTAAAAATATCTTAACTCCTATACAACTAAACCTAATTGTGAAACTAAACTATTTGGTCTTCAACCCCATCAGATACTTGAGAAGGAGTAAAATTAATTACCTGAGTAAACAGGAAGTGCAGGTTAGCACCTTCCAAATTAAAAAAAAAAAAATGACAGAGACAGTTTGCAGCCTGAACAGTCACCAATACAAACAGCCAAATCACTCTGAATGTAACATGAATATAATTCCTGATTGTTCTGTGGTTCTTCTTTCTGTATGTAGTTTAATTTATATGTGTCATAATATAAATTCATGTATAAAAATTAATAAATTTTAATTGGGTGAAAACTCAAAAAACAAACAAATAAATAAACAAACAAAACTTAACATTCCATACATTGATCTAGGTAATTGCCTAGGAACACTGAAAAGGAAAGAAGATGTCTGGGTTCACATTAGGGGTGGAAACCCTCAGTGGAACAGTCAAAAGCTGTGAGGAGGAAGGCTTAGTAATTAGCCTTTAGGTTAAGAAGAACTATCACTATGGAGTGAAAAGAAAGTTTGGGAGAAAGCCAAGCAAACTAAATATTTCCATATTAAACTCATGACAAACTTCCATTGCAGGCATGATATTTATCTTTTATATGCCACACTGACATATGTTATTTTAAAGTACAAGATGCGCAAAACGATTAATTAAGCTGGGAGAGTTTATGTCATTTCTGAGATGATTTAATCCCTTGTTTATCTTGTGATAAATACATGGCACATGCATTGCCAACTTTTTAAATGTTTTTAATATATCTTTAAAATAAAATTAATTACCAGGTATGTTGTCACAAATCAACAACAGCCTTTGGGGGGTTAAGAAAAAGGTACGGGGAGACTGAGGCTCCTGTTGAAAAGTAAGAGTCCAACCCTAAATTTATTAATTTTACTAAACTAAGATACTTGATAGATTGATGCTAAAATTGTAGTAAACCTTCTAAAAACTATTTCTGTTTTCATTTGGTTTAAAGTAACTGGCTCAGCTGATCACTACTGTTCTACCAATAATTATATATATATATATATATATATATATATATATATATATGCTTCTCAACTGAATTAATCACTTCTGATATTTAGTACTGTATTCATTTCCTGGATGAAAGTATTATTTGGTTCAAAACTAAGATCCCTTTGAAACCACTTTATGGATGATGAATAAACATTTTTAAAAAGCAGAGAAGGTGAGCTTTCATGCAAAAGATAGATTCCACCGAACAGCCAAGGAAAAACACAGCAAGACAGAGGAAGAGACAAAGGTCTTTGCTTTCTGCAGTGACTGAAATGAGAGGAAGGGCTAATGAGGAGTGTCGGTGCACTGAAGATAAAAAATGAAGAGACACACAAGTACTGAACCTACTTACTGGCTTAAAAACTTTTGAGACAGGATTCCCTTATGTCGCTCTGGCTGTCCTTAAACTCACTACATAAACCAGGCTGCTCTTAAACTCAGAGAGCGTACACTACCATAACCAGCTTTGTTTTATATCATTTTTTTGAGACAGGGGGATTGGTCATACTCCAAGAAAGTGAAACTTATTTTAAAAGCAATGCGTAAAAATAAAAAACTAATGAAGAACTTATAATGTTCTCATTATATTCAAACAAATCACACCATCAGATATATAAAGTTGGTCTGCAGGAGGGACAGGGTAAGAAGAGACATTCATTAGGAAGCACCTTTGGAGTTGGTCGTCGTCAGGGGATCAGGAGGGAAGGTCTAGAATCTGGCTGAGTGACAGAATATGGTCCAGGGAAAAGCATCTAAGTCGGTGTGGGCACACTGTTAAAAGCGTCACCCAGCAGGAGGGGTACAATATACACACATTTCACCTCCACTCATGCTTACGGTCTTTGCTCAAGGTTTAGGCAGAGCCTAGACCTCTGTATCTGTTGCAGGCATCACGTCTTCCCCCAGTTTCCATCTATAATTTTCAACCCAAAAACTTCTTGAGAAGTCTTAACACTGTATGTTAAGAAGCTTTTCCTGACAGAAAGTCTACTTGAAAGCACACTGCTTAAGAGTCTCCTCATTATCAAGTTATTAAAACCAGTAAAATACAGTTTGTTCTCTTTGAATCAAAGATCCAGAGACATAAAAACATTCTCTGTGGAGAAACTGGAAACTTAATTGTCCCACTGGAGAGACAAGATTAAATTCTAGTTAGAGTTCCTTGATTGAGGAGAAACACAGAGGGGCCCGAGAGGGGAAGGGAGGGAGGGAAAAGATTGTGTGTGTGTGTGTGTGTGTGTGTGTGTGTGTGTGTGTGTGTGTGTGTGTGTGTGTTTTAGAGTCCAGTACATGTATGTGGAGGTAAAGGCACTATTTGAAGGTTGGTTCTCTCTTTGCCCTTCTACATTTTTAAGGTAGGGCCTCTCTCATTTCTGTTGCTGTGCTGTGTGCCCCAGACAAGCTGGCATCCGAGCCTCCATGATTCTCTTGTCTGAGCCCCTTATCTCCTTGTAGAGTCACTAGGATTATAGATGTCCATCACTGCATCCAGTTTGGGTATGAGTTCTAGCAATGGAAGTGAGCCTATCAGTATTGACCCCCTAACACTTTTACACACTAAGACATATCCACACACTAGGATGATTTATGTCCGAGGAGGCCTTGTTTGGTCAGTAGTATTAAAGAATACTGAGTAAGTAGATTTTAAAACAGTTTCAGATTATTTACTTTTGTGTTGCTGTTAGGTCAATACTTTTGCTTATTGTGTCCTTTTTCTATTGTTCTGTTGTAATTTGAAAATAGCATTAAGATTTTAAATGTATTTAATTTGTGATAACAGCAGCTGATATTATTAATGATCTACTTTTCCTCTTCAATACAATGATATGAGAAGAAAGACCTCCACCAAACTTCTAAAAATATATAACAAAGTTATATTATCTGAAATACAGTGGTTAATGTTTTACTGCAAACTAGTAAAAGCCACAGAAAAATCATTGTACGAATTGTGTTATAACATTATGTAATTATAGCAAAAATGAAAAAGCTGCTCACTTGCACAATGACTAAAATTTATTTGATTTTTAAAGATTTACTTTTTTATGTATATGAATGTTTTCCTGTCTGTTTAGATGTGCACCACCCATATGCAATAACTATAGAGGACAGTAGTGGACACTTTGGATGTCCTGGAACTGTAGTGACACGTTATTTGTAATCCATAATGTGAATGCTAAACCTTGACCTCTACAAGAACAGCCAATGCTCTAACCTGTGGACCATCTCTCCAGCTCTTGATTAAAAATCAGTAGAAGATATTATAATTACTATTTTGACTGAGTGTGACATTATACACATAGTGGCAATAACTAAATTATATTATAGACATTAGTTTATGTATGTCAAACTTTATAGATTTGAGACTATTATTAATTTAAAAATAATTTAATAGCATTATGAATAAAACAAAAATGTGAGTTTATTAAAATACTTAGTCATATTCTAACCAAAATCCACACACTATATACAAAATGAAAATTATGGATATATATGCCAATTATACTTCAGTAAAATTGATCTTTTTTTCTTTCAAATGCACATATTGTCCATAAACCAAACATATAAATTAAAAATATTTCTTGGTCATTAATTGTACATTAGAAAAAATAATACAATGTTTCCTTAGAGAAATGAATAAAGGAAATATTAAAAACTAACTATATGTTGATAACCTAGAGAATTCATAGATATGTTTTAGTAATTAATTTCAAGAACTGAATCCATGAAGTGCCTAAAGATTTAAACTAAAAACTAAGCCCTTATTTTAACAGATAATGTTTCCAAAGTTTTAAGTGATAGAGTTTTCATTTTGACAAGAAATTGAATCATTTTTCTGCCCAACCTTCTTTTGCTCATTTTTATATTGACATGGTGAACACGCAGAAGGCTGGTTTCATCTAAGAAGCTTTATTTAAATTTAAGTGGTAAAACCAGTTCTGGGGCGAGGAGTACTACACACTCTCAGACTTGACCATGCAGTAAGTCAATGGGAGTAATTACTTCTCCAGACATGCTTCTCTCTAGCATGAAAGAAATGTCCTCATGGGTTTGCATCTTAGTTCATGACAATATAAAGGATAAAAACTACCAGCTTCCTGATGCACTCTTTTCATCACTGATGCCTGCACTAGACATGGAGGGATCTACTCTAAACCCTTTGGTATGTAAAAAGTACAGGCCTAACTACTCAGATGAGAAATTCATATTGACCTAGCTTGAATATCTAGGAATAGCTGACATAATAGTTAAAATTCTGCATTTTGTTGGCGTTACACACAATACAACATCAACAAATCTGTTGGCAATTCACAGGTACATTCTAGATATTACTGATATGAAATGAACACATACTCTTTTATTAAGGATATAAATGCAATATCTGTTGAAAATAAATTACAGAAAAACTCATTACATAGAGGCATATTCATAGTAGTTCTTCAACTTCTAAGGAAACTCATCTTCAAAAATTCGTTTCTACCCATTTTATAGTAGTAACGAATATATATGTATTTTGTGCTAAGTTGAAAATAAAACACATTTTTATATTTTAGATTTTATACTTTTTCAATCATAGCCATAAAAATGAGAAATGTATTTACTAAATTTTTACTTTATGCTATGAGCAATTACAGTGTGAATTATTTTGCGTAACACAGCTTTAGCTCATATACTTGCCAGAAATGTAGTAAGCATTCGTTGGGGAATAGGAAAAATAAATAGCTTATATATGTATTGTTTAGCCAAAACAAGTTTTTTTAATACAAAGTCAGATGTCTTAAGTGAAAAATATATGTGACATTTCATACCTTAAAAATTAAACTAAAAGAAAAACATTTTTAAACCTACTGTAACTTATTCTCTAGAGTAAATAAAATATCAGAATTATCTGAAAGGGTTTTTAAGATGCTATTTATTATCACACATTATACCTGTGCATGAGAAATTACTATGTGCTTTTCTGCAATAGCAGCCACACTAGAAAAGGGCCAAGGAGTTACACCATCATGGTAGACAGTAAAGCTAACGTACAGGACAGTCCAGTTCCTGTCAGGTTCATTAACTCACTCTAGATACTCGTGTGTGTGTGTGTGTGTGTGTGTGTGTGTGTGTGTGTGTGTGTGTG
>OU015744.1:76734253-76771843 GCA_907169655.1 Acomys percivali
TGTGTGTGTGTGTGTGTGTGTGTGTGTGTGTGTGTGTGTGTGTGTGTTCCCCAGATGCACTCACTTTTATTCTTCCTTCCGTCCGTTCTGTTATTTATCTTACCTCTGCCTAAAACTAACTAAAACGGACTATGTGGAATTTTAATTCCCTTTGCCTTCCAATCCTGAAAAGAAAAACAGCTCCCTCACTTTTACTTTACAAAGTGAGCTTTGGCCACTAGCCAAGTAACAGGAGGTATGCAGAAGACATATTCTGGATTGTAATGTCAAATTTTAAAAGTACAAAATTATGTTTTTAAAAGTAATTCCAGGTGTGCAATGACATTTGAATGATCTGATGTGATCCTCCTTTGTTGACTTATCTCTCAGTGCTTTTAATTTACCTTTTATAACTAATATAAATAACATGACCTCTGAATATGTACTGAGGAGAAGTCAAATCTTCAGTTTTTTCACTGTGACCTGAGGATGAAAATTCTGTAGAATTTTTCTGCACTGTCTTAAACATTGTGAATGTTTTAAATTCTTCTGTCCTGATTACCTATGGTGTAGCCATGACCGATTTTCCTTTGTGCTAATACAGTTTCTTTCTGCATAGTCAACAAACTGCTTTCTGAGTGGATTTAAGCCCTTTTCCCTAAAATGAAACACATAGCTGGCACTTTTATTGAGGACAAGAACATGTGACTGGATATGTCATAGTCCCCTAGGGAGAAGTCACTACTATTATTTTGCTAACCAGTCTTAGCATTAAAAGTAATTAATTCCTAATAATTTTTTATTATTCTCATAGTTAAGGGATCTCTCAGCCCTCACCACACGCACGGCCTTGTTCTTACAGTTAGTGGTATTTAACGGAGAGGCCAAGCCTGGCCTTGATGAATAGAATAAGAGACTGGTACACCTGCGTTAGGACACCTGTGGACTGACATCTTGTGGAAGAGGAACTGGGAGGACTGTAAGATTCAGTGGCTACTAGGAAATAGTGTTTTTATAGACCCAACAGGACAAATGCACACATGAACTCATGCCAGTTGGTCCAGCATACATCTGACTCATGCAAGCTCAAGTCAGGCCAAATTCCAGAATGGGAATCAGTGGGCATGAAGTCTCAACCCTAGCTATTGGCATTTGATAGTTGTTGGGTGACCAAAAAGTCATTCGTCTTTAAGGGTGCAATGTCGGCTAGGTTGAGTACTCTCTGGGGTAGGCCCTACACACAATATTAATGAAAATTAAATTTAATGGGGTTAAAACCACAAGAAAAAGACCATGAAGTTGGATGAATAGAAAAATTGGGATTGAGTTGGAAGAATTAGGGAGGGGGATGAATATGATAAAATATTATTGATTGGAATGACCAAAGAATGAATACAATATATTAAAATATTCATTTTATAAAGCACTCAATGAATTTTAGAATAGAGAATATAGTTGACCAGACCAACAAATAATCCCAGCTCATAGTCAGCTCCTCAGTAATAGTCAAGTCCACTGCTTCACACTTGGGATAATACACTAGGAATATTGAAAGGTTCCTTTGAATTTGACTCACCCTGTGGTCTGTGGGGCTAACTGACAGCATTGTTTCAAAAGTTTACACATTAAAATAATAAATAGCCTTTTGAATGACAACTAAGGTGAGAAGAATGGCAGGCAATCAACGATATTTTGCTGAGTGGCACATGGAAGGTTCAAAGATCAGCAAGAAAGAATGTTGTATAAAGAAATTAATATACATAAATCTTACAGAGTCTGAGGAAATGCCTCAACTGGTTATAATGCTTTCCATGCAAGCCCGAGAATCTCAGTTTGAATCCCTAAAACCCACATAACTGAGTGGGAGTAACTGACTGTAATCCCAGTGAGTACTGACATAGTACCCTGGAGTTCATGATTGTGGAAAACAAAACCAAGAAAAATGCTACTTCAAATAAAGCAGATACTCAGATCAATAGACAAAATTAATTTCTGATCTCCACACTTGCACCTTATTACATACATACATACATATATACATACATACATACATACACACAGAGAGAGAGAGAAAGAGAGAGAGAGAGAGAGAGAGAGAGAGAGAGAGAGAGAGGAATTACTTTTAAGGAGAAGAATGGGAAAATATCCTGCCCTTTACCAGTGCCTATGTGGGTATATGTACCAATAGAGAAAACGAGCATGTCTACAATCAGTCAAAACCATCATGAAGCCATGGGTCTAACATAATTACCAAAAATGAAGCCAATTTATAGGGACTGACAAGAAATGTGCTCCTAGCAACAAAAATGGGAAAGAGACAAGAATAGTAAAAAGTCAAGTTTATGACAAATCTGTTATAAATCGCAACACATATTATACCAAAATGTCCTAGATTGTGTCTTATTGCAATGATAAATACTATAACTAAAAACAGCAGAAATAAAATGAGGAAAGTTTATATTTGGATTACATATGCTCATAGAGTCAATTGTTGATGGAAGTCAGAGCAGGAACTGAAACAGGAGCAGTCAGAAGTCATGGAGAAAATACATACTGGCCTGCTTTTCACGGCTTGTTCAGCTTGTTTCCTTTTCAGCATGAGTCCTGTTACCTAGAAATCGCGCTGCCCACAGAAGGTTGGGCCCTCTCACCTCAATAATTAATGAGAAAAACGCTCTACACAAAAGCTAACAGGACAATACGAAGGAGACAATACCACAATTGAGATTTTGTCTTTCCAGATATATCTAGTTTTGTGTCAAGTTGACAAAAAATTTCAACCAACACAAGTAACTGTCAATTTGATACAAAAACGCATGACTTTAAATCAGGTTCTTTCTTTTTCTTGCTTATTCTTCTCAGGAGTTAATGTTAATATTGCAATGCCAACCTAAATTATAGTCTAAGCTTAAAAGTCTCAAATTCTTAGAAATTTCAGCAAGTTAAAAGTTCAAATTCTATGAACAAGCTAGAAGAGGGAATGCAGAGAGAATTAAGGGTGAGATCAGATATGGGAAGGGCAGGGAAGGGAGGACAGAAGGCCTGCAGAGAAAAGAGAAACAGTGTGTGGGAGCGTCTCTGTAACAAGTTGGAGACCTAAGTCATAATAGGCCTCTGGGAGGATATAAGGGGGGGGGGGACCATAGTTGAGGCTCTAGAAGCAGGTGCCATGGAGACTATGGAGAGAGTACCCTCTAATGAGATGAGACTCCTAGTGGAGGGAGGAGAACACTCACACACCCACCTAAACTTCAATGCAAGACTTATCCTGCCTTATAAGAAGTGGAGGAATAAAGGTAAAACACATCGAGAAGAGATTGAGGGAATGTCTAACCAATGCATGACCTAACCCAAGACCCACCCCATGGAAGAGAGCCAACCCCTGACACTATTAATGATACTCTGCTATGCTTGCAGACAGGAATCTAACCAGAAGTGTTTAGAAACAGATGCTGAGACTCACAGCCAAATACTGTGAGAGGCATAAGGAGTCTAGTGGAAAAGTGAGAGAAAGAACAAAAATCTTAGGAGTGACAAGAGCTCCACAAGAAGACCAACAGAGCTTTCTAATCAGGTTCAGAAGCGTCTGTGTAGTTTGCAGCACCAACGAAGGACCATGCATAGACTGGAACTAGGTCCTCTACATACATGTAGCATACGGGCCTTGAGGCTTCATGTGTGTCCACTAGTAGGGAAGTAAGGGCTGACTCTGACAATGGACCATATTGCCTGCTTTTTGATCATTTCTCCCTGATGGGACTGCCGTGCCAAGCCACAGAGGAAGAGGACAAACTCAGTCCTGATGCAACTTTATGAGCTAGGGTGGGTAGATAAGGGGACTCCCCTTTTCTGAGGAATAGGAGAGGGCGAATGGGGAGGGTAAAAATGGGGTGAGAGAAAGAGGACAAGGAAAAGATGAGGGACAGGGTTATGACTTGGATATAAAGTGAATGAATAAATGTTTTTACTGTATATTTTATTTATTATAATTCATTCACATTACATCCAGATTGTTATCCCCTCACTCTTATCTTCTAATTCCCACCCTCCCTCTTCTG
This sequence comes from Acomys percivali, assembly GCA_907169655.1. Classification (NCBI taxonomy): domain Eukaryota; kingdom Metazoa; phylum Chordata; class Mammalia; order Rodentia; family Muridae; genus Acomys; species Acomys percivali. Next base: position 76,738,291 of record OU015744.1, read on the forward strand.
CCTATTTCCCTCCCCTAGACCTCTGATAGAGGATGCCCTCTTACCCCAACTGTCTAGCGACAGCCTATGAGGTCTCATCAGGATAGCCTGCATCCCCCTCCTCTGTGTGCCCGCTAGCCATCTTGCCAAAGGGCAGTGACCAAATCTTGGGCACTGGGTGCATGCCCGAGGTTCGGCAGCAGTCTACCAACCCACCCACGACCCGCGCACACTTCCCTACAAGTCTCAGTGCTCTACCCAGAGTCCAGATTCAAGTCCCAGTCTGTTCTGATCTCTCCCTGGGTGCACAACTCAATTCTCAACTTTATATGGAAAAAAACAACAAGAATAACTAAAACATTCCTGTACAATAAAAGATCTTCTGTAGGAATCTCTTTCACTGATCTCAAGTTGTACTATAGAGCCACAATAATAAAAAACAGCCTGGTACTGGCATAGAAATAGGCCAGATGATGAATGGAATTGAATTGAAGACCCAGAAATAAATCCACACACCTATGGACACTTGATTTTTGACAAAGAAGCCAAAACCATATAAAGGAAAAAAGACATCACCATCAACAATGGTGCCGAACTAACTAGATGTCTACATGTAGAAAAATGCAAGTATATCCATATTTATTACCCTATACAAAACTAACATCCAAGTGGATTTAAAGACCTCAACATAAAACCACACATACTAAATCTGTTAGAAGAAAAAGTGGGAAAAAGCCTAGACCTCATTGGTATAGGAGGCAACTTCATGAACAGAAAATCAACAGCTCAGGCTCTAAGATCAACAATGAATCAATGTGACCTCATGAAAATAAATGCTTTTTTAAAAGTTCAAATGGTCCCAGCATCTGTCTCACTGGGTGGATTATCTCAGAGGACATCTATGTCGGGCTAATATCCATTCCAGGTGGAGCACTGAGAGTGGTAGGGGAAAATGCAGAGCTGGAAGGACCCAGAGGGTTCAGGAGCCCCACAAGGAAACCATCAAGGCTGCCAGATCTGGACGCAGAGGTGCCTGCACAAACTGTTGTACCAACCAAGAACAATACATGCAGTAAACCTAGACCCAGTGTTCAGATCTAGCCAATGGGCAGCTCTTTCTCCATGGTTGTGGGGAGAGCAGGGACTGCCTCTGATATGAACTCTGACTCTCCTGATTTGATCACTTCTCCTTGGTGAGGAGGTCCAGCTGGCACACAGAGGAAGAGGACGCAGACGATCTCGATGAGACCTGATAGGCTGTGGTAATATGTTGGTGAAGGAGGACCCCTTCTGTCAGAGGTCTAGGGGAGGGGGATATGGCAGAAGAGGGAAGGAGGGTGGGAACTGAAAGATACAAGGGAGAGAATAACAAATGGGATGTAATTGAATACATTATAATACATTATATTTTAAAAGCTCAAATTCTATTTGTCAATCCAAAATTGTTTAACTGTGGGCTTCTATAAATCAAATAGAAAATAAAAAAACCACATGCTTCTTACAAAAAAGTGTATCAACAGATGTTTTCATCCACATTATCCTATTGTAAAATAACATAATTAAATTTAAAGTTTTTATTAAGAAAAAACTTCAACTAGATTAGTTGAAGTGTGTATGTTAGAAGGTTGTGAAAATGCTGCAGTTAATTTTTTCAGAAAGGAAGAATTTTAATGGAATGTTTTTAAATTTTAACGGACATATAAGTTGTACAGATAAGCATTCTTTAGGATCTGAACAGTAAATATATCATTTATACACATATCCAGTTCATTTAGGAAGAAACGGTCTCATCAGGTGTCAGGAAAGAAGGGATATAGGATAACTGGAGTTACTGAGCACTTAATCTGAGGCAAGAAAGATAAGGGTACTGACTCATCCAAATGTGCAATAGAAAAAACAACTATGCTCTCCGGTTTAGTAACTTGCACCACTTAAAATCTCGATTGGTAGTCTTTTGACTTGGCTCCTTGACAAACTGTTTGATTTTTATCAGTCTATCTATTATGTATCTATCTACTAGTTTACCTCCTATTAACAAACCTTCTCTCTGTAAGCTCAACCAACTATCTATCTTTCTATCTATCTATTTATTTACTTATTGATCGATCTATCATCTCTCTATCTATATGAATGTAGATAGATAGAGATGTATATCTATATTGATCTATATCTATCTATCATCTCTGATATATATATATATACTTATCTTTCATCATAAGATATAACAATTCATATCATCTTTTCAATTTGTTTTACACTTTCGTTGGCTATATTTTATACTCATGTTTAAGTTGTACATGAGATTTAGATTGTGATTATATGGAAGGCAACGCTTAACCAACTTGATATGGGGTTGCATAAGTATTTCTGGCTTAAGAATGTTAACAGTGAAAGGAGAAGTGCACTGTTTGTTCAAATAATTTTTCATATTAGTAGTTTCAAATATGGCATGGGAAATATTTTTGTGTCTATACTTAAATTATTAATATTCAAGATTAGAAGATGACTTATAGTCACATCTGTCCATCATTCATCTCCTGAAACTATTAAGCACTAGCATGACTTAATATATTATGTGCGTACAGCAATGCTTACTAATTCTTATTCACATGGAATGGAAGAGAACAAAACTTCAAGATAATTATTCTTCCCCTCAGCTACACTTTTGATATCCCATGAGAGTCCAGGAAATATAACACTGGTGTTAAGCTCAGCCTACTGGGAGATAATGTGAATTTTTTATTTCTAAGGACCAGATAGATGTGATGATGTATGTCGATAATCTACATTCTTAATGATCTAAGGTATTAGAAAGTAGGATGAGAAGGGTTAGGCTAGTCAAACTACAGAGGATCCTTAAAACAAAAATGTCAGGCAAAAAAAAAAATAAATAAATCAAAGGGTAAACCTTAAGAGGTTAATATTAGGGTCAGTTTTGCTGTTGGTTTTATTTTACAGATCTTACTTTAATTAAAGATCAGCCTGATAGTGAGTGATCCAGAATTATCCAGATAAAATCAGAGATTAATGATTTGTCTCCAGACCTGATAGCAAGAGATGCCACACTATGATCTCTGATATAAAATCATTTCATACTTCAGTGACCACCAACCAATTCTGTATAGATTGCTTAACTGTGAGCTCTTTGAAGCTACCAGTTTGAGTACATTGGGTTATTTTTCCAGGTTCTGAGAACCTGTAGGTATTTCAACAGGAGCTGGGCAACAAGGCTAACTTGGCTTAGTGATATCACTTGTACTGGAGTATAAGATTATGGATGAAATTGTACTATGATCTAAAATAGATGGTCTTCCTTCCAAGGGGTGCACTGAATATTAAGGATGTGCTGTTGTAAGATGTCTAGGTATCTTTTTGCAGGTCCTTGGTCATTATCACAAGAGGGATAATATAAAAATGCAGGCCAGGTTTCCCTCTTTTATTCTTACATCCTCTATGGCATTACTACTTTTCTTCTCTGTCACTCACCCTCCCATCACATGTGCATAATGTGTATTAAGCCCTCAACAGGGACTGGACCGGTAGCACCACCTGGTCTTTTCCTTTGATATACCAATAATAGTACAAGATATATAAACCTCTTCTCTTTATAAGTAGTTTGCCTTAACTCCTTCATTACAGCAATGGCAAGCTGATAGGTGCAGCCCTTTGCTTTCTATGTATCACTCAGATTCTTTAGCTCTATAAGAGAAGGTATAAAACTATGTTGTGGATGTGAAAGAACAGGTGATGTTTATCCACTTAGAGGTTGAACCATTTCATGGGGGGGGGGGCTTGGTTGTTTCCAGCCGAAAAACATCCTAGTAAAGATTCTAACAGGAAACAGGATACATATATACATATAGGTATCATGTTTCCAAAACAGGGGGAGGGGCTTTGGGGGTCTTGGTATTGTTTGGCTGTTCATTGCTCCACTCCAAGACACTCTTAAGGTGACTGCTCCAGAGAACCTTCGAGGCCCTGGGCTCTGGCTACTGTTCCAGGTTTCTGCAGCAACTTTCATGGAATTGCTGGTCTGCTGAAGTCCTCCTGACTACGCCAGGAGAATTGCTCCCAGGAACTGAATCAACAAGGTCTATTTTTCCTGTTCCCATAAATCTACTTTCTAGATAAGAGTATCTAGGGTAGGTGGGTTGGAAGGGAGGTATAATCACTTAAAGAACCCCAAATTAAGTAGGTTTGGAAAAGGTGAAGCCTACAAAAGTACTATTAAGTCTCCACACAAAGTAACTCAACAGGGTTTTAGTGACATAAAGCAATAGAGATGGTTATGGCATATAGAATAGATATATTTTTATCATTGATAGGGAGAGCTATGGCATGTATACAAACAAATAAAATAAAAGAAGAAAAAACCCTTCAGCTAGAACTCTCTTAACTTACTGCATTCGGTTCCTTACACACTACAGTTTGGTGAAAAGCATATGAGTCAAGGTCAACCATCAGACCTGTAAACAGTGATAAGAAATGAAATAACCTGCCGTACCTCACAGGCTCCAGAAAGACTCTACAACTGTCATTACAATGCAGAACTTGTGCACTTGACTGAGTGATAAAGGATTTGATTCTCTACAGTTCAAATCAAATTCCTAGCAAAGCTTCACCCCCCGTTGTACTCTCCATGCATTTTTCACTTCCGCAATAATATTATTCAAAACTGAGCACTTAATGGCTACCAGCCCCTTAGAAATTCTCCCTTTCATAACTAGCAGATCCTATGCCTTTAAATCCTCAGTCAGGTAATACAGATGCAATTTCAGATAAAATTGCCTACATCTGATTAATTTAAGACAAGCCTCCCAAGTGCCTGTGGCAATCCACATGCCATATTAACAATAGTCCTGAAACACTCCTCCCAATTGCCAAAGGTCAGCCGGAGTGACTCAGAAGCAGTTGTCTGTGCTTTAGAATAAAAGAATAATATAGCATCTTTGAAATCATCTGATAAGCTAATAACAACAATTGCCATTTTGTGGACAAATCCTATAATGCTAGTGCATGTCCATACACCCTTGCACAAAACAGACTATATGCAAGTGTACTTAGCTTTCATGGCTTTTTAAAATTTTTCCTGTCTTCATACATTCCAACTTTATTTAGTAAATGATGAAGGATTAATCATTCAGCAAAAAAACCACATTTATTTTCTATCCACTTAATATTTTTAAAAATAGTTTAAAACCATACAGAGTGACCTTGTCTTTCAGCCAACGAAATAGTCCTGAGGATTAGATAAATTTGAAGAGATAACCAACTGACCCACTGATGCCTCCGTGTGAGCTTTCAGCTCTAGTGGAGGGTGTAGCCATGCTATGGCAAATTGTGTTAGAGAGGCTCCATTAGAGGATCCCCAAGGTAAATAGACACAATAGTTCAGGTCTGCATGAGCAAATTGGGCATGAAATGGTATAAAGGCCAGTCATGATTCCTCCCCATTGACTGACCCTATTATCTGATTCAAACAACAAACAGAAGAAGACATCATCTCTGCTACATGATATCCCTTAAAACAATCTCCAGCACCAAAGTATTAACCCACATTGTAAAACTGTAAAAGAAATTGTGTCTTTCAGATAGTTTATTAAAACAAACAAAAAGCAAACAAAAAACCTTAATTTGCTATTTTAAGTTGGAATGTTGTATAAACTCTGTGCTTAGCACTCATTTGAGTTGAGGACTGTAAAAAAGGTTATACTTTTTCAGAATGGGGACTTAATTGAAGAATTCTGTCACTGTAATATTATTTTTTGCCATAGCTGTTGTTATTTGCCATGCTTGATGGGAACACTTTGTAGAAAAATTCTAACAACATAAGATTAGAAGACAGATGCTAAAGGTGTCACTTTTGTTTCTTCATGGAAGTTGTGCACTTTGAACATGAGACTACCATCTTGGTTGTCTGTTATCTCTGGATGCTATGGTTGCTAGGACAATGAGCTTGTTCTTGTCCTTTTCCTTCAGTTGTACTTCAAACACTGCAAAACCCACCTGCATGCTACTGACAACTCCTCAATTGCTTTCTCTAGTGAGGAGACTTGAAGATGATTGCATATGGTTTCTTAGGATTCACAGGACTCAGAGCTAATAATCACCCCATCTTAAACCCTCTGTACTCATAACACACATTTATGTAAATTGGATTAAAATCTATTGCTCTATGCCGATTTATTAAGGAAGAGGAATACTAATCTTTCAAAGAAAGCATAATGACCCACAATGTCCACTCATTATTATATAAACTGACAGATGTTTTCATATTTTAAACTGTTACTTTCTAACTCTTCAACAGAGAAACAGTGACCTTCATCTACAGGACAAAAGTGTGTTACGATTTGCTCTAGAAATTTATTTATTTTTTAAGATAATATGTATGTGTTCTATGTGTGTGTGTGTGCGTGTGTGTGTGTGTATGTGTGTGTGTTCTATCATTATAATAGACCCTTATAATTTCTTGGATTTATGTGTGAGAATATTTTTCATAATTTAATATATTTTCATGAAATAATAGTGAGAACTTATGCTAATCGGACAGTGTTACTTTTCATTCTCAACGTGCGTGAGATCAAGTCACAGACATAGGGGAAGGGAGTAGGGGGGGAAGCGGGAGGGAGGAAAGAAAGGGAGGATACAAGGGATGGGCTAACAATTGAGATGTAATATGAATAAATTAATAAAAAAATTTTAAAAAAGAAACTAATGTTAGATAACAGCTACCAAATTAAAGCCCAGGACATATCTTGAACTCTAATAAATACATTAACCTAGACACCTAATTTGAAGTTATTCTAACTCATTTGTTCCTATTTTTAATCATTATCACATACATACATAGTTTTGAAGACTATGATGGTTTATATCCACTTTAATGAATGTAGGTACTTCATCTACCTAAATTAATTGCAGATCACTAAATTGATAGTGATCATTTTTAACTGACTGTACACTGATCACTTAATATCACTTGGACTTGCTTTAATTTTATAATTAATGTATGGGCACAAATTAGAATCTATAGAGAATTAGGAACTACATTAAATGTTCTCTGATTTTTATTTAATAGGATTTATAGAACATAGAAAGAATATCTTCTTCTTCTCAGTCTTGTGAAATCATTTTAAGGATAATACGTTAGAAATGCTAAAAGAAGAAAGTAAGAGCAACTACAGGGGCACAGACTAATGAAAAAAATTTTCAAAAGTAAACAGCAAATACTTGCTAAGGGGAAAGTGAGGGTATCTAAGTGCTAAAGGTTCTGTAATCACCACATGGAGCCATACTCTCTGCATTTCCATGGGCAGTGAGTGATAAGCAAAGGTCTATGAATATTGGACAATCAGCCCAGGTCGTGTCTGTGACTCACAAGATTCTTCAAGGAAGATGCATTTATCCTGTACTTCTTCAGGCACAGACCAAGTTCATCTCATTACTGGCTTATTTCAAAGGCCAAGTAGAGTCATTTGTAGAACTAGGCACACTAAATTTGGCCACTTTGTCCCGAATAAAGCTTTGTCACACAGGAAGGCACGACCTGTACTCATCCCCCTACATGATACATCATGACACTCTGCTTCATTATGTCTGATACTGTATGATTACTCATTTACGGAGGCAGCCTACTATTTAATGCTTTGTGCTTAAATTAAATAAAGAAGAAGACTAAAAATCAATAGGCAAGAGATAGTGAGGCCAGCACATTACATGAAACACACAGAATTCTGAGGCAAAATGAATACGGCACAAAAAGAAATAGACAGCTGTTACTGAAAGGGGGGCGAGGAGAAAAATGATAGGATTCTTATATTAAGACAAAATGATAATAGTTAAAAGTGAAATTTAAAGGTAAGATAAATTAGACAAGATTTGAGGAAAAGTTTTAATTTAACTTTTTAATTGATTCTTTGTGAGCTTCACTAATGCAGCTCAACCACACCCACCTCCTCTGTCCTTGCTTGCCTTCTGCCCTGGCACCCACCCCCAAAGCAAGATAACATTCTCTCATTATGGGAGCTGCAGTGTGGGGCAGTGTGTGTCCTGCAGTATATCCTTTTGTCTACACTTCTTTACCTGCAAATGTTCATTGTAATGAGACATTGGCCTGGTTTGAGGCCTCTGGCTTCTGCTATGCTATCAGTACTGGATCCTCACTGAGACTCCTATTAGTTATCCTGTTTTTACTCTGTATGCTAGAGACACTGCAGCTTTGGAAAAACAGGACCAGTCCCTTCACCTACTCTAGCAGTTCATTGGTGGAGTAGATGTTAAGCTGGGCCAACTCAAAGCCCTGGATCTGGGCCTGGGTGGTAGATGATCTGGTCAGCCCACCAGCTCTCCCACACCTCCACCACCAGGATAAGCTCCCCACAACTACACTGGTAGCTCATCCAATGCTGTAGCCTGCAAGGAGGAAAATCCAGCCCTCTCGCTCTCATGCCCTTGGAACCAACTCACCCTTACCCATGCTAGCAGGGCGTTCTAGGTGAAGTTGAGAGCCCACTCTCTGTAGTGCTGCAGCTGGGGATGGCCAGGGACTGATCTCCTGTACTCTTGACCATAGGGCCACATCATTTGCCATCCCTGCTACCAGGGACAGTTCTATTGTGCTGCCAGGAGATGTGCAGGGCCTGCTTGGAGGAAAATTTTGAAAACAAAGAATAAAAATATAAGACATATGATAGGATGGAGGTGATAACAAGAGTTCAGGGAATCCAGGGAGAATTAAGAGAGCATATATGCAATATATCAGCATATGACTTTGAAACAGAAAGAGGCATTGACTTTCTTCCTGTGTTAGAGTATTTCACAGTAGATAGTCTGAGCACATGCATGCACACACATATTCTAAACAGAGAAGTCCGACACCAACTAAATGCATATATACAAAATGCATACATCTAAATACACACATACACACAGCTACTTTAAATATTTGGTTTACTTATTGTGTGTGCATGAGCATATGCATGTGTATGAACATGTACATTGTGAACATGTGCTATATGTGTTTATCAGAACCCTGAAGTGGAGGTTCAGGCAGCTATGATCTGCTAGATATGGGTATTAGGAACTTAGCTCTAGTCCTTGAGAAGCAATACAAGCTGTTAATGACTGAACATCTCTTCAGGGCTGGCACAGAGTTTATATGATGAAGTAAGACTAACATCATAAGACTTGACAAAGAAACTCAAGAATATTTCCCACAACTCACTCCCTAATTGAAATAACTTAGTGCTTGTTTTTTAATTGCCTGTCTGAATATAAGCCCCAGCCTTTTTTCATACAATAACCATAAATAAGAACAGCCAGTTTTCCACCATGTACAGACCAACTCAACATGGAGATCTGGATATCCTCGAGTTTACTTTGCATTCCTCTCTAAAGCTTTTGCCATTTGGGTTTGATACATATATCTTCTGAGCTGCCTCTTCTGCTCCCTGTCAAATTCTCATTTTTGTTGTTAATAATGCTTTCTGCAACCCATTTTGATAAAAACTTGAAGGAAGCACATTAACGTACATAATCATTTTAAATATTAAAGATCAAGAAATGACATAAACTTTTGCACAAATCAAAAATGTGGAATGACCACAAACACATCAGAACACAGGAAAGAATGGGCCATCCTAAACATAAAATATTTTTTTAATAAAAATATACAATAAGTGACTCTATAACCTCGCGGGGGAAAACTTTTTAAACAATCAAACTAATTGGGAATAAGGTGACATAAGGGTATTCTGTGTCACTCAAGTCTAATAACCTGTGACTTCTATAAAATAATTTTCAAATAGGTGGCAAAATGTTCTACCAACGTGAGAATTAAAAGCAACTGGAATTTTCTTGTAGGTCACATATAAATATGAGAGAAATAAGTAGAGCTCTGTGGACAAGTTAAGTGTACAGTGTGCGTGGGAGACATGTGGGCCTGTTTAGAACACACCAGGAATGTCACTGGAAGCCATCTCATCAGAAGAAAGGAAGGTACCAGGGAAACAGGAATCTATGAATATGTCCTTTTTTCCTGTCAAGGCAACAGATTACTATAAGTATTTCATCTTCATCTGTGGTCTACTAATTCAGAAGAACAAAAAACAAAACAAAACAAAACAAAACAAAAAACAAAAAAAGAAGCCACGAAACAATAAACATTAAAGAACAAAACCTCTATACATTTTGTGGTTCAGGAGTATAGACTCAGTCAATCTGAGAGACTTAGTGGCATCCACAATCAACTACAAGAGTTGTGAAGCATAACAGCATTTTCCTGCCCCTGAGGTTCACTCCAGCGCTACATAATCTGGTGAAGGATGTCAAGGCAATTTAAAGATGCACTAAATACTTTGAAGCAAATAACAGACTAGGCTAGAGGTATCATTAATCGGATTAGTCTCAGGAGGGTTTTATGTGTCTAGAGAAAATTTTGGAAAAAAATAACTATTGTTACTGGGCTAAACTCTAAATAGTAGGTACACAACGAAAATATTATGACTATTTAGGATCTATTTAATCAATGCTTGACATATTTGATGATAGAATGAATGGAGAGAGGAATATATATGTATGTGTATATATATATATATATATATATATATATACATACATATGCATTTACTGAGAATTACTAGAAAATATTGTTTGTAATTATAAGGGTAATTACAAATAAAACTACCAAGAAAGTCAAACTCTTCCCTGAGAACAGGAAATGTGTTTCAGGAAAGGGATGTGGCCATAGCCTGCTGTGTCCAACAGCAAGTCTATTGCACAATCAGATTGTAAAATGTCCCCTGTGCGTGCATTGCTAAAATTGAAAAGCCAATAAAAGCACATCATTAGCTCATTTACTACCTGGAAAGTGTCTTGTTTTTCCAGTCTTTTTTCAAAGATCTGGGATACAGTGGCAGCTTGCTATAGATAATTTGTTCACCAAAGTACAGGCAAGAACTCACTAAAGAAAACATTTTAAAAAGCATATCTTCTTGCAGCAGCAAAAAAATAATTTTTAGATCATTTTGAATTTGATATTTTCAGATGTCTCAAAGTGTTTATTGACAACTTCAAATAATTTTAACACTTTAATACTAAGAAGTAAGGTGCCCTGAAAACTGGCAAGGTGGCAATAATAAACCCTTGCCTCTGAGGCAACAGGAGAATAGAGAAAAAGAAGACCTTGCCTGTTATCTGCAGAGTGCAGAAGAGGGTCAGTCACATCACCTCACCAAACAGATTAGAGGTGCAACAATGAGTCTTGAGCTTAAATTCACTTTGTTGCTGTTTTGCAGTTTTGTTATTAATCCACAAACACTGTAGAGCTGTTTTTTATCTGCCTCATAAACATCCACTGTTACATATCCCTTTAAGAGTGGATTTGAATCCTTGGTTTTGTTGTTATCAGGTTTAAAACCATAGTCATTCTGGGGGCGTCAATAGCTCAACATCAAGCTCTCCATAGGTGGAAATATCAGAGAGAGATAACTTTACTTCTCTGATACACAACTCTGTGACTCTCTGACCTTCGAAGTGCAACAAGATTATAGGAAATACAGGTTGAGAATAGTTGGTATTGGCAGGACTAGGAGTTTGGGGCTGAAAGGACACTGAACATAGAGAAATAAAACATCTTAATATGTCAGTGACACCACATGTGTCACATGTATTTACTATTCACATCTTGGGTAATTTCTGTTTGCAATTCCTGGTCCAGGGAAAACAAAAATAGGATCCACTAATTCATCTAATATACTGAAGGGCAACTATGGTTCATGCTTTTCTCAAACTAGTTGAGAGAGTGACAGAAAAAGAGAGAGAAAAGGAGGGAGGGAGGGAGAGAAAAGGGCATAGGTATGTAGAATGACAGAGACAGAGGTGGAAACAGAAACAGAGACATGTTGAGAGACACCAAGACAAAGAGGATCACATCTGTCCTCCATGTTCCCAAAGACAGTAAAGTGAACAAGGAAACCTAGCTTTTCTCTGAAAGTCGCTAACAAAGTCCAGTGAATCAATGTCAGTCTTTAGAAGGAGTCATATAAAAGAAAAATAAGCAGACATCTGCTGTTAAAGTTGGATATTTTTCTTGACTAGAGGATTAATAAATGTGTTTTTAAAATAATCACCATTATACTTTGTTATCTTGCATATTGATTCAGACTGTTGCTTAGTGACAAGCAAAGAGGAGGCATCCTCTTCTACATACGTAGAGCAAATGTAGCTGTTTCAGAAGAAATAGGGAGAACAGTCACTAGATTAGGTACGAATTTTCAGCTACAGAACATAGTTGAAGTTTACCAGAGGAAATGAGATTTGAAAGCCTATGTATTCAACCATAACCTGTAATTCCATGAATCACTAATTGTTGTCTTTGATGACTCAGCAGGGGCTAAGCACACAGAACTCTGAGCCTTCTGGTTTGATTTATTCTTCTTATTTCTGGACATGCTGGGTGTCTGCTCTGCTTGATTAAGTGTTTCATGCTAGGCATCTTGAGCTTCACTGAGCTCAATATGTCAATGAGCAGAAGTATTTTCTGTGTAGTCATAGTCCTGACAAGGGCAGAATGAGGATGGCATTGCGTCTTCTAACAGCTGTGGGAAGAGGTCTCATGAGTAACTTTACATATTGTGTTTGTCTTCTTCCTTTTTCCCTCCTGATGTATTCATTCTCTTGTTTATTTTCCTGGAGAATCTTCATGAATCCCTAGTATTGTTGTTTCTTTTTCCCAGCAAGAGACAGTATATGCTTAGAATGTATTTTTTATCAAGTTGTTTCAGCCACCTGAAGGTAAGAATAGTCCTCTAAAGCATACACAATGTGCCTTGTTTATTACAATCGCAGATGGTGGGGAAGGACTATCAGTGTATTCTGAAAGAAATAAGCGACTTCATTAAACAAGAAATAAGTTATTTCATTAAGTGAGGGTGGTTATGTTACCCAATCCTTTGCTGAGGCTAATAGGATGAGCCACACCTCTAGCTGTGTCAACACTCCTCAAACAGATTTACTTACCATATAGTATGCAGAAATTAAGAATAATCAAAAGAAGGTCATGTTCCAAATTTTATATTTTACTTCTATTAAATGTATCATGGAGCATAACACCTTTTCAAAGACAGTCAAACTTTTAGTCAGAAACAATCATTTAAAGGACAGAAAAATATGTTAATTTAACTTCTTACCACTAAAAGGTAACAAGAAGTTAAGTTTTAATCTAAGACTTTTCAATATTTATTTATATATTCTTTTAATTGACACGTAGCATTTGATCATATATATGAAGTACCACATGTTCCTATAATACACATTATATAACTTTATGACAAACATCTTATCTTCTGAAATATCTATTATTTGCTTTTGTGGGAAATAGTCAACACCCTTCTGTACTTTTTCATTGCTCAGTGCATTGTTGTTTTCTACGGTCACCCTGCTGTACAGCAGCACACCAGGACACCTCGCTCCTACTTGTAATTAGGTATACTCACTGACAGTCTTCTCTTCTCCTGGCCTCCCACCTTGTTCCTCCTGTCTCTGGTAACCAACTTCCTACACTTGTACACAGGTACTTCCAGGGTTATGGAGGCCCAGTCCCAGAATAAAGGGAAATGACAGAACATTTATATAACAGAATTATATATTGCCATAAAATATAATGAAATTCTGTCATTTGTGTCAATAAGAATGGGGCAGGGTATGCGTGGAGATGGCTTGGTGAAATAAGCCAGCCACAAGAAGAGAAGTTCCACATAAACTCATTTATGTGGAATCTAAAAATGTTACCCTTATACAAGAGTCTCTCTGATATATTATTTGTGGCAACATAAACTGGTAAAGTCATTTTGACAAAAGAGCATGAAAGCACCAAAATCAGCAATAATAAAACTGCCATATGCTGTGACACACCCACTGATGGATATATACTCAAAGCAAATTAAATCAGCATGCTGAAGATGCATATGCAGCTTAATAATATGACAGGTCAGGTTCACTCATGTTATGATGAAAGGGGGATTTGTTCTAAACATTATTACACCTCACAAAATGTCAAAGTATAAGATGTTCAAACTTGTTTAAATGAACTTTTAACAAATATATCTTAATTCAGATAAGTAGCCAAAGGTTTCCATCTTCCTAATTTGCAAAGATAAAGATCCTGTTAATGACCATTTCTAAGTATTATGCTGATTATTAATAGCATTAATGAAGCTATATTAGCTACTTAATGTTTAAAACAACTATGAGTATTTATATCATAGTTAGTTAATAAGTGAATTAAAAATGTTAGCACTTCATAGATCACAGATACACCAAATAAATCAGTCAAAGTAAGCCTCTAATTTTTCTCTTTAAAAGACGCACAATCCTTTTTGTGCATTCAGTTTGAAGCAGATCCTTGGGCATCTATTTTAGAACAGGTCTGCAGGTCTCTTAGATTGTTTATGTAGGAATGACCTCTTCACTCTTTCATTTCCACAGGATCTTGGCAAACAGCAGTGTTTTATCTTGTAAAGAATTCCCTCCCCCCCCCCTTCCAGCCCTTTCCAGTTCTAGGAAAACCCTAGGCTAGTATCTCCTGTCCTATACAGTAGTATCTGTCTAGACTTCACATGGGAGAACCCTATGTGCTGTCTTGTTTCTCTCACAGCCTGAAGCCTCTTCTCATCTTTCTGGTCAGAGATCTTGATTAGGAGATGCCTTGGCGTACACCTGCTTAGGTCTGTCTGCTGAGCTTTACCTTCCTCAGTATCTGTATTCTTCCTGAGTATCTGTATTCCCCTCTAGGGTTTGAAATCTTATACTGATTACGTTTAATAAATTTGCTGTTCTTTTGGTGATCTTTTATGCTTTTAATTTTTATTAATTTCAATATTTGATCTCTTAATATTGTCTTAAAATCTGCATAAAGGTTCCTTCTTTTTCTTCATTTTTTCCTCTTCTAACTGTACATTTTCAGATAACTTGTTTTCAAGTTTCTTCTCTTTGATATTTGTTTGATGCATCCTTCCATGTTGATTAATTTGTTGAGTATTTGTTGAGTAGGTATTTGATTATTAAAAAGTTATTATCCTTTCTTTATTTTCTATCTGCACATGGACAGATTTTGCTGTGTAGTTTAAAATTTAAACTCTTTAAATTAGCTGATTTGCATTTCCTACCTGACACTTCTTCCTACCCAGTCACCTTAGGGCTGGCTCCCCATCAGTACTCAGTGAGACGGAGATGCAGGGAAAGCTCTGAATGGCTGCTGGGTAGTAATATCATCTAGCTCTTTAATTCAGTCTAGATTCTTCATCTGTTTAGCCTCCAAAAACTCTAAGTATTTTATGTCTTCCGAGTTTGTCTTCACTACAACGGTTTCCTCAGAAGATAGTCTTCTCCTGTGTTTCAAAACTAGAAGGGAGCTTAGGCTTGTTCGGCCCAAAGAAGCTGTTGCTATATTGCTTGAGAAAAATCAGAAGAGAGCAGCCTGTCTCTACCAGTCTCTCCATGTAGCCTGAGAGTACAGAGGTGCTTTTTCAAACCCTACTGGACAGTATCAGGTCTTCCTAGGATTTTTTCATTCATGCATCTACGAACACCAATAAAATATTTCACACTTGAACCCAGCATTCACCAAGGCTTAGAACAGTGGTTTTCAACCCCTAAGTCACAGTCCCTTTGGTGGGGTCACTTATCAGACATCCTCCATAACAGGTATTTACATTACATGTCATAACAGTAGCAAAATTACAGTCATGAAGGGGCTATGAAATAATTTTATGGTGGAGAATCACCACAGCATGAGGAACTGTGTGAAAGGGCCAGAGCATTAGAAAGACTGAGGGTCACTGACTCTGATAGGCCAAAGCCTTCCACTTAGGGTGTATTATTACTATGGTATACTAATGCCAAAGACCACTACAATCAACTATATATAGTTATATAATTCTAAGTGGATTAATACTCATCAGGTAAAACATTAACCTAGATGGAGTCTCATCCCCCTCACCTCCAAGGCTACTTTGAAGTAATAGACTCATGACCCCATTCTATCAAAATTTTAATCCACTTAGAATCATATAACCATATATAGTTGATTGTAGTAGTCTTCGGCTTTTTACTTTGTTCTACAACAAGTGCATGGCATCTGACACTGCACTGTGCCTACCAAGATTGGGAGAATCTGATGAAAACAATTCTCAGGATTCAAACTCATCCTAAGCTTAGCTCTACCCTGAGTCTCTTAGAGGGATGGACCAGCTGTCTCAGGAAATCCCTGGTTCTCAAGGTGAGCAGGCAGTGAAGCAAGGTGACTCGGCAGTCTATCGGCAAGGGTGTACATCTCTACCTTAGGCTGGGTTGTTTTGGACCCCTGCATACCTGCCTGTGTAGACCTATGCTGCCTAGGCGGTAGGGTGGGTGGGTAGGAATACTCATTTATAGCCACAGGGTCCTGATCACTTTTAGAGGGAGGGCAGGTATGCCCAAGACTGGCAATGATCCAGGCCAAACTGAGTCTATTCTGTAGATGAATGGTCTCATTCCAGACCTGACTAGAGGTCCTTTCTTTTAACTCTGGCCCCAGTAAAAGCATTCAATTTCTTCTAGGCACTGAATATCAATTCAGGGGTGCAAGCATGGGGCTGAAATAAAAAAAAAGACCCTAAACCAATATGTACACAATACTCGCTAGAGCAAGGGTTCTTCCCTTCTCTTCTCTGCCTGAGGTTCCCTAGCCTAACAACTCCACCAGACTGGCTTGCTAGCAGGAGGCATAGGATTGGCCAGTCCTGTATTTCCACACAGTGGCCCTCATAGAGAGGTTCCAGCCAGAGGTCCTGACATACCTTTCTTCCCCTGCCAAAATGCCTTGCCTCTATCTGTGATCTAGGGTGCTATGGCTAGGGTTGGGTCACTTCCAGCTTCTGCCTTTGTCACTCTGTAATTTTTTTGTGTTTAAACAAGAAGAGGGGATACGTATTCTCTTCCAATATATTACACATTGATGAAAGCAGGTTTTTGTGCAAAGAACTTTTTAACTCTCGATTCCTACATGGAGACTGAAACACAGAGAAGTCTTACCTGCAATTTTGTTCATCTTTCATCCCTGGGTTTTTTTCGCAAATAAAGAATTATTTCCTCTGTGCTTCTCTAACTTCTATGTCTAGTAAACTGATCTCTTTAAACTTTCATAAAGGGGCTTGTTCTTCTAAAGCTCTGATGTCCAAGCCTTAACTATTTGACAAATGCTTACACAAACATGTATACACTATGCACTAATCTATGCATTACAAAATATTAACTCATGTAATTCCTCATTTAAAAAATATGAAGTAGATACTAACCTCATTATATGGCAAAGAAAACAGCACACAGAGACAGAAGTTTAAATGAAATCACATCCGAGAGTAAAAGGCAGAGCAGGGACTCAGTGCAAGGCAGCCCCTTCTTATGGTACATATTTGATCAGCTTAGATCTGGGAACTCATGTCTTTTCCTTACTGTTATAGTGCCATATTAGTGATGTTCCAATAAGATCTTTATTCATTTTGACTATGTATTTATTATTAAAAATGAAAACAAAATCCTATTAATATGTCCCAAAGTGTGGGGCCCATACTGTGGTCTCAAGTTGTGAAAAACTTCTTGGTGGCTCAAATATCTTAGAAGCATAGTCTGACACAGGGGTCAAAGAGGGTGACATTGCTAGAAACAATTCTCTTCACCTTGAGCCAGTATGAACTTGGTATATCACCTTCTCCTCACGATGGGGAATCTTACTTTAAATATTTGAAATCAACATTGTAGTAACAAGGTAGAATGTTTTTGAAGAAGAAAGAACACTGCTTTCTGATTGACTACCTCAAAGTAAGAAATAACTTATTTTGGGCATCATTTACTAATAATGCCATACAAGCATTTATTTTTAGTACATTTTTAATAAAAATTGCCAATGCCAAAGATTGTATTAAAATATATAAATAATAAAAGTACTTTGTTTAAAAAAGAATATGAATATCAGGGAACAAAATTTTTATGTTATAAAGAAAATTATTTCAATTTATATTAAAATTATAAAATGAATTTCCTTATGTTATATCAATATGTTTATCAAATATTTTGATTATATTCATATGACTCTATCAGTTTCTTGCACATTCCCTTCTTCCTGGTGTCAATAACAGCCCTTCTACTTTAATTCTTCATTTAATTAAGAATCCATATAAGAGAATAGTCATATGATATTTATATTTCACAGTCTGTCTTGTTTTACTTAATGTGATAAGTTCTAGTCTCATTCATTTTTCTGTGAAAACATAGTTTCATCAGAAATACAAATTCAGGTAAAAATGAAAGGAAAATAGGGACTTTCATATACATGAAAACCCACATAGCCAGTTTGGAAATATGTGTGAGAATTTCTCATTAACTTAAATCTAGAATTACCATGTGATCCTCCTGATTTTTAAGAATTGATATGAAGGTTCTAAACCAACTTTCAGCAGAGACAACTGTGCCACGTGATTACTGAAGGCTCATTAGAATAGAGAGGACATGCCCTGAGCCTGAATTCTTACCCAAGTGTGGAAGGAAGCATGGCAGTTTGAGTTTTCTTACAATGTATGTAACAATACAAAAACTACCACAAATACAGAGCTTTAATATGATGAGAAGTGACAGATATTTGTTTCTGGGGTACTCATAGGGAGAAGAGTGGGGAGTGGAAATTGACTACATGGAGAAACACGTTAGGAAGTGACCTGAAATGTTGACCTTTCTAGAGAATCTAGGCAAAGGTTAAATTAGGGACAATTGCTTTGTAAGAAGTCTTTGTATTTGGGTCCAAAATAGTAAAAAGTTAAGACTGAAGATAGTTAAATGCACAATTTTGTTCATCTTCCACTTTTTGAAAGAGAAGCACACATAAATTAGTTTTAGGAAAACAGCACTTCTACTTTAGAAGCCCCATGTAACAAATCTATTTGCCTCATTCCTATTTAAGTCTTTCACAGAAGTATGATGTATGATATTTGTACTAATACTTTAAAGTACTCAAATAAAAAGCCATCCACACAGTAATTAAGTACTGCACCATTACTTTTTATGGCAGCAATAGGCAATGTGAGCGTATTTTTTTTCTAGTCTTACAGGAATATGCTCACTTAAAAAGCAAAATCGTTACGAGACTGATTGAATCCAACAGTTTCTAAGCAGAAATTTAGTGTTTTTCATTTTTATTCAAGAAGTCAGCATTCTCAGAAAGCACATTAAGTTCAGCATATTCAGCTACTTTTAAGCCACCTGAAAAGAAAAGATGCAACGTTATCTTGTTCTAGGACAATAGATATAATAAAAGGCTCACTGAATGCCTGTACATAATTTAAAGCATCTCACATTTATAATGTCAAATTCCTTAAGTGGTGATTATTCACCAGGAAACAAATGTTTAGCTAAATTTGAAACCTACAAGAAATCTTTTTGTGAAAGTGTTTCCCTGCTTAAGCTGACTCCTCATTTTATTTCTGTGACTTATTTAAAGCATCAAGATGTGTCCCAAATTATAGAATTACTGTCTCAAGTGTGGACGGAAGAATCCTAAGTGATGTTCAGAAGGTTTCATTGTCAAGGGGAAGGAAAACGCACTAGAGTTATTTGCTAAAAAATTACCATTTAGGAACAAAATAAACAAAATGCACTTTCAGGGTTTTTTCCTCCTTAACACATTGTGCAAACATAGAAGCTTCTTAGTGCTATGGACAGAGTCGGCTTTTGTGATAGCTAGCTCTGAGAGCCAGTAAACTGGATTATAATCCAGTTTATGTATAATCCCTGAGGAGACAGATGCAGCAGGTCTGCATCTGGGTCTCTCCCTGAGGAATTTTCCAGGAAGGATTAAAATATGGAGAAGAGACACAATGAATGTTACCGTCATCATACCAAAGTCTGCAAATCTACATAAAATAAAGGTATAAAAATGAGCTGGATAGGGAGGCCTGGTGGCACTCAGAGGAAGGATAGCAGGCTACCAAGAAGAGACTTGATACCCTATGAGCATATACAGGAGGAGGAGGTCCCCCTCAGGAACAGTGATAGGGGAGGGGAGTAAGGGGAAAATGGGAGGGAGGGAGGAATGGGAGGATACAAGGGATGGGATAACAATTGAGATGTAATATGAATAAATTAATAAAATAAAATTTAAAAAATGAGCCTGTGATGGTATTCTAGCAATTTCTATTTTTCTGTTTCTTGATCAACCATACATGACCAAATGTCTTCAGTCACAGGTTTCTTCCCAATGATGTGCTCTATACATCGTCATGGCTTGGATACTCTGAAACTCTATAGCAAAAAGCCTTCCTGTCTTGTTTCTGCATGGCATTTAGTTACAGCTCCACAAACATAAGCCTCATAGTTTGTTTGTTTTTTTTTTTGTCTATGAAATTCTTCAGTGAGTCAAATAAGGAGCTGCCATTCTTCAAAATCTCCAAGAATTGAACATATTTCAGAGTGTTATTGAAATATAATATATTTATTTTCTTATGATAAAAGCTTTGTCCTTATGTCTAGGCACATAAAAAGCTCCTTGTTGTCCACCGAACCCCTATGAATTATTATTAGATGCCATTCTTCATATGGCATGAAGGAAGATTTACATATGTCTTCTTTTCCTGCTCATACAAAGAGCAGAAATCCAGCTTTAATTGTTCTGTGTATCATGCACAACTTATACACATAATTTTAGGACTGCATAATGCTTGTGAGAAATTATATGCTTTCAGAACAAATGAAGCAGACACTGACATTGGATCAGAACTGACAGGATGCATTCCTTGCAACATACTGGACATTGACATCTTGTTTGGAGAAAGGGGTTGAAAAGAAAGAAGGGGGAAAACAGAAATATATAGGGAAGATAGAACAAAAAATAGATTAGCGAATCTACTCCTCAACTTAATGCCTCAATTGTCACTCACAAGGTATTTTTAATTCACTGGTATAGAATTTTGTATATAGATGGAAAATAAGTTTACTTCTAGATACAGTGGTATAGAATTCAAATGTTAGATTACTCTTCACACACACACACACACTATATATATATATATATATATATATATATATATATATATATACACATATACACATACACATATATACTCTAATATGAGATATTGTACCCAGATAACTCAATTATAATACAATTTACTTCCAATGCTTTGAAAGTGCTATAGTAAGCCATCTAGGAGAAATGAGTTACACAAATTAAATATTAGTAGATTAAATCATGGTCATGTCAATTGCTAGTCTACTCTTATCACAAGAATATACATCTTAGGTGCAGCAGACAGATATGACTCTATAGACAGGTAAGGAAAGATAGGTAGACAAGGTCTGCAAAAACCCCAGAGACATGCAGAATATGGCATCTAAAAATGTTTTTATTACTTTAAAGATTCATTGACAATGAGACAGGTTAACTCCTGGCAGCGCCCAGCCTACCTCAAAGAGAATGATGAGCATCAAAGAACCTCCTTATGGAGAGAACTTCAAATGTGGCAAACTAGCCACTGGACAAATGGTCCTCAATTCTACCACAGACAGAATTCTGCCTTTAAAGAAAGGCAAGTTTAAATGCAGGCAGAGTTGATGGGCGAACTCTGCTAAGACGGGGTAAGAAAGTACTCGATAGTTCCTGTCTAACAAATATGTCTGTCAGATATATTGAGCCAGAAGGTTGAAGAAGATGCTCCAACATTATAGAGAGTTTTGGGTGACTATTCATGTAGAAAACTGTCTCTGTCTTTTTTTTTTTTAAACTACTATACTCAGCTAATCAAGTTTATTCTTTCTCAAGTCTCTGATGGAGTTGAAGAGCAGGTAGCTTAGTTGTACAGTGAAGCTTAGTTATTCAGGGGTTAAGATGTGTTTAGGTCTAGATAGATGTTTTAAGTTGATAATGGCAATATGTGATGGTGATTGATTTACATTCAGATATTTAGGTGCACCAAGATAGGAAAGATGTCTTCTTCAATGCTGTCAAATACAAATAGCCAACACACTAAAAATATAACAATTATATAATTCCTGATTATGTCATGGTTCTTCTTGCTATAGGTAATATATTGTATATATGTGTAATAATATAAATGTATATGTAAAAAATAAAAATAAAAAGTAAAAAACTTTTTAAATGATTTGTCCTTATCTCTGAAATTACTATTTAACCTTAGTCTGCTCTTAAAATCAGAGTGGTAGCCATTCTAGACATGATCTTCAGTTTGTTCCCTGATAAGTTGCTCTTTTCATTGACATAACCATGAAAATGTTTAGAATTTATCATTGGACTTTCCTCATAAACCTGTACTTACACTCTGTGAATTATATATGCAACATATATATAGGCAAAAGGGATCAGGGGAGATCCCCAGGAAGAACAAGTTACACATTAGGGGCTTTGGTGTTCTCCATAGAAGAGTACTTATCAATGTGTTGATATCTTATCATCTTGATTGTATTATATCATTAGACTTGCAGTGCTTCACTTCCTAAGAGGATTACTGTGAAGCCATTTCACTTGTTTAATCATCACAAAGATTATTGTATCTGCCATATTTGAATCCTAGGTTTCTTGTCACTTGAATGATATCTTGGAGACCCACAACTTGATAGAAACGAAAATGGAATAAGAGTTGAGGTTATCACAAGTACAAAATGTAACCATATAGCTGAATACATCATGATGCTTGTGGCATGATGAATAGATTAATCCATAGGTAGATTCAGATTCTGAGCACCTACTGGAAGGTGCTGACAAAACAGAAGGGAAGATCTATTGAGAGGATGCCTTTGGAAACAGATTCTAGGTTCTGTTCTGTTTTAATTATCCTGTTGACCATAATGTGGAGCTCATTCTCAACCATGCTATCTGACTAATATGATGCTCACCCAAACATAAAGAGCCACACACTCTACACGGAACTCCTGGAAGCTATGAGCCTTGCTTTCTCTCTTTGATCATGGATATGCAAATGCAAAAGCTAACAAAAAATATAATTTTGAAATGGCATTAAACATTTACAACTACATTTACATTCCCCTGATTTCCCTGATATATCGACACTGCTAGCACAAAAGTCAATACATAAATGCTCAAAATCATTTTTCCTTGGTTCAAATATTGGCTTTACAATATATAAATTGACTTATCCTCAGACAATTACAAGTCTTCTTCTTTTTCTTGTACTTCAATTACCTCATTTTTATTGTAACATCATTATCCTCTTCAAGGAAATTCTAAAATGATGGATAAGCTGAGAGATGTAAAGTTCGATAACACAGCAGAGCAGTTGTTGCTCTCATGGTGGTATCAACACCATCATTATTATTATTATCATCATTTTTATTATCATCACCAACATCAAACAAAATGCCTCTGGACCCATGAGAATTAGCGGAAGGAGATGTTTCACATGTTCTCTTCTCAGGCAACAAGACCACAAATTATGAAATGTGACACAAATATTTGTAATTTCAAATCTTACAAGAAATACATGAACCAAGATTCATTCAATGATCCTCATCTGTGATTACAATAATTAGCATTAGAGCTATTACCTACATAGGTACAGTCACTAATTTCTTCTCTGCCAGTGCTGATACAGGAGACTATTGTGTGTTTAGATATGACAAAGACTATGAGAACTGCCTGGGTGGGTAGTCTGTGGTCCTGTGCTTCCACCAATATCTGATGAGTTCATGTGGCTAGAGCTCCTACTCCTGGATCATGACTGCGAAGTAAAGAGTGGAAAATTTCATTGTCTTCCTCTGAATTGGACAGTAAGATCAATGATTGCAAACTTGTTAGTAGATAATCTGGTAATAAGAATAAATTTATCAGTCTATTATTAGTTCAAAGAATGTCAAATTAAGGAAACTATATGGCTTTAAGGAGAGTCTCATTTTTTCTGTCAACAACTTAATGGAGTACTTGGTTTTTTTTATTAATTTATTCTTGTTACATCTCTATGGTTATCCCATCCCTTGTATCCTCCCATTCTCCCCTCCCTCCCATTTTCCCCTTATTCCCCTCCCCTAGGACTGTTCCTCAGAGGGATTACCTCCCCCTGTATATGCTCATAGGGTATCAAGTCTCTTCTCGGTGACCTGCTGTCCTTCCTCTGAGTGCCACTAGGTCTCCCCCTCCAGGGGACATAGTCAAATGTGAGGCACCAGAGTACATGAGAAAGTCATATCCCACTCTCCACTCAAGTGTGGAGACTGTCCTGTCCATTGGCTAGATCTGGGTAGGGGTTTAAATTTTACCGCCTGTATTGTCCTGGCACTAGCCAAGGACAATACAGGCGGAGTACTTGTTAAAGTTATGCAGACAGATATAATGCATCCCTCATAGATATAATAAAACCCTCTATGTACTTCTGAACTGAATCCCAACCTATTTGGTGTATTTTCCCTGAGACCAGGACATTTAAATTAGCATATCAGCATAAAGACCAGAAAATAAAGCTTTCTAAGAGGTACAATAGATCCTCTGCTAAATACCACACATTCAATCCCACTTTCTCTTTACAGCATTGTAGTATTACTGAAAAGGCCTCTGAAATATACTTAAAGCACACAAACTGAACTCTAATCCACTCCAGTCCAAACGATAGCACTGCTCACACATAGATTTGAGCATGGGACCATTGGATCATTTTATGTACTTCAGAAAAATCTAAAATCCATTATTTAATTTCCCACATTTCCCCCGAAACTCATAAGGAGTCGAGAATATTAGCTTTTATTGTGTGCATCAATTAACAACGCCAGGGGCACACAGTGACTCCCTTAGCTCCATCAAAGGTTTCTTCTAAGGGCATGGTCTGCTTTTTACTCTCCACACAGAGAGAAAGTGAGTTGCTAATGATAATGTGTACGCTTGTGAACATTTTCTCCATCATCATATGTATCTTAACATTTTTGTTGTAAAACGTAAAGTGTTTTAGTGTAAAAAAAAAAAGTAACAAAAACAAAAAAAAACCAACAAAACAAAACAAAAACAAGGGAATTTGATCTTCTGACTGCAAAGAGAGGCAGCGAGGTTTTGCAGAGATAACTAACACTTAAATGGCTGTTAGCGTGTCTTATATTTGTGAGTGGACATCTGGTAAAATCTACATGCTTCAAAAGTGTTCTAAATTGAGAAGGTATTTGTCACTTGTGTTTTTAGACATCTTAAGCTAATTCCTTTTTGTTTATTTTTTTCCATTCAAAAGTAATAATATTTTCTTTATAGTTATGCTTAAACAGTCACAAGCACAATGTGATTAAAGATACAAACAAGCAAAGAAAACCCCCCTTTTAAACAGTTCCTTTCATCTGCTATCCAGAGACAGTGACTTCACCTCTTACCAACCACCCTTTATGCTTTTTAGCCTCTTTAGCACCTCGGGTTTCAGAGTAGAGAGTGTGGAAACCAATAACCTGGTTGACAACACCTTTACTCTACACTCACATTTGCTGACATGGCTGAGGACTTTCTTTCAAAACTTTGAAAGCCTCACTCTGCTTGCTCTTGAGTTTCAGATTCATGCTTCTGACACAGTCTTTGGTCATTTCAGTGGGAGCTGTTATTTATCGATAAAAGCATTCTACATCTTTCTTGTATTCCTAATGTATACAAATTAGGAAGGATAGCAGGCTACCAAGAAGAGACTCGATACCCTATGAGCATATACAGGGGGAGGAGGTCCCCCTCAGTCACAGTCATTGGGGAGGGGAGTAAGGGGAAAATGGGAGGGAGGGAGGAATGGGAGGATACAAGGGAGGGCATAACCATTGAGATGTAATGTGAATAAATTAATAAAATTAAATTAAAAAATAAATCTGTAGACATTTTTTAAATTGAAGAAATACTATTTTTACAATTATTTTACATGTATATGTGTCTTCATATATCTCTAATCTTCAAAGAGTAGTGTCCCTGGGACCTATTTAGGCTAGGGAGAATAAGTGATGTCCTGAAACTGGAGTTAGAAGTCATTTTGAGCCTTCTCCTAGGTGCTGAGAACTGAATACCAGTCCTGAGCAGGGACAACATGCATTCTTCACCGTGGAGCTGCCACTCCAGCTCCCCATAACGTTTTCTGTATGATACTTATAAATTCGTATTTCCACCCCATCCACTCCTCTATAATTTTTGTTTTTAACTTTGGGCTTTGTAGGTGGTAACTCCCATTCTAGATTCCTCATCGCTTTCCTTATATTGCATCTCTTTATCTGTCTGGTTCATTTTTTTTTTGAGTGATTGTATTAATAATTTCTTCCAACATTCTTCTATTGTTTGCTTTGAAAGAACATTGTTTTTATGAATATATAATTTCATAAAGAAAAAAGTCTGGGTTATTCTGCCAAAACACATGTTTGCGTGTGAATTTTATGGGTTTTTTTCTTTCTTTTTTCTTTTGTGTTTCTGTCCCTCCCTTAAGGCCTAAAAGCCCTTCACTTCCTTGGGTATGCATGAAAAGCTGCTTCTGTTTTAGGATGGAGAATTATCAAGAATAAGGATTAGGATCTTGGTTTTCTATTCTAGTCTTGAGGTAAGACTTTAGAGAAGTGATGCTAATACTCTGGTGCTGAAACTAAACATTAGATTTAGTTGCTTCTACAGTGTAGTGAATACTTGAATCATGCTCTTTTCCATGTGAATGAAGAAAACATTGCACATAAATCAACACAAAAGGTTGCTGAAGCCTAAAAGGGTTTCTAAAGATTATTATAATCTCTGTATATGTGTTCATGTGTGCTTTTGCATTTGGAGAATAGAAACTGATTGGAAGTGTCTTACTCCTTTATTATTTATTTTATATACACAAGTATGCCCTTTCCTTGTTGAATCAGCTAATCTAGCCGCCTTTATTGTTCTGGGAATCCCATGGTCTCCTCCCCAAGATCCTAGGTCTTTGTAGGATTCAACACACATCTAACAGTCATACTGGTGTAAAAAATTTGAACTCTGTGGGACATGCCCCTTGGGCTAGTATGCAGATATAAGTGAGTAAATACCATTTGAGTCTTTCTGCTTCTGGGTTAACTCACTCATTATGATCATTTCTAGCTTTCACTTACCAGGAAACTGGGACAGAGGGGAGGACATACTATTGGGACTCTAGATGAGAGAAGCATGGGAGAATAGCAATGTAGAAGGATCCAGTGGGTCCTAGAAACCTACAAGTAGAACATTATGATAGGCAGATTTGGGCCCAGGGGTCCCGCTCAAACTAAGGCACCAGCCAAGGACAATACAGGTGGTAAAATTTAAACCCCTACCCAGATCTAGCCAATGGTCAGAACAGTCTCCATAGTTGAGTGGAGAGCGGGATATGACTTTCTCATGTACTCTGGTGCCTCACATTTGACCATGTCCCCTGGAGGGGGAGACCTGGTGGCACTCAGAGGAAGGACAGCAGGTTACCAAGAAGAGACTTGATACCCTATGAGCATATACAGGGGGAGGAAATCCCCCTCAGGAACAGTCATAGGGGAGGGGAATAAGGGGAAAATGGGAGGGAGGGACGAATGGGAGGATTCAAAGGATGGGATAATCATTGAGATGTAACAAGAATAAATTAATTAAAAAAAGTTAATAAATAAAAAAAAAATTGAACTCTGCACTCATGCTTGCCCCAAGAGTGCTTTACACATGCAATAAGGTTCTCTACAGCACTACAAATGGATTTTAAAAGAGACTCAAATTTTAAATGGATTTTGAATTTATCCTTTCCACCTACTTTGTTTAGTTTTTCACCAGTCTCTCAGTAATGCACACTTTACACTTATCCCTATCTTCCTCTGACTTCGCTAATTAGGACCATGACACATTTCTAATATTTATGTAGACAATATTTTATTTCAAAATATATGAAAGCTAATGATGGCACACACTAGCATGAAAAACATTTAATACAAGTGAAATTATATAGGTGGTTATACATATGTCTATGTGTGTGTGTATATATACATATTTATGTGTGTACATATGTGAATATGTGTTCATGTGTATATGTGTTTATTTGTGTTCTTGTGTATATGGATGCACATAAGTGTATATGTATAAATGTATACATGGCTATATTTGTGTTTATATGTATGTTTAAGTGTGTGTATGTAGCTGGATGTGTGTATTTGTATCTGTATAAGTTTTTGTTTAAATAAATGTGTGCCTGTATGTATGTCTATGTGTGTTTATGTGTATGTGTGAAATCTGTGTTTATGTGTGTTTTTATGTCTGTTTGTGTGTTATAGCTGCATTATCATTACATGCTTCAATGAGGCCAAAGCAATACTATTAGAAGTATTTCCACAATCGCAGCTCTCATCTAACTCCTTGTTTTTGTATATGATTATGTAAATAAGCACATGGACAAAATAGCTAGTGCACATCAGAAAATGAGGAAGCTAGATTATAAACTCATAATGCCAATTACAGTATATGATTACCTACTCAGAGCACCCGTGAGAGCTGGGCATCCTTATTACATCTTATACGCAAATTCAGCACGATGCTTAATATAAAATTACAATTTTAAAAATTATTACCTATCATATGCAAACAATATTCAGTACTGCAGTATCATTAAGCAAAATACTATCTAGAGTAACGTTACATTTTTATGTTCTAAAATAAATGAAAAATTTACTAGAGTTAAATAAATAAATCTTAAATTTTTACAGAGGTGCATTTATGAAAAAAAACATGAAATAAAACAGACTTATTTGCATTTGGATAATAATGTTATCCTATTACGTTTCCTTTACGATTTAATGAATGAGTCTCTCATACGACCACTGGCAATTATTTTATGAATCTCTATGCTTCTTTCACTTTTGTGTTACTTTAGAGACAGGCATACTGATATTAAAAGTCACATGGAAATTGTGACATTCTTAAGTCTTAGAAGACTGATGAGTTTTAGAAGGTTTATTTTTTATTATTAGCTTGACATATGGTAAGAAAGAACCTTAACTGAAGAACTACTCAGATCGGGGTGGCCTATGGGCATGTCTATGAGGTGTTGTCTTGATTACTACCCGAAGCAGGCGATCCTAGCCCATCCTAGTTAAGGGGCTTGGGCTTTGTCAGAAAGCTATCTGAGATTGATCTTAGAAAAATGGGAATATTTCTACCTCAAGACCCATCTATACCACTCCTGGACATATATCCAAAGGAGGCTCCACCAAACCACAAGGACATTGCTCAACTATGTTCATAGCAGCTTTATTAGTAATAGCCAGAAACTGGAAACCACCTAGATGTCCCTCAACCAAAAAATGAATAAAGAAAATGTGGTACATTTACTCAATAGAAGACTACTCAGCTATTAAAAAAAAATGACATCATGAAACTTGCAGGCAAATGGATGGAACTAGAAAAAAGGTTATCCTGAGATAGGTAGCCCAGTTCCAGAAGGACATGCATGGTATGTACTCACTTATAAGTAGATATTAGCCTAAAAGTACAAGGGTAACCATACTACAATCCACAGACCAAAAGAAGCTAAGTAACAAGAAGAACCCAAGGGGCTGGGGCACTTGAAGCTAACCGAAAAAGAGAAATAAAATAGGAAATAAGGGATGAATGCAGGAAAAGGACTGGGTGAGGCTGTGGATGAGGAGGGGAATATAAGCAGTAAAGTGGGGGAGGTCACATGGAGTGAGCACTTGAAGAGAAGCGGAATGAGTGTGGGGGGGCACGGGAGTGGGGTGACTCTCTGGGACAAGCTAAAGACCTAGGACAATGGAAATTGGCAGGAATCTATGAGAGTGACTCTAGCTAAGACTCCTAGCAATTACGGATGTGGAACTACATTGGCCATTTCCTGTAACCAGACTTTCAATGGAGGGATTGGAACAACAATCCAGCTACAAAACATTAGATCCACAATTTGTCCTGCCTACAAGATATGCAAGGATAAAGATGGAGTAGAAATTGAAGGAATGGCCAAGGAATGACTGGCCCAGCTTGAGACCCAAGCTGATGGGGAGGGGGGATGGAGAGGGAGTGGGAGAGAAGTGGGAGAGAGGGAGAGAGGGAAGGTGGGAGAAAGAGGGGGAGAAAGAGAGAGACAGACAGAGAGAGACAGAGACAGAAAGAGAGCCCACCCCTGACACTATCTATTATCTATACTTGCTACAAGAGTCTAGCATAACTGTCATCTGAGAGGTTTCACCCAGAAACTTATAGAAACAGATGTAGAGACCCAAGGCCAATCATTAGGTGGGCCTTGGAGAATCCTGTGGAAGATTTGGGAGGAAGGCATGAAGGAGCCAGAGATGTCAAGGTCACCACACACAAAAAGCTACAGAATCAACAAACATGGCCTCATACGGGTCCACAGAGACTGAACTGGCAACCAGAGAGCATGCATGGGCCTGACGTAGGCCCTCTTCACATATATAACAGTGCTGTACCTAGGTCCTCATGTGGGATTTCAGACTTCAGGAGCTGGGTCTGTCTCTGACACTGTTGACTGATTTTGTATCACTTTCCCCTAACTGGGATGATTTGTCTAGCCTCAATAGAAGATGCTCCTGGTCCTACTGTAACTTGATATATTAAGATGGGTTGATATTCATGGGAGGCTTCCCCTGTTCTGAGGAGATAGGCATGGAGGGGGAGTGGGAGAAGTGAAACTGAGAAAGAAAGACTAAGAGAAGGGAGGGGAAGCTGTGATAGGGATGTAAAGGAAATTAATTAATTAATTAATTAATTAAATCTTTATATTTTGAAAACTGACAATTCAGAGAAAAGTCTTTCCAATATGAGATAGGTATCATTAAAAAGGTATTAAACAATAATTAATTTGAATTTTTAATTTAATGGGCATTTCATCCAAAGTTCAGAATGCTTAGCTTGCTCCAAAAGTATAACTGGGAGTATCTTAAATCTTACAAGAAGACACATCATTGAGACAATGTCTATGCTTTTTTTTCTCTTTTAAATAATTTTGAAGCTGTGAAGTGAAATTGATGCTTCCTGATGATTCCTTGAGAAAGAGCATTATTTTTTTGTTCTAGGTAAGCGCAAAGCTAAGCAAGTCAGCAAAACTGGGCAATAAGAAGATGACTTGTTTATGAAAATTGAAGATTCACTAGTTGTCTCAAGGAAAGGCAGTGCCTTTTCACAGCAGTGGTGTGTAGTTTTTTTATAGATATATGGCTCTCTAACATAAATTGGTATTTCATTTTGATTGAAGCAGCAACACTGAATGGCAAAGGAAGCTTTTGTTGTGCATGAAGAAAATGAAGTGATGTATGGCTTACATGCTTGACCAAACAGGTAGAAAAATAACAGGGCAGCTCTGAACAGTAGACCCTCCAGTGCCAATCAGGGTTCTTTCCCCATCTGCTAATTCTTTGATTTCATTGCATATATTTTCTAAGAGATTTTTTTCTGTTGGCTGCCTGCATGCATGCATATACATGCACATACACACAGATATACAGATACACACTCCACACACAAATATCTGTCTACTTATGTTTATTTCTTATTCTGAATCTTATTAAGCATGTATGCTTTCTTGGCTTCTGTATTTTCACTATGGTAGATTTTTAATACAAAGAAAGTAATAAATGAAGAAAGATATAGGATTAAAGTCCAACACACACAATGTGACAAATTACATCTACATGCCCAGGCTCAGTTACCTGACTATAGAGATCGTCTGTATGCTGGTGACAGGAAACGGACCCTCTGAGGATGCAGACAGAAAGAAACAAGAAACATACACCTCACACATAGATGGACCAGAGAACAAGTGACAGAAAATTGATACAAAGCTCCTCCCACTCTATAAAGGCTGTCTCCTCACTCATATCAGAGGGACACAGTGCCTCAAGTGGGAAGACAGGATTTGCTCAGCAAGTTCTGTCTGTTTCCTTAAAGGTCCTGCCACAAGCCAATATTTAGACAACGATGCATTTCACCCTCACAAAAACTCATTTTACTTTATCAGAAAATTCTACTAAAAATGGTCATGTACATATTCAGATATATAATAAGTAAAACTTTCTATGAAGCTAGAGAATATAATCAAACCATTTTATTTTTTTTAATTTTTTTTATTAATTTATTCATATTACATCTCAATTGTTAGCCCACCCCTTGTATCCTCCCTTTCTTTCCTCCCTCCCGCTTCCCCCCGTACTCCCTTCCCCTATGTCTGTTACTGAGGGGGACCGCCTCCCCCTGTATATGCTCATAGGGTATCGAGTCTCTTCTTGGTGACTTATTATCTTTCCTCTGAGTGCCACCAGGCCTCCCCATCCAAGGGACATGGTCCATTATGGGGCACCAGAGTTTGTGTGAAAGCCAGATCTCCTTCTCCAGTTAACAGTGGAGAATGTCCTGTCCATCGGCTAGACTGGGTAGGGGTTCGAAGTTTACTGCCTATATTTTCCTTGGCTGGTGCCATAGTTTGAGGAGGACCGCAGGGCCCAGACCCACCTGTAGTTTTCCAGGACCCTCTGGATCCTTCTATTTCCTCATTCTCCCAGGCTTCTCACCCCTAAAATCTCAATAGGATTTCCTCCCCTCTGACCCACTATCCTGGTAGGTAAAATTTTTCATGGGGGCGTACCCCTTGGACTAGTGTCTCGATATAAGTGAGTATATACCATTTGAGTCTTTTTGCTTCTGAGTAAACTTACTCATTATGATAATTTCTAGTTCAATCCATTTGTCCACAAATTTCGGAAATTCCTTGTTTTTAATAGCTGAGTAGTATTCCATAGTGTAAAAATACCAGTTTCATTATCCATTCTTCTACTGAGGGACACGTAGGCTGTTTCCATGTTCTGGCTATTATGAATAAGGCAGCTATGAACATGGTCAAATGTCCCTGTTGTGTGGTAGTGCATCTTCTGGGTATATTCCAAGGAGTGGAATAGCTGGGTCTTGAGGAAGCCCTATTCCCATTTTTCTGAGAAAGTGCCAGATAGATTTCCAAAGTGGTTGTACTAGTTTGCATTCCCACCAGCAATGAAGGAGTGTTCCTCTCTCTCCACATCCTTGCCAGCATGTGGTGTCAGTTGAGTTATTGATCTTAGCCATTCTGATGGGTGTAAGATGGAATCTAAGTGTCGTTTTGATTTGCATTTCTCTGATGACTAAGGAGGTCGAGCATTTCTCTAAGTGTTTCTCCGCCATTTGATATTCTTCTGTTGAGAATTCTCTGTTTAGTTCTGAGGCCCATTTCTCTATTGGGTTATTTGGTTTGGTAGTGTTTAATTTCTTGAGTTCTTTATATATTTTGGATATTAGACCTTTGTCAGATGAAGGGTTGGTACCGATTCTATTCAAGCTATTCCGAAAGATAGAAATGGATGGAATATTACCAAATTCATTCTATGAGGCCACAGTCACACTGATATCTAAACCCCACAAAGATGCAACAAAAAAAAGAGAATCAAACCATTTTAATTTAAAAATTGTTGTTTTTTGGGGGGGAGGGGATCATAGTGAAAAGGGCATTGAATTCTGTATAGACTAAAGAAAGGAT
Source organism: Acomys percivali (assembly GCA_907169655.1). Classification (NCBI taxonomy): domain Eukaryota; kingdom Metazoa; phylum Chordata; class Mammalia; order Rodentia; family Muridae; genus Acomys; species Acomys percivali. The sequence goes on from OU015744.1 coordinate 76,771,821, forward strand.
TATGAAAATTTTTAATACAAAAC
>OU015744.1:76781843-76794723 GCA_907169655.1 Acomys percivali
GAGGGAGAGGGAGAGGGAGAGGGAGAGGGAGAGGGAGAGGGAGCATAATGAATGTGCCTGACAGGTGTGTGCCATCTAGAGATGCCTCACCATTGTATTTGGTCATGAAATAAAGTATCACTATGCCACCTCAGTCCCTAAAGGGCAAGGACCACTCCAAACTGAAGGGATTCATCTGATATCAGCCAATTTCCTTGACAGTGAAAAATCTCCTTGAGAATACTCGTTAATGTCACAATATGCAATTATCCCAGAAGAAAACATCTGTGGTGTTCAAACTTGTTTTAAGCCCCAAGATAGAAATGAAGCTCAGGTGGGATGTAGGAGCAGCTGATTCAGTTCTTGGCAATTATTCATTTGGAAGCCTGTAAAATACCTCTCTGAGCTGACAGTCCTTTGGGCCAACACAGTTTGTAATTGTATAGATAGAATAGCATCAAAAGAAATTGTCTCCAGAATCTGTGTCCATTTTTTCTAAATCGCAGTAATGCTTGGATTTCCCTGGTAATGTTTCTTTTAATAAAACAATTATATATATAATTTATTTACCTCTCTTTCTCCTCCCTCCCCCTCCCTTCCTCCTTCTCCTTACATAAACACACACACAGACACACACACACACACACACACACACACACACACACACACAAATGCATGTGAGTGCAATATACCACAGGTTTATTAGATACAGGATCATTGATTAACATCTTATTCTCATTTCACAGTGGTCAAATATATATCAGCCATTAGGAGGTGCTAATAAGTTTTATATGTGCCTTGCTACACGCCCATGAAAAGCAAAGTTATCTGGTACAGAGACGGAATGGGGATTTTATCAAAGGAGACAGGCAGTTTTTAAGGACATCACACTAGGAAAAATGTACGAAATCCAGACATCTGAAAGTAGGTCAGCATGGCTGGAGCTCAGATTATGTCAGCGGGCTAAATGGTAGGCATAAAGTCTCTAGAAGCCATAAGAGTTCTTATGCTGCCGTGACCTTATTTCAGGTGCAAGTCTAGGATACTATCTCGGCATCACTGGTATTCTAATGCAGAGAAATAAATATCTTTCAAACGCTGTATCAAGGCCACCAAGCCGACTACATTATAGAGAAAATGGAAATCACTAAATTCACTTCAAATATTAGTAGGACTTCTAATACAGCTGCAAATCGTGGATTCTCACACACAATACATGTGTCTGCACATACATTCATAGAAAATAACTTATAAAGCATTGGGAATACTTTCATCAGAGAGGGTGGAATCAGGAGAAGAGGGAGGGACTACAATCAAGATAAAAAGTAAATAAATTAAAAATAACTACATTTAATAAAAATTCATTTCTGGGTGGGGGAAAGAAAGGCAACATCTTGTTAAGGTTTCCAACAACAAACCAAGATATGATTCCTCCGAATTTCATGTACCCTGGGGAACTAATAAGTTTATTGTACTTCCTACCTGAGAGTGGATGCTCCTCCCAAAGGAGTCACTGGAAAGACTTTACCCAGCAGGAATAGTGGCTGCTCCATAGGCACACAAAGACCAGTCCTGTGCTGCTTCTGCACTTAAATCCTCTTACCCCTCCTCCAAGACCTGAAGGTGAAATGCAATTAAAGAAGAATTGCCTATAGCTGGGCAGGGGGCATGGATATTCAGATAAGGGTCCAGGGAATTTCCTGCTCTCTCTTTTTATAGGGGAAGTAAAAAGCCAATGGGCCCAGTTGTGGTCATCTTTTGCAAGGAGAACTACAATTCCTGAAAATGACCACCGTTTGGCTTGCAGGGTAGTTCAGTAAAACAGTGCTATTATCTTACTTGAATTAATTTTTGCATTCCACATCTCTAAATAGATAAATGCCTCAATATTTCAAAAAGAGAGAAACTGAACTTTTCATAAAAACAGTATAGCTTCCTAAAAGCCTACCAAACACTCTCAAAGCCCTACAGCAATTTTGACATTCCAGTGAGTGGCAGCTGCGACGAGTTATGACAATCTGCCAGTGAACAGGAGCTTGCCCTAAAGTCACAAGGGACAATATGTTGCTTGCTCATTAGAATGCACTTTGATTACCAAATATTCAAGAGTCAGGATTGCAGCCTTATGAAGTTGGATTGACTAGAGATTAAGGAATTGAAGACTGGTATGGGAAGACTGGTATCTGAGGAATGAAAGTAGGATGTGGACAGTCCTTAAATTTACCTCTGGAGTGCAGAGGGAGTTGCTTTAGGAGACTCCTGGGTTGTCTCCCCAACTGCCAGCATGGTCATGCTAAAATAAAAATATTCCTGATATTCTTTTAAGTGGTAAGCTAGTGCCCTATGTGTGTTCTGTTACAATGGCAAAAACCTCACACATCCATTGCTTTGTATTTTATTTTATTTAATATATTTTTAAAATTTATTCATATTACATCTCAATTGTTACCCATACCTTGTATCCTCCCATTCCTCCCTCCCATTCTCCCCTTACTCCCCTCCCCTATGACTGTGACTGAGGGGGACCTCCCCTGCCTGTATATGCTCATAGGGTATCAAGTCTCTTCTTGGTAGCCTGCTATCCTTCCTCTGAGTGCCATCAGGCCTCCCCATCCTTTGACGTGGTCAAATATGGGGCACCAGATTTCATGTGAAAGTCAGACATCCTTTTTTGAAAATTTCTATTTTTCAAAATTATGGGGTCATCCTTGTGAATTAAGAATTCTTCATGTAGAATAAGCAAAACACATGGGATCATAGCTTTCTTTAAAAACAAAATAATAGTCTTAATTGAAATCAGCCACAAGCAGCAAAACTAAGAGCATCTGCTTGCCACGTGAGACTCACAGACTCATAGTGTATGGTCTTCCTGGGCATCATCCTAATGAACTTTCATAAGTCACCTGATGTTCATTACCCTTGGGCAAAGTTCCCTACACACCACACATCCATCTATAAGAACACACAGGCAGGCAGGCAAGCACACTTGCTTCCATGTGTGTGTGAGCTCGCGCACGCGCGCACACACACACACACACACACACACACACACACACACACACACACATACACACACACACCACATTTTAGTGTTCAAACAACTGGCTTCTTTCATGTTTTGGTAAAATCTGTTTCTTAAGATAAAATCACCTCAATTCAGTTTATTTTAAATATAGTGACTAAATAAGCCTCAGTGGATTGCTTCATTTGAACTATGAAAATAAAAGAACACTCAAGACTAGTTGACATTGTACAATGATGAACTCTAATCAACCAGCCTTAGCCTGCTGCTACCAGAACTCTTTGTACACGTTATACTATCTTTCACACTGCAAATAATGAAGCTATAATGATTTCTTTTCATCTTCCTTTCAATACATTCCATAGAGCTCTCGTCCTCAACATTAATCCCTTCTTAAGCCATGCCTAAGTGTGTGATCTTTAGTCAAACCAGATTCTAAGTGCTCAGTGTTGCTTACTCTGACAGGGCAGCAAGGTGTTCTAATGATTTCAGCCATTACAAGGTGTTTCAGTAAAACTTTCTGATTGGTGATATGGGAGCCTACTAGCTGAGTTATGTCCTCCGCAGGGGCTGCAGGCTTAGAGGTGACCTAGTGACGTCATCTTCAGGGGATTGATTACTAGGTTTTCTCTTTCAGGTACTTAGAAGAGAATTAGCTAGAAATGTTCGAAGGGGTGTGTGTGTGTGTGTGTGTGTGTGTATGTGTGTGTGTGTGTGTGTCTCACCAGCATCTATATGAATTACCATTTTACAGGAAACAATGGCTATAGTCACATGACCACATTCTACAGAGGACTTCTCATTGCTAAGTAAGGATAAATTGAATATGATTATAAATTTAACTATTGTGACTGGAGAAATAACTAAGTCAGTAAAATATATATTGCTTGAATTTGATGTACAATCCCAAGCACATATAATAAAAAGCTCTGAGTTAACTCAGACCCAAAATGATACACATGGTATAAACTCACTTATAGCTGGACACTAGCCCAACAGAGATGTCTCCTGAATGCCGTATGAGTCTGCCCCTTCTCTTGTACTGTGATGATTTCTGGGACAGAATGTTGGTGCAGTTCAACCTGGAAGGGGGAAAGGAACACCTTGCTATACCCCAAATTAACAAGAAGTGCCCAGAGGCTATTAATTAGTAAGCAATGGGGTCACAAGATGTAGGTGCACAGATGAAGCACTCTGTCAACAGCAGGAAGTTCCATCTTAATTGGTTAGCCCCCAGAAATGGAATTATTTATAGAATTACAAGTTTAGTAGCTGTTCTTTATATAAGTCCAGAATGTGCTTTTAAATACTTCCGAACGGTAAATGTAAAATGTGACCTATGTATGAGACTATGTATGGAGTCAAATAGAAAATAGGATACCATTTTAATTTCAAGTATGTATGTGGGTAGTTGAATATAGGTTTATCTGTTCACATATATATAATATATTATGTAATATATTATATATATATATATATACTTCTTGTTTCACAAATGACATTTTTAACTAAAACTCATTGTTTGTTTGTTTGTTGTTTGTTTGCAATGAGCAGGACAATCAAGGCATCAGTTTTTGATGTTGTCATGGGGGAATGTTAAAATCAGATCACTGCTCAACAGGTAGAGTTCCAGAGACTTTGAGATGGGAGTAAAGAACTTATTTTTTTTTTAAGTGACAATGTGATAAACTCATTTGTCTTCCTGTCAAGTTTTCATCAAATGATAGCCTTAATTAAAAACTTCATGTGCATCCAGACATGGAAAAATATGCCTGTAATATTAAACCTAGAGAAGCTGAAGCAAGGAGGTCAGGAGTTGAAGATCACCTCTGAATATATATAACACTACAAGTAGGAGAGCGGCCTGGGTTACATGAGACTCTGTCTCAAAACACATTAAAACATGGCCAAAAGGCTCAGTGAGGAAGAGGACTCACCTCAGGACTCTCAAGACTGAGTATTTGAGTTTGATCCCTGCCACATATATGATGGAAAGAGAAACATAATTCCACATGTTGTGCTTTGTCCCTCCACATGGAAACACACACACACACACACACACACACACACACACACACACACACACGTTTTATATATATATATATATATATAAAATGACATTTCCCCTAAGACAAGGGCCAATAATATACTGTGAAATGAAAGAATTTTTTTTTAAAAATTCAGTGCTGTTATATGTAGATTAATGCAATTACGCTTTCTATTTACAGTAGAGTATTAAGAAGCAACACAGCAATACACCCTTTTTTATGTTATAGATAAAGCTTATCTACAGATGATATCCACAGATTAAGAGGGACTTTTTCACCATAATGCTTACCACCCGAGACTTTTTTGAAAGGCATCCAATGCTCAGGCAACGTGTGATGAACTCATTTTAAATAATGCAGAGCTAACACCACAGGGTGTTTTGTGGCCTTGGATGAAATAATGAGGAGGAGGTTGCTCCTGTGTTGTTGGAGCCTCATGCTGTTAAATAACATTTACTTCAGATATGTGGTGCAATCATCATCACCCCCTGTTGGTCTCATAATTAGACATAAATCAATTAAATAAAATAATCGTGTTCTGCCATGGCTAAAATCAATCATTTGCATATGTAAATTACCATCTCTGAGTCTGTGATATAAAGTGTTTGTTTTTCCTCTATATAAGTAAAGGATAGAGACATGAAGAAAAGAGCTAATAAAGTTAATTTAATTTGTTCTGTGCAGAAAAATATGCTTAAAGTAGCAAGTACTTAGAAATGACATCTTAGATTGTGTAATTATGTATATAACAAACTGACACAAGAACCTGCTGTTTAGACTTGTGCCTACCACTGATTCGGAGACACCAGTTACTACTAAGCAAACACACTGGCCCATGGCACCTCTCCAGATACAAGTTGAGCTCATTCATATATCTCTTATTCCATCCTTTCTCCACTGACATGACAAGGAATTCTAATTTATTATGATACACCTCAAGATATGGTTTACTTCCTTTGCAATGATCTAAAACAGAATCTGAAAAAAAAATACGACAATTCAATGAATGAATGCTACATAATCCTTTAAGAGTAAGAATAAATATGGGAAGACGTGCAGCATCTTATCTTTTCATATTTTCAAATCACAATTATATTTAAACATTATAAGTTATATTAACGGTAGAAAAAGCAGAAATAGTATAGCTACAGATACCCACAACTTACAGCGGGTGAGGTATTTATCCAAAATCACAGAAATAGTTAACAAACCATAGACAAAACTTCTCTATCATAGTGCAGAACAGGTCCTCCACAGGAGGGTGAGGGATCTACATATGCAGCAGCTTTACATACCTTATGCTCCAAACATATGTAGCAGTTTTAAATCATACTGCAGATTAAAATACTGGAGAAGTTTGCTTCTGTATTGAAAATACATGCTCTGCTCTTGTCGCTATTACTTACTAAATGATACATTACAGTGATTATTTACGAAGAATAGCCTTGTGTTAGCTGTTTTGTAATTTAAAGATTATTTGAAGCATGAGTGTGTGTGTGTGTGTGTGTGTGTGTGTGTTGTGTGTGCGTGCGTGTTGTGCAAATGCTATATATGTTATTTAAATAACAGGCAGTCTGAAAGGCATTACAACCAGTTTCTCCTGGAATGAAGAAACCTTTGACTGAGTGTGCACCGCTGAGTCACAGGGCTGCAGTAATGTTACATGGAGATTAAATACGCTTTGATCGGTATCAAGATACAATGAGGATGCAACATTCTTGGCATATGCTGTAACCTAATGTAAACCTAATGTAGTGTCAGGGATTTAAAGGTGCTAGATTCCATCCAAGCATCTTTCTTCCATGTTTTTCATTTCTCATCTGTGTGCTCTCCTCTCCCCTTTCCAGCACTTTCTTCTTCTTTCCCCAATCCAACTCTCTTTTCACTTTTCTTTGCCCCACCCTCTCCATTCCTCCTTCTCTTGCTATTGGGTCTCATAAAAATCAGTCAATTGAGTCCAGATCTGACAGGTCTTTGCTTTTACTTCTGGTAACTGAGTACATTACACTGGAATGACTCTAAATTTTTAATCATAAGTCTGATTTTCCTGATTTAAAAGTCACTGTGTGTATGAAGAACTTAAATTTTCATACTATTTTTATGTGATATAGTCATAATACTTAAACCTGTGCAGTCCATGTAATTAATAAGGCACAAAACAAAATTATAAAAGAAATTAAATATTTTATTCTGTATTTTTCAATTATAGTTATTATGGTATAGACAAATAATTGTTTCTAATTGAAGAACCTGTTTTCTTTATTAACTTACAGGTCAAACCAAGCAAATAATTTGAAAAGCACATTGCAGATACTACATTCTTTTTGATGTGTGAGTATGTATCCTAATTTTCAAATGTCACTGTGTCCACAGTAAACTTCAAAGAACTAAAATAAAGTTCATGTCAATGGCAAAAAATTTGGAATTATTCATCTTTATAAAGGTAGTAAAAGCAAAGTGTAAGAAAATAATACAGGAGAATAAAGTCATCATATCACAAAAATTAAATAATAACTCATAATAAAACTGTTCAGAATTTTTTTGAATAAAAGGGTTTAACATAGCAGAGAAAGCTATAAGGATAGTCTTGTTTTATAGATATATTTCTAAGTCAATAAACATAACTTAAATGGTCTAATTTTAAAAGTAAATCCAATATGAAGAATTTTAATTGTCGTGAATTTATTTAAAACAAATTTATAAGCAATGAAATTTATAAAATTCAAATTCAAGCTCTTTTAACTGGTAACAAACATTGGGAATGTAACATTTATATAATTCCTGATTGTTTTGTGGTTCTCTTTAGTGTATGTAGTTTATTGGATATGTTTGTAATGATATAAATGCATATGTAAAAAAAAGAAAAGTAATAAAAAAAATCATGACTAGCATGTCGAAGGTGGAGTCTCTAACATTTCTTGTATCAGCAAATGTATTATTGTAGAACACTTTAGCAGGACACAATCAAAAAATCAATATAGTATGGTTATGAGTCCCGAGTGTGAGTCATGTCCACCCTGATCATTGATCTGCTTGTTTCAAATTCTTTGAATGTTAATAAAATTAAAAATTGATAAAGATAAATAATTGTAGCCTCAGAGTGGAGTAAATGCCCAGAGACTAAGCCTAAAAAACTCCTGAGGACTACACATACTTTGAAGAAAAATCTGACTTGAAAAGATTTCTCCACTTCCTGCTCCTAACAACAGGGTTCAAAGCAATAAAAGAATCAGAACTCTCTAAAAGGAACTTAGGAACAAAGGACCTGCAGTGTTTATCTTGTCCGTCCTTGAACCTTTATTTTCTCAGGGTCCCTACTTGATGGTGGTTCTTAGAATATCTCCCTTGTCTTGGAAAGTCAGAGCATTACAAAGTAAATAAGCTAAGGAAAAGTCAATGTTAGTTTTCATCTCTAATTAATTATGGATCCATTATATGCTAATACAGAAAATCAGTTAAACTTGAACTCCCGACACAGTACTAACTCCACACTTGTAGTTTTATCACAACATGACAGATGTATGTTTATGATTTCTGAAAAGCAAACCTATTTTGTGAGCCTTAGGGCTGGCCCTCTGAACTGGGAATGAAATGAATTGTGGTTGTTTTTCACAATGACTCCTAGTAGGCAGGAAACAAAAAAAACATTGATCAGAGTAAAACTTATATGCGTGAATTTTAAAAGGAAAATTTAAAATATTTAATTTTATGTGTATGTATGTACACAAATCTATATTTATGTACCACATATGTGACATGCGCTTTGTGGTCAGAAGAAGAGCGTGAGTCCCATGGACATGGAGTTACAAGATGTGAGGTACCATGGGGGTGCTCACCTGAGTCCTGAGTCATCTGCCACAAGTGCTTTTAACCTCTGAGCAATCTGCCCTCCATATCTTGTCTGGAGCAAACCCTCACTGCCCAGTCTTACTGCTCAGAGCCATCTCAGTAGAATGCATTTCTGGATTTTTAAACTATCTCACTTGTAGAGCTGAGTTTTGTTGAATTTTATATTTGATCTAAGTAATAGGTTTAAGAATAAAAATGGAGAAGCAGCTGTTTCCTGACCTTGCTTTGTGACATTTCATACAGATTATTCTCCAGACTCATCTAGCATTTCCTTTCAAGTTAATTAATGCCAGATTTTCATATTTCTAATTATTGCCATTATTTTGCCTTATGTTTTAGTTATTTAATTATGTTTTATTCTCCAAGTGGCTTTAAGGCTTGTTACTGGTGGAATCAATTTCTTGTGTGCTGGGTAAAGTCAAGCAAATACAAGTTCAAGGGAAACTGTGAGTTATGAATGTTAACCTTGTGTGAGGTTTGTTTGAAATGTCAGGTTAAAATGTAGACAAGGAACCAATATGAATTCAATTATATTTCTTAAACAAATAACCTCTACTTTATGAAATTATCTCCTTGGATATCAAATATTTGTCACTGGAGGGAACAATTTAATTTGATAAAGTAATATGCTGGAATTTGAACTCCAAAAAAAGACAGTTTAAAGCCTGGCATTTGACTAGTTTCTGTCTGTGACGGTGAGGTGACATTGTCTTCTGAAAGACGTTTCTCACCTGTATGGTAGAGGAAGGACCTTATTACATTGGAAGAACTTGAAAGTTGGGCCTATAAGATGTCAGTGGGTGGAGAAGCTTGCCTCACAAGCCCCACACGGTAGAATAATAGAGCCATTTCCTGCAAGTCATCCTTAGCCCCACATGGCATGCATGCTCTTACACAGGAGCACACATACACACATACACACACACACACACACCAACACACAAGAGGATAAATAAATAAAGAAAGAAATGTTTTAAAAAACTGAAATGTTAATTCCACACAAGCGCTGAACTCTGCATTTTGTACAATTGTATATTTATAGTCCGATTTAATATTTATGATTTTAGTTATAGAAAAGCAGCACATCCACCTTATGTATAAGTACTCTGCCTGATGTGTGTCTGTGCACCTTGTGTGATGTTATGATACACTTGGGAAGAGCTTACAGTCACATTAAGTGATTGAAATAATCAGCCCCTTTATTAATCATGATATTGATTTAGTCATGGGAAAGAATTCTAGTCTGATATATCACCTCTACCCTCTATGAAGTGAAAAGATAATGATCCACTAACATGACAAATAAGAAGAAAATTTTTCTCTATAAATTGGAAATTTAAAATGGCAAACTATTTCGGAAAATTTGTGATAATTCTTTCACTACAGATGGTCTCAAATAAACACACGTTTTAAAGAAATGTTTCTGACAGTAATGTCAAATCTTTCTTTTTCTTTCAAATATTTATATTAGTTGATGATTATTTAATATAATTTAATAGTGTAAGAGCGTAAGTGAAGTTTATTTTAATGGGTACATACCAATATAAAATTATACATATAATTGGGATACTATGTGATGTTTTTCATCTCATTTACGTAGTGCAAGGTTTGATCAGGCTAAACACAGTTCTCCAAACACTTTGACAGATAGGTTAAAGTTTTACAAAGTATACGTGAATAGCTCTATCAGATAACTGCAGCTCGATTTAGTCTCTTGAAGATCATTGCAGCAAAGCCTACTGTGTCGATGTTGAGCACACCACACCGTGCATTTAGGATTTCAGTCTCTCATATGTGACAGGCCAAGAATTGTTTTCTTTAAAAGAACTGAGGAAATGGAGAGTGAAACTGCTCACCTCTTTGTGATATCATTTGCTAGACTGAGGAGCACATGTTTGCAGTTGCAGAGACCTCAAAATAATGCAGTTTTCAAATAAGAAATAAGTAACACTTTATACAACTGGAATGCATTTTTCTTAAGCAATTCCTTCACATAATTGGCTGTTCATCATTTAGAAATAATTAGACAAAATAAACTCTTATGAAGTCATCAATAGAACAGAAACATAAAATATTATAAGGAAAATGACAAAAAAATACCAGTTTTTGAAAAATCTAAAATTGTTCTAGACCCAAGTTTAGAAAATTCAAATTAATTGTAATGTTCAGGTCTGTTCATTTTGTCTAAGGGATAGAGCTGTGAGAGGGGATTTGAAATAAGAATTATGAATTTGCAATTGAAAGGACTCTTGTTGTATGCTGAGGCAGAGGCAAGCAGATTTCTGTGACTTTGAGGCCAGCCTGGTCTACAGAGTTAGTTCCAGTACAGTCAGGGATACATACTGTGACCCTGTCTCACAAAAGTAGGAAGCAAACAAACTAAAAACAAAGGGGAAAGCCTTAACCTCACACCAGAGTAAAATGGGCCAGAAATGGTTATCTGTCAACCTGCTTCAGGCCTCATGATCATTTGTCTTCAGTGTTGATAAGCAAAAGAATATTTGCTCTTTGCATAAATCTCATTCTACCTTCAGATGCCCTAAGATTCCCATCTGCAGCAGCCAAAAGTGGAGAGTTCTAATTGGCTAGATGCTCATATGAAGTCATTTCTCCATCTCCTCAGCTTCAACAAAGTACAGGAATGTGCAGGCCATTGTTCAGCCCTGGATGTGAACTCAGTTCCTGATGTCTGCTGAAGTTTCCTTTGTCTCCTCTTTAAATCATGTACCTCTACTTTTCGTTTAGTTTAACAAAAATGGTTTAGAATTTTTAAGAGTTCATCAGAGCCATTATGCCCCCCACTCACGTCATGGGAAGAAGAGACACATTTCTACTCCTCTAATGAAGTCTTGGGTTGGCATAATCTATTCTTTTCCCTAAAGGACCTGACTTCGCTCGCCTTAGGCATGTTGTAGACCATCCCATAGCTGCCCTTCATAGAGTGTTTGAGCAAATGTCAGTGCCTGAGTTTTTAATATGTGTCACAACTAAAGAACAAGAGTCTTGTAAAACTGAAAATTATTTTCATGTTTTTCTCTCTTAACTGTTTGGTTCACGATAAGAATTGTAGACATATAATTAATCCTCAAGTGCTCATTGTTAGTAAATCATGAAAGCATATATTCATGATTCCTTTTGACTGTTTCTCAGATGTAAGTTTCTATTTGGAAATTTCTCTGGTATCCCTTGATAATTGGCACTTGGGGATAATTGAAAATGTGACATTTTGAAGGGTAACTACTGACTTCTGATTGAGCAGATACATAAATAAGAAGTTATTAAATAAAATGAACAGTTGGCTCGAAGTCACTACAACAAAGGGCATACATTTTCAGAATCATTACCCCTCACAAAATATTTAAGACATTATAATTAATTTAAATTTCCCTTTAGGCAATTGATTTTCTGATGTTTCCAATGTTGTTTTGTAGCAGAGAGCAACAGTGTAAATACATAAGAGATTAGAATGTTTCTTTTGTTTATTTTTCTTAGTAACGCTATGAAATAAAGCAAATATAAAGCCAAAAGAAAAATATATCTTTGATTATACAAGTGAAATTTTGTGTTATTTAGGCATTTGTTAAACAAATGTCATCATATCTTTAGAAATATAAAAACATACTTACTTGTAAGGCATATTGTTTTGGTTTGATTTTGTGTGTGTACATATGATTAGCAATATCAGATACACAAATTTGTTTTTAGTTTCTCTACAAAGATGTTTTTAAGCTTTTAAGAACACTTGTTTTCTGACTTTGACAAAAGTATTTGAACAGACTGTTAGAAACCTACAGTACAGTTATATTTGCCTGAATAAAAATTACAGGATGAGCATCCTTTGCACATCAAATGAAGTACGTATTCACTGATTGGTGAATTTAAACCCCAAAGCTTCAGCTACTATTTCCCCTACTGTTATAAGTCACTAATATCTGATCTGTTTGCTTTTATCCAGCAACATCATAGACTCCTTGAAGTGTCT
>OU015744.1:76795123-76853958 GCA_907169655.1 Acomys percivali
AGACACTTCAAAATATCTCCATGATTTCAAACAGTCCTTAGAATACTCCTGGTGGAGCTAGCTGATGAACCATAAAATGGGAAGCTTAAAATAATATGTACCAGATTTTACATTTTGTAGAAAATACACAGAAACATTTTGAAAAGTTAAAATCCAGGCAAATATTTGCTGCAGGATGCTTAATCAGGAATATGAGAGCATGCTCAGTAATTAAAATAGTCTAATGTGGATTTTATTATGGCAAAAACATCTTGTTATCATCAGTGAGATACAAATCAAGTCCCCATGTGCTGTTGCTGGAAACGGGAAATACGTTGTAAAGAAGTCAAAGGAAACAAACGTTGATTGATTGCCATGCATCGGAATCCAACTCATTCAACGGTGGGATCCAGGCTAGCCTGAACTACAGTCTTAGTCCCTAACCCAAAATAAACAACAATACCAAAAGACAAAGATATATATTCAAGAGGGCAATTATTGCTGTTGATGGGAATATAAATTGAAAAGACCCATCTTGAAAAGCAGTTATAAAATTATCAAATCAAATCTAAAGACTCCACTTTAGAGTATCTAGCCAGAGGAATTAAAATGACTATAGGAGAACAGCATCTGTACTACCAGGTTCATTGCAGCACTTAATACTAATATACAATATAAAAATATCCTATGTTTCTGCTAACAGATGAATGGGGAAAATAAGGTATACACAGATTGGAATTACTGAATCATAAAAATGAATTTGATCTTGTCCCAATGAGCAAAAGAAGTAACTCAGGAGGGAAATATAATAAATAAAATATCCTACAAATAGAGAGAAGTGTGTCATGATTAGTTGGATATATTATCCAAAAATAAATGGAATTCTAATATAACAGAAAGTAAAATTCAGGGACTTGGAGAAGTAGATTAATGTCTGTGACGGTGCATACATTTTAGAGTCAAGATGAATAAGTTCCGGTAGCCATGAATAACATGAAAACTATAGCTAATAACAAGAACAACAACAATAATATTATATACTTCAAAGTTACAAACAGAGTTGTATTCATCACAGTGTAAGTGGCAACTATCTGGTCATGTGTATAGGCTTATTAATTTTGAGATAGTATTGTCACCTTTGATAAACATTTGAAACTATCACTTAGTATATCTAAAATATAAAGTTTTTAAAATCCCATAGTAATAAAGAAGAAGACATAACCTAACGGTGTGGTCCACACCCTGTAGTGATGGCCAACTACCCACAGCATCATTCAAACACATACTGTGCCATTCTGGGATTTTCCAAAGCGGGTTAAGGATTACCTCTTTTAATGTCACCTTGTTTAAAATCCTGGGTACCAATACCAGAGTCATGAGTCTGAGGTCCTTTCCAATGTATTGCATGAGGTACTCTTTCTTTGTGGCACAAATTACTTAATATCCTTTTGTTTCCATATTTAACATTCACTTTTGTTAAGAAGTCATTAATTCATTCCCTTTTATGAAATGAGCCATTGAGGATTATGTGACTTTAAAATTATGTAGCTATAAAAAGGCGACCTTCAAAATGCATTTACAGTGTTTTGTTTCTTGATAAGCAATAGGAACATGAATGGTCATCTGTCCATATGAACTGTGGGTCAGAGAAATATATATACATATATATATATATGTATATCTATATAATCAGAAGTCATAGTAAGTCAAACATTGAAAGTTATGAGTTAAAAATAATTTAAAGCAAATTTTCATTATTTTAATGAAACTAGCTACACAATCTTTTTTATTCCTTAGATAGTACCACTAGTCACCTACTTGATATAAAATAGTTCAAAATTAATATTTAGGCCACATGGTTATTTTAACATTTAAAATAAGAGGCGGATGGCTTAGTGTTTCTAGAATTCTTTGTTATTTGGCTACCTTACATTTCCCTTAAATTACAACTGTGTGCACATTTAGCTCAAAGGAATAGAACCATGGGGTCCTATAAATATTAAAAGTGACTTTTCCCTCCAAATACCCTTGAAGTGTTGAGTTTAAGGAGTGGTGGAAATCTCTCCCTTGATCCCTTCATCCCAAATGAGATTTTATTGTCTTCATTATGACCATGTCAACTTTTAGTGCTGGTGATATAAAATAAGTGGCCACATAGCTGTGCATCTTGTGTAGGGCAGTTGTTCCAACTTTATATTTTGCAACGTGAAAAGAATACATTGGAATAGCAGTAAGCATGGGATGGGCAGAATTTGATTTTACGCCCTAATAGCCAAACAAGAATGCATTCTGCAAAATGTGACTTTGCTTCCACGAGAACACTATAGACATGCCATAGGCAGTAAGGTACCCAACTGCAGACTCACTGTGTCTGGTGAATATATTTTGTCCAAAGCTGGTTCAATCATCAGGCAGATAGAAAAAGAAATTTGTGAGTTGGCAGCCAGCGGGGGCTGTCTTGGCTGTCATAAGTTAAATATTAAAATTCATCACTCTTCTAATCTGTGGGGCTCTTGCTTTTGGTGGCAAAGATTTGATTTACGCGCCTACCTGTCTCTGCTCTTAACAGCTCCTGGCGGCTATAATGTGTCATCAGCATACAGAATACTGTAAGGGAGTAATAAACTGAAATTCTACAGCCTAGACCACAAAGGATAATACTGAAAGGCATGTGACAGTGTTGTCCTACAAGGACTGCAAGCTGTTTTAATTAATTTGGCACCAGCAAATGACACTCAACACCATATACGTGATTCCTCACAGCTCTGGGAAGATGCAGAGGTTCTAGAACAAACATTTGGAGGGAAGTGTGCATGGTTAGCTACTGAACCTGTGGGGTGATTGCATTTGTCACTTTTAAGGACTTGGAGAAAATGAGCAGAAATAATAATGGTTGATTTTTCTGGATGATATGCACATATTGTGAGAAATGTAATCATGTGTTCTTCCAGGACATGTTGACACTTCAGATATCTGTATCTCCATCTATATTATTAGTGATGTGTGTGTGTGTGTGTGTGTGTGTGTGTGTGTGTGTGTGTTTAATAAAGACCTTTTAAGAAAAAAATATGAGAATATTTGTTAAATCTCTCCAAATACAAATGTTGTCATATATTTTTAATTTTACAATTTGAAGACCATTATCATTTTACATGTCAGTACTATTTAGCCAGATCCAGGGTCTGACCAGACATAAACATGCACATTACTTTAAAATATTTTCTAGTTTAGACAATAATTTCAAAGATGGATCAAACTGTTGTGGCTCTACTAAATATCTTATTAATTAATGATAATATGTTCATTGTATGTGCTATAGAGCTAGAGAGAGGAGGACCGCTAGGCCTCACAAACCACCTAGACTGCTCAAAACAGTGAGTTCCAGATACAGTGAGAGACTCTGCCTTGTGAGGTAAGATGGGAAGTAGACAGAAGACCAAGCCCCGTGTCAACCCTTTTTCTTTACATGAACTTACAGAGACCCACATTACACAGACATCACACACATTTACACACCTGATACACATGTATTTAACTTCCCTGGCAAAGAAAATTAATGTTTATTAAGTCACATGAGTCAGACATTATACGTCTCCCAGGCCAGTAAGGCAGCTGTGCTGAAAAGGAAGGGGTTTGTGCTCAGAGCTTGCCTTAGATTGATGAAAGAGACATCATTTTCAGTGACTCAGTGACTATTTACTGCTGTATACTTTAGGTCATTTGGCTTTTATTATCACTTATCAACATTTATCATGATTTTCCTATTTCTTAATTACTCTAGTGGCTTTCAAATATGAATTAAATGTATGCCACGCTTTTGATTATTTTTTAATAAACTCTACTTCATGGACAATTACTTCCACTTTAAAAATTTTATAGCAAATTTCAAGTTTCAAATTTGTTTATTATTAAATACTTTTATGTATACACATCTATAAATTTACGATTCAAATATGTTTATGTCTCTCATATGTTAATTTAAGGAATGATAAAGGAATTTCAAAAGTACTAGATAACATTGAAAAGGAAGAATATATATTTATGGGAAAGAGCAAAAGTTAAAATCAAATGAGATTTATGGTAATCGAACAGTCCAGACTAAAAGAAATAGGATTATAATATATCAATGTTCAGGGCAATTCCCGACAATCTAATTGGCTTTCGCTATCCATAGAAAACCCACACTAACTTCAGTTTAGCCAGCAGGCACAATAGCTCCTTTCTGAAGGTTGACAAGGTCCAAGAAATAAGACAGGGCATGAGGTGCGTTTTTGCGCATTTGCCCATATGATTGGGCTACTGTCAACACCACGTTCTATAATTCCCACAATATCTCCATGGAGTTCCAGAAGATCAAGTGTGGGAAGGATTGCAAGCTTTTTAAAAAAAATTTATTAATTTATTTATATTACATCTCAATGGTTATCCCATCCCTTGTATCCTCCCATTCTTCCCTACCTCCCATTTTCCCCTTACTCCCCTCCCCTATGACTGTGACTGAGGGGGACTTCTTCTCCCTGTATATGCTCATTGGGTATCAAGTCTCTTCTTGGTAGCCTGCTATTCTTCCTCTGAGTGCCACCAGGTCTCCCCATCCAGGGGACTTGGTCAAATATGAGGTACCAGAGTATGTGTGAAAGTCAGACCCCACTCTCCACTCAACTGTGGACAATGTCCTGTCCATTGGCTAGATCTGGGTAGGGGTTTGAAGTTTACTGCCTGTATTGTCCTTGGCTGATGCCATAGTTTGAGCGAGACCCCTGGTCCCATAATGTTCTTCTTGTAGGTTTCTAGGACCCTCTGGATCCTTCTATTTCCCCATTATCCCATGCTTCTCTCATCTAGAGTCTCAATAGGGTGTCCTCTCCTCTGTCCCAGTTTTGTAGGACCCACAGTAAAGGGGATTGTAAGCTTTGTCACAGGTGAAAGCAGTCTTGGCAAGTCCTTGGACAGACACACTAGGGATACTCCCTAAGATTAACCTTGAGATAGACTGGGTGGAGCTATCCTGGGCCTGAAATTCAGGAAGAGGACCTGCACTATTGTGTTTCTAATCCACCCTCAATGGGAGAGGGAGACTGCCCCTTGCAGGTGACAGACAGGCAGGTGGAGAGGAGAGGGGAGCGGTAGATTCAGACTGGGCTTGAGTGCACTTAGATTGGAAAAAGGATCAGCAAACAGACTGGATCAGCATACAGACCAGAGACACCTGGGGGCCCATCCTGTGAGGATGCCAAAAGGTTCACTCTTTTTTCCCTTTAACCTTTTTTCCCTCTTGTGGAAATTAGTTGGGTTGTATAATAAAGTTTAATTGTTAAAAAACAGAGCTAACAATCAGGGATGTTGGTGAAAATTTTATGCCATTGTGTGTATATTTTAAATTTTACTAACCCCTGGAAAAAGTGGTAGGGTCTGGAGACACTTTATATCATCAGAGAATTAGTTTAGCAAAACACAATCACTTGAAAGGGACATTTTTAGGGGAAAATTTTACCAGAAATATCTTAGACAGTTTTTGAATGCTGAGCAGACCTGAAGTAGACTGGATCACAGAAAGATAAACTTACCTGACTTCGTTCACACTTTTCTCACATCAAGTGGCGTATATAAATAAGCTGTTCCCAACAAGGATCCTTTCACCAGGAGTTCTCCGGTTTTAAAAAGCCAGACATCCCTAGAAGCTTTACATATGCTTTGATCTTGTTTTCCTGAACATTCTCTTTAGCCCCATCCCAGAAGTAAATCTGGCCTATGGTTTCTCTTTGCTGGAGTCTTCTCCCTGGCAGACACTGATATTTACAGGTCTATCAGAGACTGTTACAGTCGATGGTGTCCGGAGACTACTAATGAGTTTATGTTGCCTAAGGATACCAGAATGTTCAGTAGGAAATTGCTCTACCAGTTTTATTTGGAAGTTTTTATTTTTGTTATTTTCATGTATATATAGCAATAAACATTTTCACATATTTTCCTTATCTCTTCTAGAATCCATACTGTACCTTCCCAAGGGCCAAATGAAAATATTGTGGAACACCGACAGAGGAATATCAAAATATTTTTCCCTATCAATTGCAGTACTAAGAGCCAGCTTTGTGTTGGCAAATAACCTTCAGAGGAAATATATAAAGAGGAAAAACTAAATTTTGACCAAACCGAGCACTTTTTGCCAAGAAAAAAAAAACACCTGGTATTTTCTCCATTTGTTTACTACAGGGCAAAAATATTCTGCCGTAGTACCTGTATGAATCATGGGTCAGAAAATGTGGAAACACAAGTGGAAAGTGTACAGGAGATGGGAGCACTAAGTGTGGAGAGTCCCTTGGTGCTACCTCAGCTGGAACGTTTGAACTGCAGACTAAAATTGTGTGAACTAAAATTAACCTTGACTCACCTCCTCACAATTCTTTTCCTCAACTATAACCAGTGAATTCGTACACCTCGATTCCCAGTGCACTCTCCTCAATGTCTTACCTGAGAAGCCATGCACTAGAATCTGTTTTCTTCTTTGTTTTTTTTTAAATAAAAAAAGTTGTGCCACCTTTAAGTCACTCCCTTTATTACTACCTGCCTTTGAGGTCAGGCCATCCTCCAGTCCTTGATGCCTTCATTGAAGCTTTCAGCATAGATTTAATGGAGAAATAGGCTTATATATGACAACTGTCACAGAAGCAAAATATTAAATATAGTATTTTCAACCAAAGGAAAAGTAATGTCCATGAAAACAAAATCAAATTTAATAGATGTTTTCATTATATATTTATGTATTTCATTTGGTGGCTGAACCCAAGGATGAGATAATTCCTATTAACACCAAATAAAACACCAACACAAACCAATAAATGAAAACCTCCTGCAATTTTCCAGTTAGAATAGAAACTTCTGTGTTAATTTTTCTCTTATCATCTATTTTTTATTAGAAATGAAAATAACTATTCATACAATTTTCAAAGTTAGATATGACTGTATATCCTTTCCTGAAACTCCTCTTGCGTTAACATTTTCCATAGCCATAATATATTTATTAAAAGTAATAAATTAACACTAGTTCCATGTTATAAAAATTAATTAAAAATATAAAATACTGCCCTAACAATGTGCACAATTTTTATTAACCATCTGAGGTCCTAGATAATAGAGTGTGCTGTTTGATGGTCAGGTAAAATTAGAATGGTAAAGTCTTTACTATGAAATAGACCATGTTCCGGGTTAGCCAGGTCATCTGCATCTACAGCTACCAGCTCTCACAGGTGTCTTACTGGTGTGCTGGCCTGTAGAAAAACAATTAAAATTAGCGATCCAATATATTAGGTAGCTATCAGTGACAAGGCCAAAATGCAACAAGTCATCAGGCATGTGGCTCTAGGCTATATGACAAGTAATTTTTTTGATGCTTTTCTTTTCTGCCACAGCTCCTTTATCCTTACCTTATAGCTCTACCTGTATGTTCATTTTTTACAAGGCTTTGCTAACACTTGGACCTGGAGGTGTACTGCCTGTACTTAAACAATGGAATGATTCTTCTCAGATTTTTAAAAATATTTAAATAGCATTTCTTTTTAAAAAAATCTTAAAATAATGTAAAGGGTTAATGATTGTACATGTATCATATCTATGTGTGTATGAATACAAGTGTGCGTGGATACAGTGTGTATGTGCATGCATGCACGTGTGACTCCAGGTGTATTTGTGTCAGAGTCTACATGTGATGCATACATGTGGAGCTGAGTGGATCACTTTCAGAAATCACTTCTCTCCTGTGAGTCTGAGGAATCTAATTTAGTTCATCAGGCTAAAGGACAAGTGCTTTTACACACTAGCCTAGAGGGCTTAAAAAAAAAACTTATTTGTTTGTTTGTTTGTTTGTTTGTTTAATTAAAAAAGAAGGACACTCTAGGGACTTGGGACCAGAAATATGGCTTCTGAATACACGCTGTGGTTCTTTAGCTTGAGGTTTTGTTGTAGGGGGTCTCTCTGACTCTTTGACATGCCCGCGGGACCTTTTCCTCCTACTGGGTTGCTTTTTCCAGCCTTGATAGGAGGGTGTGTGCCTACACTCAGTGCATCCTGTTATGCTGAGTTTGGTTGATAGCACTGGGAGACCTGCTCTTTTCTGAAGGGCAACAGAGGGTGAGTGGATCTGCGGGAGAAAGCCGGAGGGGGCAGGAGGGGGGGATGGAGCGAGGCTACAGCCAGGATTATTGTGTGAGGGAAGAATAAATTTTTTAAAAGTAAAACAATGGGTATGCAAATTTTAAAAAGTCAAGAGCACATATTGTCCTTGCAGGAAACAAGGACGTATTTCCTAGTAATCTTATTTGGTGGTCACGGCAACCAGCAACTGCAGCTACAGAATATCTGGCACCTCTGGCCTTCTTAGACCTGCACTCACACGGACATATAACCACACATACAAACTAATATACAATAAGAAAGCGAATTCTTAAGAAAATGAAAGGCTATTCAACCTAAGAAGCTTTCGTATTTTATACAGAATAAGTGGAAAGAGTTGAAAATGCAGTATTATTTTTCACATGTTTATCACCACAGGTTAATATGTGACATAGATTGCTTGTACAGAGAAGGAACTTGGTTTCTGATGTTACATATGAAATTTGATGTTCTTGTCAGGAAGACCTTAGGTGGGGAAAGGAGAGGGTGGCAAATCATGTCTGAAGATTCAAAAGGAGCTTATTGTCATATGTCAACCAAGATAATATATAAAAGGGGCCACCAGAGGCCAAGCATGCTCTTTGTACACCAATACTCTTGAGGAGTATCATCAGAAGCATTAATTTTCATTGTACGTAAGTAAAATCTACTTGATGAAGATGTATAAAATCCAATGAGAGGCTACTGTACTTCAATTCCAAATGGTCCTACTAACTGTATGAAAGTTAATTGAGATATATAACTTGGGTCTAGTTTAATCTCAGTTTTTGAATTTTTTTTATGCACAAGCTTTTTATTAAAAAAAAGTCCATCTGGAAACTTATAGCAGAAATACTCCAAGCTCTAACTATATGAGGACACATCTGTGTAAGGCCTAACTCCCAAAGGTTCCATTACCTTGAGTCAGTGCCTCGCAGGGTGCCAAGCCTCTTATCTCAACGGAGCTGTCTGATGACTTATACCACATCTAAGGATTCCAACACTTTGGGATTTTAAAACATTGTCTTTGTGACCAAATGTCCATCAGTATGATGGAGAGTACCTTTGTGCGTGAGCTGTGTGGAGACTATCTGCTTCCCTCATGGCACTGCCCTCTCTCTCACAGCGGCATGGTTAAGGCTTACTGGGAGCTCTGTCACTTTATTTTGTTTCAATGCCACGGTGAAATTTAGTATGTCTTCCACATTACACGTATATTGTTTTTGTGCTTGCAGTGGCATGTTCTCTCTCCGAGAGTCTGTAGTGTGGAATATTTAGCATGGTGATTCCAAAGCCACTATTTAGGAAGAGAGACATTCAAAACTCTATGGAGAACTTATGCAAATTGAAAACTGAGAACTTGGCTCAGATAGTAAGATCCCTCCTTTGGAAAGGGCCAGAGGGAAATTATACTTTACTAAAGAACAAGTCAGAAAGCTGCTTACTTTTAGGTCATTTGAAAGCAAGGCAAAAGAGGTTTCTCCTGCCAGGTTAACTTTAGAACCCACATTTGATTCTGAGACAATTAAATTAATGAGGTAGAAATATACTCCAAGTACTCAGAAATTTGACCTGGTTTTATTTTGGTCTTGTCTGTTGATCTCTGTCTTCATTATGACTAACCTATTATTTTTGATATAGTATTGAATATTCCAGTATTTGTAATTTGTACTATCAATTAAAACCTTAAAAATCCTCACTATGGTCACAATATATCTGTAAAATTATTTTTAAATGATATATCTATACATTTATAAACACTGTAGAACTGATAGAACTTTATAAAATTAAATTAATTAAAATAATGTGATAAATTTTGTTCATGTAAAGTCCAGAATAACTCAAAATAATTCAAAATATTTTCCTCTTTGTGTTTCCAGTATGAAATATTTTACACTGTTGGGTATGGTCTTCATTTTATTTGCTAATGGTACTTATTTTTTACTTTAGTTTGCAAGCACTGACATTCAAGAAGAATTGATCTGGTTGTGTGAGTGAAAATAGTGAAAATCACATTTTTAGTGTGATTTCTATACGTTTGGTCTTGCACATGAATGGTTTGCTCATACATCTCTGTTAATATTGGTCAATTAACTGAAATGTCCTAATTTTAAAGCCATAACAACCAGGATGCTGAAAAGAAAGGCAAGAAATAGCTCCAATAGCCCAGTCAGGCATATTCACATTAGAAGCTCACTGTTAAAAACAAGGAAGCACTTAAAAAGCTACACAATCTAGGGTCACTTTCCTCTTTCCATGCACCCTAGGCTGTCTCAGGGAGATACTGAGTAGATGGTTCTTATGGAAAAAGTAAAAGCTACCATGTTATTTCACTCTATCTACACTGTGATCCAAATCTAATCACGACTGTTGAAGAGTAACACCGAAACAATAGCAGAACCTAGACACCAGAGTGCAATGTCTTGGAAAGTGAGAGATGAACGCACAAAGCGTTCAAAACACAAGTAATGATTCGATATTATAAACCTGATTATTTGGAAACTTTATGAAAACTGCATTAAACAATACTGACTTTTATTTTAATAGTTTATTCATAGGCCTTTATTTTTCTGGAAACAAAAATAGTAGGTAAGATACTTCCTTCTAGGTAAACATGTTGATATCACTAAATACATGTGGTGTAATAGAAGATGATATTATATTTTGCTTAACTTTTATAACTTTTTAAATTTGGTCTATCTTTAAATGTGTATGGGTTCAAATCTTGGTCTGCAACGGGACCATCAAGAAGTGGGGCTCAGTGGGAGGAACGAAAGTCACTGTGTGTGTTGTCCTGGGGAAGGACTAAGGGTAGAACATCAGAGTGTGTTCTCAGGAGAACACTGTGATTAAAGAACGAAACTGGCTGTGTGATCTCTCCTTATTTTATATGTTCCTGTAATTGAAATTGCAGGCTTGAGAAGAAGTTGGGGGCACACCTTGATGATCTAGGTCTCTATTTTATGAAGTACTAAAGCTGCCTAGCCTCTGGTATTTTATTATAGGAAGAGAACAGACCAGTAGAGTAATAAAATACAATGGAGAAAATGGACAATTCTACCAGATTAATTAATTTGCCTTCTTATTTCTCCATCAAGCACTTACACAGTCTCATTCTGAGTCTGTTTATCAGGAGATGACAACAGATTCTTGCCTGGAAGGATCCAGTCTCTTGTTATTTTTTGCTCATCAAAAGGCAATCTGCCATGTATAAGAACTTTAGCATATATCAAAATTAATCAGACTCAGTGTCCAAGAGAATAAGGTATTTACTCTAGAAGAGAATGAAATCCTAGCAACTGAGTCTTAATATATGTACTTAGGTGAAGTTAGATCTCACATATTATAAGCTATGCAATGAATGTCAACATTTTACAAAGTGAGCATTTGAATCAATTTTACTAAAGAGTAATTACAGCAGAATTTTTAAGCAAAATTATTTTCTGAAATATCTGTAACAAAAACCTGAAATCTCTCCGAGTGTATAACACTTATAGTAAGGGGAATAAGATATTTAACTAACATGAAATATAGTTTTTAGCATTAAGAAATAGTTCTGCTTTAATTTATGTTGAGTTATAGTTTACTTCAGTGACTTTCAGCAGTAGCTACTATACTAATTGGAAATTTTAACATTTATCATTTACTTTATTTTGTTAAAGACTTGTACTGACAATAAAACAGTGTAGAATTTACTTTGGCTTGAAAACAAGAAAATCAGTAATGATGATGAAAATGGTTTATATTAAAAACTCATAATTCTTTAAAAGTTGCATCAACATCTTAATATTTTCTTAATTTTAAAACTACAAGTAAAACTTGAGTAAGTATGTAAACCCAGAATCTCTCCTGCAATTAATTTCAAAATAGCATTATGAACAACATTATGAAGAAATATATTACACTTCTGTCTTGCAGTTCATATGTTTCTTAGAGTAAGTGTGCTCTCTGTTCTTCTGAGTAAGATGTCATATGCAGTAGTCACTTGAACTGAGGACGCAGTCTGTCAGGAGGAGACATTAGTCACAGTGTGCACATTGTGGTTCAGCACAGAAAAACCCATTACGGAAAATTAGCACAGTTGTCAATTTGTTGTGGAAAACAGAAAAAGTTAGAGTTTTCCTATTGTAGAAAACAGCCTATCTGACCATAGAAACAGATTAGCTTGATTTTATTCCTGCCTCATTCGAAAGACAACAGCAATTTCCTGAGAATGTGGTGAGTGCCTATTTATTAGTGCTAATTGCAACTGCAGAAAGAATTAGAAACAGGGATTCCAGGAAACAAAACAAAATGAAAACAACAACTTCCCTCTACTCATATTATGCAGGCAATATAATAGAAGAAAGTCATATATATGTATATGTATATGTATATATATATATATATATGTATATATATATATATATATGAAAGTGTCTGAGAAGGAGGGAAGTTCCTATAGTAGAAAGAGTCTGAGAAGGAGGAAAGGAAGGAAGAAAAAGACAGAGCGATATATCATGGCACTGTACTTGTTTTGTGTTGCCTGAAACTTAAAAGAAGCTTTGTGTGCATTATTATCTTACAGTCACAGTTTGGAATATTATAAATATGTCAGTAAGCTTAATGTATTAAGTTTTCAAGGATAAAATATTCAAATAAAAGTAGAATATGTGTACTGATATGAATAAACAGCTTATGGTAGTATTCACCGTTAGTCCTAAGCATGGGAGGCAAGCAGGATTAGCTCAAGATTGAGTAAGGCCCTTTATTTTTTTTATAAAAATATTTTTAAGTTAATATGAATAAACAAGAAAGAGCCTGATAATCCAAATGAGTTCATTTTTGTGACTGTGAAGGAGAAAGGCTTGGCATTTTCCATAGTGGTACATGGGAAATAAGTAATATAATAAAAAATATTATGTTTTGAGTGGCTTTGTGTTGGATGGGTGAAAAAATCACTTGTTGAACAGAGCCCATGGGACACTGGATTCGGTCTCCTTTCTGATCTCTGAGAAATCAGGGGTGTGGGGAGCTTCATAGCCAGGAGCAGCAGCTCCCTCCCTCCGTCCCTCCATCCCTCCCTCCCTCCCTCCCTCTCTCTCTCTTTCTCTCTCTGTCTCTCTCTCTCTGTCTCTCTCTCTTTCTCTCTGTCTCTGTCTCTCTCTCTCTCTGTACTATGTGACTTTACATTCATGTTCATGAAGGTACACATACATATGTATGCTGACATACATGTGTATGCATACATGCAAAAGCCAGATTTCATACCTCAATTTCTGTCCATTTTGTTTGGCTTTTGAGGCCCCCGATTGCCTGAAGCTCACCACGTAATCTAGGCTGGCTAGACAACAGGCCTCGAGCTTCACCTGGCCCCACATGCCAGCGCCTGGATTACAAGTACTTACTGTCACATTAAACCAAGTACTTGTGCTTTTTCCTCTTTTTTAAATTTTTGTTATTTTTAACTTTTAATAATTTATTCGGATTGCATCAAGGTCATTGTCCCCTCACTTCCATCTTCCCATCCTCCCCCTCTTCTTTGAGGCAAGGACATTGCCTACTTTCCATCTTTCTAGTCACTTTACAAAATACTCCACATTTCACCACTTACTACGGTTTTAGAAAAGATTTATTTACTTTTTAAAAAATTTATCTGTATGTGTGGTTGTGAGCTTGCTGGAGTTTATTTAAACCACATGCATGCGCTCATGGGAGCCAGAAGAGGTCATGGGTCCCCTGGTACCGGAGGTAAAGACAGCTGTGAGCCACTGCATGCTGGGAACTAAACCATGTACTCTGGGAGAGCAATAGCACCCGTAACCACTGAGTAATCCCCCAGGCCCCTAGTCAATGTATTTAATTTTCATTTGTTCATTTTTGCTTCTGATTTTATTAAAATGCTCAGTATGATGGTGGTATTGTTTCTACCTAACTCATCTGAAGCCGAAAGCAGGCCAGTTAGTTCCAGAGAAGCAATTTTGCATAAAAGGCTCAAATGATACCTCCAATTATCTGTTCAGTGTCTCTCCTCTCTTTCTTAACTTCTACAGATACCAAGAAAATAAAGAACTAATTTTTATATATTTCACACAAAATAAGGAAACTGTTACAGACAGAAGAGTTACATACGGGAAATGGAGCTTTTAAGAGGCATTAGCATTTTTAATAATTATAATTCACTTGATAAATATAAACAATTAATAGGGGTGGTAAGTGATATCATTAACTAAAGATAAATTAAAAGTTTAAAAGATACTAGCTAAAATTAAATCATGAGGCAAGTGAAAATAAGTCTTCAGTCTACATTTTTTCTCTCTTTCTTTCTTTCTCTCTTTCTTTCCTTCTTTCTGTATTTCTTTCTTTTTTAACCAAAGAACTAACAGATGTAAAGATATGCATTAAAATAGGGGCTGTTTATTATTTCAAACAGGCAGCCATGTCTCAGATTATAAGCACTGTTATTGTTTGCTATTTCCAGAGAGGACAGATGAATTTATGTCTATCTCATTTCACTCTGCATCCGTTCCTTGTAGAATTATTGCATTCTAAGGCAATTCTAAGTCATGAAAAACTGTAGCTATAATAGAAAATTAAATGTAGCAATTAACCCAAGACAACTCATAATAGATAGGATAAAGGTACACTCTTGTATGGCAATAACACTAATTAAAATACAAGTATGTGAATAAATTGTAAATAAATATAATTTAAAAGTGTACTGCATTAAGGCTTAGCATTAAGACAAATATGCTTAGAATGAAAGGACTATTCTGAAATATTAAAAATTTTTCTCACTTGTGTCGATAGCCCTAATATCATTAAGTACCATACGGTAAATGCATTTTGTAATAATTATGTTTACAAAATTCAGTAATGTGCTCAAGGATGCTGAGGTTAAAAATTAATGGCATCCAAACTCCTTTCCATTTATCCCCCGTTTAAAAATGAGCAGTAGTGTTTACTTAAAGTGTACTTACTTATTTGTTGCTACTAGTTTTTCCAGATCAACTACAGACAAGCAAGGACACAGAATAATGACAGTATTTCCTCTCATCAACAATCCCTCCAGAAACCCATAGAGAAGATGTTAACCTTGTGTGTTGAACTCACTGGGGAAACTCTTTGTGTGTAACACAATGACTATCTTTTCTTTCCCATCTTAGGTTGACGTATGCTTTCTTGGAATATGAAATTTTTTATTTTATCTGTATAAATGAATAGATATTTTGTGTTTCTTCTTTAAATATTTCATGTTTTTAAAAAGAAAACATGATGGATGGATAACCAGACGAATGAAAGCTGGATTACAAATCTGTCCATCTCCCTGTTCAAGCCCAAGCTCCAATGTTTCATAGTAGTGTAATTTTACTTTATAAATCATCTATTGTCCTTTGACTAAATCTCCTTTCTATGCATCAGCTATTGCTATCTCTGCCATGAAGTAGGTACCCAAGATGTTTTATTAACTGAAAAACACATACGTGACCCATTTCAGTTCACTAGTTGATATTTTTATCATTAAATAGGACTTTCCCAACTTGACTGATAAAGAGTATGAGACTGTGTGGTTGCTTTAAAATTCTTGAAAAATAACCATAAAAGAAGCCTATTGTATCAGGGATGAAGTAAGGATGCACTTTGTGAGAAATATTAATTTTTTATTTTACCATGTAGCAAAAAATCGTCTATATTTTTATATGGGTTGTTTTTTTCTGCTTTTCAAAGCCTGTGTAAGAGTCATTTTATCATTAATTGTACCTTTTTCTGTTTCGTATAAATTATCCAATTACTACTAAAATCACTTCCAGACATCTCAGAACAATGGTTTCTCTATTCTTGCTGAAGATAGCCTTCCATTAGTTTCTCAGAAAGAGTGAAAGTCAAGTCACCCTATGCCTATCCAGAGTGCTGCCCAAAGAAGATAGCGCAGGAAATGAAAGGGGCAGGAGGATTCACAGCCTAACTGTAAACCACTTCTGTTCTTTATTTGTCTTGTCAAGAGATAACAGTATTCCCCACAGCACTACATTTCCAAGACTTCTACACCCAGAATACCACCTGAGCCTTTCCGTGGTCACTTGCTGCTTTGAGAAAGTTCTTAGTGCCTGTGAAAATATACAGTTATTATAAAGCTACAACTTTTCACATGGTAAATGCAATTGCATTTAAAATTATACTTCTGCTTGCTTTCTGAAATAGAAGACAGATTTCTGGAAAAGTGATTTCAGAATCTATTCCATTCTTTAATCTTGAGTAAAATTTACAGTCCTTAAAATGAATTCCCATCGACTCCAAAGGGATCTTAAATATAAATTTGAAATTAGTTAAAGTACCTCTAAGTTATATTATTACACATGGTATATATTTGGATTGTTTTTAAATCTGGAATTTTAGTCCATTTTCTTTTCCTCTGTTTATTTTTTCTAATGTGATGTGACTGGAACCCAGGACTTCATTAAGAGTCTAGAGTAAGCTCTATCATTAAGCTACATTATCATCTCTTAAATGTTGGATTCCTTTCATTTTCTATTTTTGTTGAATATATTTTTCATAAAATACATCCAGTTAGGGTTTGCCATACCCAATTCCCACTAGATCCTTTGCCACCACCCTCGCAATCTTCACTAAAGTGTGGATCATCAACTTTGTGTAGAAAGAGTATACTTTTGTTGAGTAACATCAGTATATTTCAATTGCTGTGGAGTGGATGTCCACAATTTCTAAACTCGAGAGTTAGAGGCAAAAAGATCAAAGGTTCAAAGCCACACTCAGCTACACAGAAAAATCTAAGGACAACCTGAATTATTTAAAAACCCTGTTTTGGGTCCCGCTCAAAGTAAGGCACCAGCCAAGGACAATACAGGCGGTAAAATTTAAACCCCTACCCAGATCTAGCCAATGGACAGAACATTCTCCACAGTTGAGTGGAGAGTGGGATATGACTTTCTCACGTACTCTGGTGCCTCATATTTGACCATGTCCCCTGGAGGGAGAGACCTAGTGGCACTCAGAGGAAGTACAGCAGGTTACCAAGAAGAGACTTGATACCCTATGAGCATATACGGGGGAGGAAATCCCCCTCAGGAACAGTCATAGGGGAGGGGAATAAGGGGAAAATGGGAGGGAGGGAAAAATGGGAGGATACAAGGGATGGGATAACCATTGAGATGTAACAAGAATAAATTAATAAAATTAAAAAAATAAAAAATAAAAATAAAAACCAGATTAATTGCTGTGTGTAGTTAATATACCTTCAGCCTTAGAGAACAGCCAATTAATTGGACTTTTTAATATACTTAGATGCCAGAAAACTAAAAAGCTAACATCCCTGTACAGTTAATGCTAGTATTGTAGATTCTCAATGACACCCATTTATTCTGATGTCTTTCAATAATGTTTAAAAGTTTTATTTTTTTATAATTTATGAGATTACAGGTACAAGACTTTAATCTGCTTTGACACAGATGAATATAAGTTTTAAGTAAGTGATGGTTTCAATATGTTAATAACTTTATATGACTAATGCAAATAGTTCTGGTTATTTTTTATTATAAAAATTAAAGCAATGTGCCAGTTCTGATATTTAAAAGATAAAGTTTTAAATATGATCATGCCTTCCAATCTGGCTTGTTTTTAGTAAGTTTTTCATGAATTTATTTATATATAATGGAGCATGCAAAATTATATTGAATTCAATGTTCTGCCTCCTAATACTTCAAGTATAAGGCCCATCATGTGATCAGGGCTTGATGCTCCAGCTGATGAATACCTCCACATCTTACCATACAGAACATGCAGCAGCCATTGACTTAACCCGAGGCATTTCTAAATGAAGGAAACAAGCCAAGATTAATGGTGGAACGTAATGATTTTACTTAATTAACTGTGTTGCCTATAGCTTCATTGTATAATCAATCTCTTCCCAGATTATTACATATTCTTTTTTCCTTACTTACTGCTTTACATAATATTTAATTTCAGTACAATTACGCCACCATTCCTACGACATAACTTGGTGATTACAGGGTCTTCTCGTAATCTTCACACAATGAGTCTGTTTGAACTTCAAGTCTGTCTGTGTAATGAAAGTGATTAAACCTTCCAGACTGCATCACTTCAACAAGTAGAGTGGTTTCCTTTGATTTCCTCTAGTAGCAAAAATGTGTTTGCTGTCCAAGTTCAGTGCGATGGTAGCCACATCATCCAACCTAATCTTATTTCCTGCCATCACAAGCACAATGCTTATCTTCCTCTCAGGGAGCAGAGTTCTCCACTACAGTTGTAACATGTTCATCCCCACACCTGGAAGTGTTATTTTCCTTTCTAACCCAACATTTCACTTTTTGTACTTACATGAAAGAGAGTAATTTAAATTTCAATTATATTTGAAACATTAGAGATGTTGAATGTTTAACATTAATACTGATAAACTTCCATATAATTGTGTATTAAAACATTATCACACATCATATACAGCACTTCCTTTATGTAAGGAGTAATGTGGAAGAGTGAAGGAAAGGATAGAGGTGAGAGGACCAGAGCTCCACAAGAAGACCAACCAAGGCAGCTAATCCTAATCCGGGCCTGGAGGGGGCAGGAGTTGCAAGACTGAAGGACCAATCAAGGACCATGCATGAACTTTACCTTTTAGGACCAAGCACAGATGTTACAGATGGGCAGCTTGCTAGGTCTTCATGTGGATCCCCTAGTAAGCAGCATAAAGTCTGTCTCTGACAGGACTCTGTTGCATATTTTTCCATCATTTTCCCTTGGCAGGGCTGCCTCTCTAGGCCACAGAGGAAAAGGATGCAACTTTGATGTGCTAGAGTGGGTTAGTGGGGTTGGGTGGGATCTCCAACTTTCTGAGGAGTAGAGAAGGCAGGGTTAAGGGGAAGACAGAGGGATGGTGGGACCAGGAGGATAGGAAGGTAGGGCTATAAACAGGTTGTAAAGTGGTTAGATTTTATAATTTGATTGTTTATGTATTCACTTTAAATATAATTTAAACATTACAACAACCTATCATCTCTAATAAGAAATTACTAATCATTTCAATGAAGATCACAAACTGTGACTTCTGATGGTTATTACTTCAACAGTAGCCACATAATAGCCACTGAACTTTTAATGTTTTCCTGTCCATTTATTCCTCCCCCTCTTCATCTCTCTTCTCAGTTTGCATGCATAAACTTATGCTTTTCATCCTTTCTGGAAGTAGATTTGTGATTGGCCTACATCTATCTCTTTTGTAACTTCTTGGTACTTATGGTTTATATTTTGGCCAACCTTCTGTTTTTCCATTTTTCAGCATCTAGCCTTCCTAAACTGCTATAAGTTTGAATAAAAATATAAAGCCAATAAGAAGATTTAATGGTTCACAAAATTTTAATGTCTTTAATATTAATTTTAGTATAAAACAAAAGATGTTTTCTTATACAATAAAAACAAGTAATATCTAGATATAGATGAGATCCACACATAATCACCGTTGGTATTTAATTTGAATGACAGCCTTTATGCACTATTACACTGAGCACATGATGTGACTAGAATCTATTTGATTGAGGGAGCAAAGTTTTGAAGAATTGCCTATGAATTAGCTTACTTCATGTATTTTTATTGTTCTTTAAAGAACATAATTGCTAAAGATACTATGAATCTCTTCCTAGAAACCATGACGATGAGGAGTATCACATCTAATGTGCTCATATAATTGTATTTAAGATCTATTCAAGGGTGACTTTATTTCTGGCACTGGAAATCTAACCAACAACCTGTGACTGGTGAGGTCATGAGCCACAGAGTAGAACCTTCATTGGAAGGTGCTTTCCTTCACCACATTTTAAAGCTAGTATTATATTTAGCTACATTGTAAAGCCTGATCACTTTATTCAGAGATAAATGTAGCTTTTATTCTTCATCAAAGAAGATTATCTTTATAGTAGACAAAGATGGTCACAGAGATCTACAAATGGTCCAAATGTAGAAAACAACCTACTGTGAGCTTCTGTCACAAGTGGATACATTTACAACACCACCCCTAAAGCTAAGGCTAAATAAATGTTACAAAAGAGTGTTCAAAAATATTGTAAGAGTTAAATATGGTCAGCTAAACAATACTTGAACAATGACAGGATCAGTTGACATATCAAAACATATGTGGTAAATATCACCATTTCCCACTCCTAGAAAAAGAGCTACAGGCAGTTAATGACTGCTTAGAATAAAAGTATCAGATTTCTCCAGGGGCAAAAACCCAAGTGTCATTCCCATTCATATAAGCAACACTAAATAGACTCGACCCTCACATCCAAATGTGCAGACATACACACACACACACACACACACACACACACACACACACACACAAAGATAAAGATATAGAAATGCAGAGTGAGGGCCACAGGGGCACTGTAGGGCACAGAGTACAGGTGGCATTGTTTAAAATAATAAAGAAATGTTTTTTAAAAATCTGGACACTAGCCCAAGGGGCATGTCTCATGAAAGTCTTCACTTACCAGGAAAGTGGAACAGAGGGGAGGACATCCTATTGGGACTCTAGGTGAAAGAAGCATGGGAGAATGGAGAAATAGAAGGATCCAGAGGGTCCTAGGAACCTACAAGAAGAACATTATGATAGGCAGATGTGGGCCTAGGGGTTCTGCTCAAACTATGGCACCAGCCAAGGACAATACAGGCAGTAAACTTCGAACCCCTACCCAGATCTAGCCAATGGACAGGACATTCTTCACAGCTGAGTGGAGAGTGGGGTCTGACTTTCACACTAACTCTGGTGCCCCATATTTGATCACATCCCCTGGATGGGGAGGCCTGGCGGCACTCAGGGGAAGGATAGCAGGCTACCAAGAAGAGACTTTATACCCTATGAGCATATACAAGGGGAGGAGGTCCCCCACAGTCACAGTCATAGGGGAGGGGAGTAAGGGGAAAATGGGAGGGAGGAATGGGAGGATACAAGGGATGGGATAATAATTGAGATGTAATATGAATAAATTAATAAAATATATTTTAAAAAATGTAACTGAGGCAGAAGAGATGCATCAGTGGGCTAAGAACACTTGCTGCTCTTGTAAAGAGCCGGGTTTGGTTCATAAAATCCAAATGGCAGCTTATAACAAGGTGAAATTCCATTTCCAGTGTGTCTTACATCATCTTCTAGTCTGTGTGGGCACTGCACACACATGGAAAACTTACCTATGCTCAAAAAACATGCGTACACTTAAAATTTTCAAAAGTAAATCTTTAAAAAGTAATAGGAAGCAAACACAATTGTCTTCGTTATATTTCTATTACTTCAATAATCCCCATTATCAAATGAAACATGGGAAAAACATTTTATTTTACTTTACACTTCCAGGTACAGTTGGATCACTGAGTGAAGCTGTGACAGGAACCCAAGGCAGAAACTGGAGCAGACACCCAGCAGCAGGAACAGTACTGACTGCGTAGCTTGCTTTCTTACACCATGTGCCCAGGAGTGGCTTTACCTGCACTGGGCTTGGCCCTCCTTTATCAATTAGTGATGAAGAAAATGCTCCATGGATTTACCTGCAAGCAATTTGATGGATGAATTTTCTCAATTGAGATACCTCTTCCCAGATAACTCCAGCTTGCATAAAATTGATGAAAAAAACAGCCAGTACAACTATCCACATTATCCCTACTGTTCCTATTAATGTTAGAATAATATTTTAAAATCTGGATATAGAAATAAGTATAAAGATGTAAATATATTTTTAAAAATACTCAAAAAAGCACAGGTAATTTGATCATTTTTTTCTAAAAATAAAAAAAACCACTTAATCTTTAAAAATGCACTCAAATGTTTCATGCACATTATTTTTGTAACATCAGCTCCCACTTTTGTTGTCATGCTGGTTGTGGTATTATCTGCATATTATTATTTACATTAACTATATGGCAAAATTATTCGGTATATACAATGTCAATAAATGGCTTTAGAGCAGAGTAACAATGAGACAGCCATTCCATGCCCAAATCTAACAGGTGGTATCCTGTATGAAAATTATTTTAGACTATGCACTGTATTTCCCTGAAGTCTGATGCCAAGATTAAAACACTCTGAGAGCATAAGATATACTCAAGAGAAAAGTTTTCCTTTGCTCTGTCAAACATTCTCCAGCAAACAGAAGTTAAATAAGGCAAAAGGACATATTTTTACATATGGTAATTTTTCATGAAGTCTTTCGCCTTTAAGGAAAATAATTTGAGCTTTCTGGGACAAGAAAATTTCAGCTTAGTTTCGGATACTCCTCTGACACATCTCAAAATATTAACAAAGTTTTTTCTTACTTTGACAAGTTAAAAAAATCCCCATCAAAAACTGTTCTTTACTTGTGCAGAAAAATAATTAATGAATGCACATAGAGCATAAAAACTACAGGTATTGCATGTAGTCAACATTAAAGCTCTTAAAAATCACACGAGGTAATGTAATATTTTCCAATCTAAGTGTGATGTATGCTTTTTTTTTTATCAATAAACATGTTTCTTGGACAATGCCATAGTAATCATCCAGTATGAGATCACAGATCTCCATCAAACTGAATCCAAACACACATATAACTAAACACGAACAGCAAAATGTTTGGAGAGTATTCACTCGCAAACTCATTATTTTCTCATATCCAGGTTAGCAGGAGGAACCCGTATTTGATGCCACTTTATTAAGTTCACTCCATCTTCAACAACTGAGACCCAGGAGAGCCACCATGGTTATTCATAGGGACTTGGGTGGTTTTAAATCTTTTCAGGTTTCTGAGATGATATTACACCTAATTGTTCAGTTCAAACATGGAGGAGGCATGCCACAATAATGAAATGGAGGTCAGAAGACAATGTTGGGACAGTGAGACCCTTTCTTAACTCTACACCTTCCTTATACCATGTTGGGCTCATGGCTACACTACAGTCCTTCAAGCCTAGTAGTGAGTGCTTTACCTGCTAAACTATATCTCAGAGGCTCTTAATTTTTAATATTCAATTCTATGGTAGCTCTTTCATTTTGTTATGGTTAATTTAACTAAACTATAACAGATTTGCTTATTTTTCTTTTGCTCACTTAGAATTTACCAATTATAAAGAAGAAAACGAACAGTATTTTAAATTTTGATAGCTTACTGACTAAAACTAATTAATAAAAAACATATCATGTTCCAAAAATAAAAATTGCATGGGCCAGCAAAAATTAACCTTCAAAATAATAACTGATGGTTCTAAAATCATACTTACAGTGACTACGAGCACTTGGGGAAGAAAACGCTTTCTTGGCTTATGGTTGATGTCTACCACAGATAGAAGCAGGACAGACGTGCGAGTAGAAACTTGGGAACAGGCACAGAAGCAGAGGCCGCAGAGCTGCTGCTGCCTACCTGTGCACTTTCCCTACGTGCTCAGCTACTATTCTTATAGGACTCAGGCACCCATCTCTAGTGGACACACCACTCACAGTGGGCTGTGGTCTTTCCCACACTCATCAGCAATGAAATCAACAACAAAGAAAACAACAAGCACCTCCAAAGCTTGGTAGAAATGCCCACAGGCCAATGTGATGGAAGCTATTCCTCAACAGATTTTTCTCTCCCCAGATGTGTCTAGGTTTATAACAAGTTTGACAAAAGCAAACTGTTACTATAATATATCACACTTAATCTAACTGAAAGCATTACAAACTGACACAGAAAATGGCACAAGTCCATGAATGCCAAACACAGAATCCAGTGTCTTTTTCTAGGATTCAGGCCCTCATCCTGGATAGCATCATAAAAATAAACGTGTCACAGGATAAAGTCAACAGCAACATTTCCCTTATCGCTTACAACTTCAACCAAAGATACAAAACCTGAGAATTCTGATCTTAGCTGCCTCAGGAACGAGACACATGATGCTGTCTGCAGAGAAGACTTGGGCAAGCCTGCAGCCACACACCCATCTGTTCACATATCACCTGTGAATTCCATAATTTTGAAGTTATTTGGAGGTGGACACTGCTATGGCCTAATTAATGATCTTACCTCTACAGGATAGTAAGCTGACTCCATCCTCCAGATTCTGCACAGTACAGTTTCCCAGGGGATACAATCTAGGCACCTTTTACGTCTCCCTAATCCTTTTCACAGTTGGCCTGAGGAAGCTCTCCTGGAAAGTTATTTGAATTTATTGGTTCTGGGACTATTGTGAAGCTTTCAAGTGCTAAGAATGTTTGAGATTAATGGGTAAATGTTTAATTCAACTTTGCTCAAGGCACTAAATTTACAAAACCATTAACCCATATTTAAAAAGAGCTTCTTGGCTTGGTGATGCTGTTCAATTGTCAGTCAGCTCTAATCACTAGCCAGAGGGAGAGCTGTCTGCAGTAAGCGTGGGAGTGAAGCTAAGAGTTTGACCCTCTGAATTCTCTCTCCTCAAAGGTATTGTGAAATCTTCCCAGAAATCGTATCATTTACCATTTCAAAAAAATAAAAATTAGTTACTCTATGTGAGATTTTAAATATTTCCCTTAATTGAAATGAGAGTTATGGGAGAGGCTATTTTATATTATTTTTATCATCTATCTATCTAAATATCATCTATCTAACTATCATCCATCTAGCTAATCAATCTATCATCAATCAATCATTAATCATCTATCTATAATCTATATATACATATATATCATTTATCATGTATCTATCATGTTTCTATTTATCTATCAATCTGTGTGTGTGTGTGTGTTTGTGTGTGTCTGTGTGTCTGTGTGTGTGTATCTTTCAAGCACATGACAATGCTCAAGTGAACTTTCACGATTCAATTTCCTTTCCTTCTACCTGAGAGTACTGTGATTGAACTAAGATGTGTAGGCTTGGTAAC
This sequence comes from Acomys percivali, assembly GCA_907169655.1. Taxonomy (NCBI): domain Eukaryota; kingdom Metazoa; phylum Chordata; class Mammalia; order Rodentia; family Muridae; genus Acomys; species Acomys percivali. The sequence goes on from OU015744.1 coordinate 76,820,123, forward strand.
AAGCAACGTTATCTGCTGAATAAATTTGTCACCCTCCAAAAAATTTAATGTACAAAGTATATTTTAAATTTTTGTCATATATTTTGCTTTTAAATATTTTTGAAATTAATGTTTTTTCCAATATTTTGATGAATATCCATGATGACTTTTTCATATTAGAAAAATTAGGATAAAAGTAGATTAAACCATAAAACCTTAATATCTATTGAAGTGAGGAAATTTTGAAATACCAATAACAAAAATTACATACATCTTTGGGCAAATTTGTGTAGATCACGAATTTGAGATGAACTAAAGAGATTTAGCTTTTTTCTTTTTAAAAATTTTTTATTAACTTATTCTTGTTACATCTCAGTGCTTATCCCATCCCTTGTACCCTAAAATTCTTTCTTCCCTCCCATTTTCCCCTTATTCCCCTCCCCTATGACTGTCCCTGAGGGGGATTTCCTCCCCCTGTATATGCTCATAGCGTATCAAGTCTCTTCTTGGTAACCTGCTGTCCTTCCTCTGAGTGCCACCAGGTTTCCCCCTCCAGGAAGTCCTTTCCTTCCTACATAAGGGTGTGATAACACATGTTTCAAGCAGTAAGGCTTCCATTATAAAGTGGTGCTCTTTAAAATAGTATATGTCTTATATTTTCATGTTACTTTTCATTTGTGGGTTTAAAATAATCAGTAAACAAACAGGAGATTATCCATTACACAGATTTATTTTCTTTTCATTTTTTATTTGGGAGGAAATTAGGAATTCTATTAACTTTAAAACCAAATTTCTAAAATTTTAAATTAAAACAAAATTGAGGTAATTTGCTTTGACCCAGTTTTCAAAACAGTCTTTTTCCTTAGGTACTTGAGTTTATGGAATTTATTAACTTTAAAATGAAGTGATTGTGTTTTCCAGGTTTATATACATTATTTTATTCCATTTGGACAGAATTTTATTGACACTCTAAAATTTATAAATCTTTGTCTGTTTCTGTCTTGGAGAAGAAATCTCAAATTGCTTGTATAATTTTTCTGTTATGTCTATCAAATACAATCTGACGTCAAGTTCCAAAGCCTGATATTTGATAACAGTCCCATATCTTAGATATTTGCCAAGCATGCTTCAAAAGTTTTTTCTATAAAAGACACGTAAACAATATTGCAAACCTTGTAATCAATTATCATACCTTTAGCGGCCACTTTATTCTCCAAAAGCCACATGAATTAACAGTAAACCCTGGATATGGCTACACTACAGTGAAACTTGGTGGACACCAAGAATTGAACACTATGTGGTCACAAATGTCTGTCTTCATACCTATTTTTCATAGTGTGGAAATTTAAAAACCACCTTTAGTTCAGTGATGATACAGCAATCCTTTGCTCTACTTGGCCTCTAGCTATCATCTTTTGTACCCTGATGTTTCTAGCCTGTGGAATATTTTATTTATTTATTTATTTATTTATTTATTTATTTATTTACTTACTTACTTACTTTAGATCCTGGTCACCCCATCACTGCTCAGCTCCCAGTCCCACCCTTCTTTTTTCTTCCCCTTTACCTCTCCCCTATCCCTCAAAACAGGGAGGGTCCCTACCCACCCACCTTAGCTTATCAAGTCACATTAGGACTGGTTAAGTTCTCTTCCTTGAGACAGTCCCAGTAGGGTAAAGTGACAGAAAGCAGGCAAGAGAATCCATGCCAGAGGCATTCCCTACTCCCCTCAATAGAGGACCCACATGAAGCCTGAGCTAACCATCAGCTACATCTTTGTAGGTGGCCTATGTCCAGTCCATAAAAGGTCCTTGAGTGGTGTCTGAGGCTCAGCAGGCTGCTCAGAGCTCTTTTCAGTTGCCTCTTCGGTTGGTCTTCTTGTGAACCTCCTGACACCTCCATGTTCTTTTCTCCTTCCCCCCACTTTTCCACTAGAGTCCCCATGCTTCACTCAATGTTTGGCTGTGAATCTCATTATCTGTTTTGAGGCAATGCTGGATGGAGCTTCTCAAAAACCAACTCTGCAAGGCTCCAGTCTGCAAATATAGCCGAGTATCATTCACCGTGTCAGGGGTTAGGTCTCTGCAATGGGGTGGATCTTGGGTTGGGCCAGATATTGGTGGACATCCCCTCTGTCTCTGCTCTATCTGCTCAGTATTTATCTCTGAACATCTTGTAGGCAGGGAGAATTTTTAGTTAAAATTTTTGTGAATGGGTTGGTGTTCCCCTCCCTCGATCAGGAGGCTTGTCTAGTTAGAGGTTATCCTCTTCAGTCTCTATGGCCCCTGTTGCTAGGAGTCCATACTAGAGTACCTCTCATATGCTCCCAGAAGCCTACCCTGACTTAGGTCTCCAGTGTGTCACAGAGACGCCCTGACTACAGTTTCTCTTTTCTCTACAGGTCTTCTTGTCCTCTTGACCCTGCTCTCTCCAGGTCAAATCTTTACCTCATATGTGTCTATATTTCCTCTCCTACCTTGTTCTGTCTCCTCACCCACTACTTCTGTCATTTCCATTTCCCCTTATGAACGAGATTTAAGCCTCCTCTTTAGGTTCCTCCTTATTATTTATCTTCTTTGGGTATGTTAATTTTGTACTAAAAGGCTAAAATCCTCTTTTAAGCGAGTACATACCATGTATGCCTTTCCGGGTCTCGCTTACCTCACTCCGAACGATCTTTTCTAGTTCCATCCATTTGTCTACAAATTTAATGATTTCCTTATTTTTAATAGCTGAGTAGTATTCATTTGTGTAAATGTAGCACAATGTCTTTATCCATTCTTTGGTTGGAGGATATCTAGGTTGTTTCCAGATTCTGGCTATTATGAAGAAAGCTCCTGCAACCATAGTTGAGCAAGTGACCTTGTTTTGTGGTGGGCCATCTTTTGGTATTGGCTGGGTCTCGAAGTAGAGTTATTTCAAATTTTCTGAGAAGGTGCAAGATTGATTTCCAAAGTGGTCTTACAAGTTTTCACTCCCACTAGCAATGGGGAGTGTTCCCCTATTTCCAAATCCTTACCAAAATCTGCTGTTACTTTCATTTTTGGTCTGAGCCATTCTGAGGAATGTATGATGAAATCTCAGAGTCGGTTTGATGTGCATTTTCCTGATGACCTTCAGCATTTCATTATGTGCTCCTTGGCCGTTCAAGATTCCTTTGTTGAGAATTCTCTCTTTAGCTCTGTGCCCCATTTTTTAATTGTATTTTTTGTTGGTGTTTAACGTTTTGAGTTCTTTTTTATTCAATATATTTTAGTTTTACATACACACTTATATTATTACACATATATACAATAAATTACAACAAGAGAAGCCATGACACAATCAGAAATTTTTTTTTTTTTTTTTTTGGTTTTTCGAGACAGGGTTTCTCTGTGTAGCCTTGGCTGTCCTGGACCCGCTTTGTAGACCAGGCTGGCCTCGAACTCACAGCGATCCACCTGCCTCTGCCTCCCGAGTGCTGGGATTATAGGCGTGCACCACCACGCCCGGCCCAGAAATTTTTTAAATGTTACATTCTTAATGTTTTGTCTATTTGTATTTAGCAGCCTTGAAGGAAACATCCTTCCTATCTTAGTGCATCTAAAATTCTGAACATAAATCAATATCTATCATATCTCGTCATTATCAACTTAAAACATCTATCTAGCTCCTGGAATACTTAAATAATCAAGCTTATTCCATTTCAAGTCTCTGCCAGGGTTGAAGACAAGATAGTTTAATTTTATAATTAAACTAGACCTAACACCTAAGGTCTAGATAGATGTTTTAAGTTGATAATGAGGAGATATGCTCTGAGTTCTTTATATATAGAACTGAATCCATGGGCCAGAAATAAACCCACACATGTATGGACACTTGAGTTTTGAAAAGGAGCAAAAAACATACAATGAAAAAAAGATATCTTCAACAAATGATGCTCATCTAACTGGGTGTCTACATATATAAAAATGCAAACATCCATATTTATCACCCTGCACAAAATTCAAGTGGACCGAACACTTCCACATAATACCAGATACACCAAATCTATTAGAAGAAAGAGTGGGGTAAAACCTTGAACTCTTTGGCAGAGGCGACAACTTCCTGAAGAAGACACCAATAGCTCAAACTCTAAGATCAACAATTAATAAAGGGGACCTCAAGAAACTGAAAAGCTTTTGCAAGGCAAAGGACACTGTCATTTAAATGAAATGAAGTCTACATATTGGGAAAATATCTTCACCAATCCTAAATCTAACAAAAGGTTAATGTCCAAAATATATAAAGAACTATGAAGATTCTTATACTTATTATTAAGAAAATCCTGAGTGGTTGTCAAGTTTTTATTTCACAAAATTACATTAACTATTTGTCAACATCTTTTTATTGTCAGTATTCTTACCTTTAGCGTGGGTTACTGATTTTAAAAAGTAAAAGGTAAAAAAATTCCAGGTACTCTTTAGTAATTCCTTTTGTCTCTTTGTAAAAAAGCAACTATGGTCAGAAAAGAAATAGTTTCCAAAGTAAACTCTGTTATTTTTAATCCACAAAAAGGATAACACCAAGCAGGAGAGGTGGATCAGCCATTATGAGCATTGGTGGCTCTTCTAGAGGAGAGAATTTGGATTTTAGGACCCATGTGGAAGCTCGTAAGTGTTTGTAACTCCAGTTTCTAATGCCTGAGAACCTATTCTTGCTTCTGGGGGTACTAAACACACATGTACTGCACAGACATACATGCAGGCAAAAATATGCATGCACATAAAATTTTAAAATGAAAACAAATATTAAGGTGGATGTCAGATACTTCACTGCAATGCCTTAGTATGGCAGTGTCCTTTGAAGTCCTTTCTGCAGTGGAAACATTGCATGCACTGCAGAAAAGGAAAGATACTGTATCTTTTAAAGCAAGTGTGCAACTCAACCTGCATCGATAGTCTAAACATCTTATAAAGACAACTGATCTCAGAGAATGCAATATATTTGCATATGGAGATTTCTGCAGTCAGCCCCTGATCTGGCAATAGACATCCTTCATCCTACAAAGAGAATCAGGTGTAGGGATGTGTATTTTCTCTGAAGTAGAGAACTGAGCATCTTAGCCTGTAGCTCAGAAGTGATTGCTGACAATTTAATTGGAATTTAAAGTGTTTTCACTGCATTAATAAATAATTAACACCAGTAGCAGAAACAGCTTGGCTCTGCTTGAGAATTGTGAATTAGCAGATAAGCTTTCCACAAAACCAGTTTAACAAGGGCGAATGCCCTGCAGAAGCACGTCTGAGTCCTGTGTTCATGGAAATATGTTTTGCCTGAAGTTCAGGAAGCATTTTCTGAAGGAGGAATCTACGGGTTTTGCAGTCTGGTTGGAGAGTTATGCTAAGTGGCTTCTAAGTTTTGTTATGAAGGTGCTAGTGTAATAAAGCTATCAGGAAGCAGTCCTCGACTCCTCCACACACACTTTTAACCATAAACTATGCAAATTATGTTACATAAATAACTACTTGCTGTTAATGTTTAAATAGTATGAGATTTTTCAGTCATAAAAAGGACACAATTCTTATTCTTCTTATTTTATTATTCCAGTGATCATGGGAGCTCTCTAGTAATAGAAAAACTCAATTTGTTAAAGCAATATCTGCTAGAGTATAAAACAGTACTCAAATCCATGTTTTATTATCAAGTGCAAAATAAATATATTACAAACATTAAATAGTGAAATTGACTGTCCCTGTTTTATAATATTTTATATAAAATATTTTGTACCACATTGGGCTATTAATGCATGTTTACAAAGGAGTTAGTATTGGCAATGGGTTTTTAAAATAAAATAGACTTTGAATATGAAATTTTCTTTTTTCTTATAAAAATATGTTAAGCATGGTTTTAGTTAAAATAATATCAAGCACTGTGCCTTAGTTTAAATGGTGTTTGTTAGGAGTCTCCTCTATTGTTGAATAAAAAATATGGTACAAGAATACTTCCTAGGACAATACAAATGTTACATTTAAATAGGGAAAATAACTACTCAATGCAGAAAAAAACTATTAAAATAATGAAAAAGCATTTAAAATTTGTTTACCTATTTAATCTCCATATATACATAATATAACTAGGTGATTCCACTTCATATTATTTTTGTATTTCCAATTAAATTCATATTTGTTACTAGAACACTAATTGTTCTAGTTCACTTATTTCTCTGTGATACAATATCTTGACAAAAAAGGATACTGGCAAGGAAAGGGTTTACTTAGCTTACAATAAACCTGGAAGTAAGAATGATCTAGAAAGTGGCCACATATCTTTCGAAACAAGGATTATAGAAAAAAAAACTGTAATGTATCTGGGACCCTGGGGAGAAGCTGCCCTCACAGGCAACCCTTTGAGTTTCCTGGGTTTATCTGCTTCTTGGCACCTGCCTAAGTCAGCCTTCGAATGCTAATTTCATGTCCCACTGGGGACATCTACTTTGAAGACATATTTCCCAACATAAATTATTAAATGGATCAAATGCTTCGCAAGTTGACCTCACAAGGGCTTCAGAGTCCCAAGTTTCCCTGCCTCCCATCTTAGGAAGAGCAAATATACTACTAACTAAATGGGGAAAAAAAGTAAAATCTGAAATGTTTTCTTCCCATGTAGAGAAAGGTGGTGACAGAAATGCCTCTTCTGTGTGTCCCCTTAGCGTGTTCTGTTGCTATCCATCAGTGCCGCCATTGCTTTGTGTGATGCTTAGCAATGCCTGCTGCTCCCCTTCTATTCTCCCACTTGCTTCAGAAGACTGTTATTGTTATTGATGGCCTGCCTAGTTTTAGTTTTGATTGTGGTGCCTCCATTTTGATCCTATGCTCTGATTGTGACACTCAAGTTTAAAGAAATTCTTGAGATATAGCATATAGGATGGTCACCACCTAGACACGGGGATGTGAACATTAACCCAGCCATGAATCATTGCTTTTTCTTTGTGGGGTTTGGCAGGGTCAGACAAGGCTGGCTTTTGAAGTTGCATTAAGGATTTGGGCTCTTATCCCAGGAACATCAGGAAGTCATTCAAAGAGTTTTGACAGGAATGGCACAATCACATTTTTATTGTGAAAAGATCACTCGGGCTAAGTTTGAAGAATGATGAGTATAGAGAAAAAGGGAGTTTGTAATGATTTTAGAAATTGCCTGGAGAGATAGTAAAAAAAGGTAGATTGGTTTGCCCCTTCAGAAGCTTCTACAATGTGGGCTAACCACGGACACAGCCACATTCACCTTGGTAAATTAATACAGCTTTTTAATGAAAAGAAATAAATATTTTGTAATGGTGGTTTGATGCAAAACCCACATCGGAAGTCACCATCACTGCCGTTTTACAGGTGGAGAAGCTAAGCCCTGTTGAAGCAGATACCTTTCCCAACTGACAAAACACAGGATTGAAATTAAAGTCCCACTTCTTCCTTACCTCAGCACAAAGCCATTCTGCTAAGAAAAACAAGTTAAATGCACCAGTGTCCTCTCAAGTATGTTCTATGGAAACCCTTGTTTCTTAAAATCAAAGCAATCTCAGTATATTAGAGATTAATTTCTAATGGATGTACTGGGCTTCCAGAGGTGTCTTATTAAGATCCTATAAGGAGCTGTTGTATCGTTGAACTTATTAAATTTTGAAAGTCAAGTTTGACATTTGCATACTTTAAAAAAATGTAGCTCCCCCCCCCATGGTAAGTTATCTTTTAGGAGTTATCTAAAAAATGGTTGGTTCTCCATGAAAAATGTAGCTATTTTTCTAAAATGTGAAATTTTACATTTGTTACAGGTATACAAAGTTGATTGGAGTCAGCTCCTACATATAGTTTAGATATTTCTGCACTGGATCCAGTGCTATTTTTCATGTTAGGGTAATAAGTAGGTAAGAAGAGACAGTGACATCTGGATGATGTCATCATCTCTAAGGCAGTTACCCTCTATTATAGAATGGCTAATACACAGGCAGTGTACTGTTGATGTCTCCATTACATTTTAAATGTGAAGATAAATAGCAACAGATAATGTAGGCATTTATTTTGGCAGCTTGATTGGTATCAACCAAGTTCAGCTTTAGCTCTATAAATAGATTGTATAAAACTAGTGCAAGAATCTAAAATAATAGACAATTTGACTATATGTGGTTGTACACCCCTGCAATTTGGACAGGTTCATTGATGCGCATCATCTTTGAGGTAGGCTGGGTGTTGCCAGGAGTTAACCTATCTTATTGTCAAAGAAACGTTAAACTAATAAAAACATCTTTAAATGCCATATTCTGTAGGTCTCTGATGTTTTTGAAGACTGCATCTAGCTATTTTACCTAACACAGATGCATTTTTTTTGTCATTTTTTGTTTAACAAATGTCAGAAGTAACCTGCTTTAATATGGGGCTTTTAATTTAATGTAGGGATAGTTGATTTTCGTTCATGATGCCTGAAGCTTCAATCCATAATCTATGAACTCTGTAGAACTCAGACCTTTGGTAGAAGCAGAATATCATGACTTCAGGGTGTGGTGAGGAAGTGTTAATTATACACTGTGTAATGATGGAAAACGCCAGAACTACTATGTTGGTGATGGGAAGAATTATTGAAGCAGTGGGTGTGTGAAGAATAATATTATGGTGAAGGAAAATATTGCCAAGGTAGTAATGGTGATGGAGAGCATTATAGTAGCATTACATGATTAAACACAAGTGCACTTCTCATGACATCACCAAATCAAAGAGAGGGGAAGACTTGGCAATGTAGCATTCCCTTTAAGGACCAAATCCTAATAAATGAACATCCTTCAACTAAGATCCACTACCTCTTAGAAGTTGCATTATTTTCCAGTAGTTCCATGGGATTGTCTGTCTATGAAGATGTTAGCCAAGAAGACTTTAGGAGAATATTTAAACTTCATGCCACTTTCCAATATCTTCTACCATGAAACTTTTCAAAGAAGTTTGTTTGTTTTCCTCCTCAACATGTGCTTTTCAACATAAAGTGGCTACAGAAATGACTACTACCATCTAATAACCAGTTGCTCACATAAAACGTTATATTCATTGTTAGTATAATGGATTCTTCCACATTTCCAATTACTTTTTGCATAATATTTTATTCACTGTCCAATTTCTTTTTTAAGTCTGATTAAATCATCATTGATTTTTTTTTAATCTCATAGTGTGTTCAAGAAAGAGTTTCTTCTGGGAATTCTGCCATTTCTTTGTGATTTTTGTTTGCAGTTTTATTGTCACATTTATTTTCAGATTTCTTAGGAAGATTTTTATTTAGCTATTTATAACTTCCATGGATTAATAGACTAATGAAACATGTGTGTTGCCTAACAACTCTGTAGGACGTTTTGATGCCTTTTGTAAAATATGACCATTATGATTAGATATAATACACACCAAAGCACTGTTTATATATTGTTTGAAGCTTAATATCTTATATTAAAATAAATTAAAGTGGAAGTTCTAATTTTTCTTCCACATTATCTATTTCTTAATCAGGTATTGTCTTTGCTTTGTGAATTATTTTCTAACAACTGTTAATAAAACAAATGAATACATTTAAATTTATGTGGCAATATACAGTCACATTTGTTCACATGATTGTTTTATTACATTTATGTTAAGAAACCAGCATTTCCTGTTTGTATACACCATGCTGGCACATTTATTTATTGCTATAAAGGGATATTTCAAGCAACAGTTGATTTATTTCAATACTCTTAAGGTTAAAGTTCAAGTGCTCTCTATTCTGAGTTAGTCTTGCTGGCACAGAATCCAAGGATTTATCAAAACATTAGGGAACCTGCATTCAATCTTCCTTTGGATTTTCTCCTCTTCAACAAAGCCAACTACATTCAATTCACTGTCTCTACTCTAATAACATTAACTGATCTTATTTACTTCTTAGTGAATCCATTGATTGAGACAGTACTTGTGAGATCATATTCAAGACATAGCATGGACTTAACACACAATTCTAAAGTACTGGAATACTAAAGAATAGATGAAAAAAATTTATAACACAGACTGGGTTAAGATCAATTTGCTGGGAATTGACTGTCATATTGCCTCAGATACTTGGGGCAAACAAACATATGCCTTTTAAATTGTTTCAAAACTATTGATTAGTTTTTTAAAGACTATATTTTAATTTTTGGATTACACATTTAAATTATTACACATACATTAAAAAAATACATACAGCAAGAAGAACTACTAAACAATCAGGAAATAGATAAATGATAAATTCAAGGTGTTTTGGTTAATTGTATTTGGCAACCTTGCAGAAAACATCTTTCCTATCTTGGTGAGTGTAAAATTCTAAATGAAAATCAATATCTATCATATCACATCTCTATTGAATATTTTGTTCATTTCTGAGATAAGATATTTCTAAAATACCTTTGGTTGCCCAGGAATTTACTGTAGGCCAGGTTGGGCTCAAACTCATAGAGAACTGCCTGCTTCTGCATTGTTGGAATTAAAGGTGTACACCACCAAGCCTAGCTCAAATTTCAAAACTTTTATAGTCAAATGTTGTTTCTCTCACATAATGAAAGGAAGACAGAATGCTAGTATGTGCTTCATTAAATTTTTACCAAAATAATCATTTCCCAGACCTAACATATAAAAAACAGATTTCAGTATTCATAACCATTTTGAAACAAGAACTTATCATTGTTATAAAAGAACCAGATCATTAAAGATTAGGGGAAAAGAAAAATAAAGATTAAAAGCAAAATAAATAATGTTTTTATGATAAATGATACAATGATCTGGAGGACTAGGATTCAGTCCAACAACTTGAACTCCCATCTCGATCCTCCTGGCATCTACTTGTAAGAAGGACCCTGGAACCAATATTATTCCTCATCTCACCCATGAAACCCAGTAAATATCCCTGAACTCTGAGTACTCAGTGCATTATTTTCAGAGTCCCCTGCTCTACTGAAGTGGAACAGTTCTCAGACTCTGAGCACAGGCCACAAGTTTCCACAGTCCCATTCTGACTTCTGTGCCAATGGTCTCTTTCCTGACGTGAGCCCCAGGTCAAGACTTCTTTAGCCCCCTCGTTCCTATCGCCTGTCAGGTAAGCACTCCTCAACGCACCAGTTTCTGGCCCACATTTCCCCCATCCAATCAATCCCATACGCTCAAGCCTCAGCACAGAAATGAAACCATGGAAATCCAAGGCTTATCTCCTCTGAAAACCACTGTAAGAATCGACTCAAATAAAAATGACCTAAAAGAACTCCCAGAAAAAAATTCAAAAGAATGATTATAACTGTGTTTAATAAACTCAAAACAGATATGGCTATATTGCAGGAGAGCAGTAAACTATTTACTAACATCCATATGCATAAAAATCAAAGAATTAAAACACAGTTTTGCAACATTTTCATGTTTATTTATTTGTTTACAGTTTATTTTTGGTCAGATTAATGTTTTTCTGTATTTCTCTTATTCTCTTTTGTGTCTATTTCTACATAAAATTTGGCATCATTGAAATATATTTAATATATTCCAGTGCTAATCTTCTCATATCACTTTTATGCATGAAAACCACTTAAATTAGGACCATCTATAATTTTCTGGATATTTTTGGTTTTAAATTTGAAACACTAAAAAAATTTCAGTTGGATTAGTTCGGTAGCAAACAGACTCTTAGATGTTCCTTTTCCATGGTGAGGTTCTAGAAAAAAAATATCCTCATATAAATAAACTAGTACACAATAGAAATTTAGAAATTTGCTGTAAAAGTTATTAAATAGAAATGGCAATGAGACTCTTTTACGTAGAACATCTGTCTCTTGTTTCTTAGAGACATTTTCTGTACACATTCTTCTACTTCTTAGATTTTTCATAAAACAACTAGTCTTCAGACTGGTAACACATTTGGGTATTAACTAGGAGATAAGACAGCAGAGAGTCCATCTTCTTCCCTCTTAAGACATTCAGAATTTCAAGTGCAGGCTTAGCAGAAAAATCAGAGTGCAGTCAATTACATCATATGTTACTGAGGCTGGTAGTCTCTGTCTGGATTGGGTACTTCCAGCTTCTTGACATTTTGTCAAAGAATTGGAGTTGGAGCCACACATGCAAAATTCAGAACATCGTTTTTTTCAGAAATAAGGTGAAATTTTGAAGTGAATACACTAAAATGGTCTACTATAGAGGATTTTTGTTGTTTATGGACCCCAAAAAAGAGGATAATTTCATTGCTCTGGGATGAGTCATGGGTGATTTGCTTTTTGACTGAAGGTTTTTTTTAAAACTAGGCATGATTTTCCATGATGCATCTGATTTTTAATACATGCATGTTTAATCACAGTCATATGATAGGAAATAGGAATATTTCCCCTGCCACCCCACCAAATATCCTAAAAGAACAAAGCTTTCCTTACCTCTCATACATCTATAATTAGTCCAAGCTAGATCAACAGTCAGAGTTCCAGGCTATTGTTTCTAATGTTTTTGACCACAAATATAATGCAGCCATCAGTTTAAAGAACCAATCACTTGATTTGAAGAAGCATATGTGCATCCGGCTGAATACAGATGGAGGTATCAGGAACTAAATGCTTTTCTAGGAATGAGTTCTCAGCTAAGTTCAAACCAAACAACCTTGCTTATTGCTGTCATTTCTGTGTTTGCCTTTGTTATATGGAGGCAAATAGTAGAAAAGTATAAAAATATACCTTGAGTTAGAAACTGTTTATCTTGGCTCATTTGATGGTAGTGTTTTACACTGCAAATTAAAAATGTTAATTAATTCTGATGTACATTGAAATCTTTGAATATGAGGTCTGTGTTTATATTTATTACTGATTCCATTCACAGTTATATACACCAATTGTTATATATGAGGAACCATCATGAACATTAAAGATCATTCAGTAGCATTTGTCCTTTTGAACCATTGTAAGGAGTACCGCATCCCACCCAGTGCCATTACAAAGGAAAAGACCCTGAATAATGTCAAATATCCTCAGGATGAAAAATAAGCATATCAAACTGAGAATGGTTGGCCCACAATAGTTGAGATAATATGAACTATTGCTTTTCTTAAGAGCAGGAAATGTGTGACACTAAATACTATGAACAAATGTCATACCCTGTATTCTAGCACCTACCTGTACCAGGACCCTCTGTTTTAACAGCTATCGGTGTACCAGAACCCTCTATTCTAACAGCTGTCTGTGTACCAGAACTGTACTCTTGTGGTTGTGAGTAGATCGATGCCTGGCCTTAGATGACAGATCACAGAGACTTATGCAATTAATATGCAGCACTTTATATGTTTTACTTCCTTCTAACTCTTCAAATAGTGAGCATTGAATTTTCATAGTTCTTGTTTATAGAAGAACAGAGGACCCAGCTTCTTGGTCAGTATTAGAGCCAATCTAAAAGTAAAGGAAGTCCTATACATATCTACGAGAAGAAAAGAATTTAAAGTCCGGTGAACACTAGACACTTTCATGTGGAGGTTTGTAGGACAGTATGTGTAGGTGGGTTTATCTGCTCTTGTTTAGCAACACTCACAAAAAAAGAGACCAACCCAAACTATATTCACTTTGTTTCTTATTACCGCCATTCTTCACATCACCACATTCCTGTGTCCAGTGTTGTAATGTATGTGGCAATTAGAATTTTGAATTAAAGAATAATAGATATCATCAAAAATTTATGCCTGAAGTCAAAAGGAGGAGGATCAAATCTCCTTTCTTTGAGTGCGGGCCACTCTGTCATTTCAGAGCTGTATTTTTAGCATAACTTTCCTTTTAAAAGATCTAGAATGAGAAGACGAAAACAAAACATGATAAATGAGGGTTGTCTCGGGGTTTTGCACTGAGCATCAACAGCCTGACAAGTAGACAGTGTGAAGAATTGTCTGATACATACTGAATGTGAGATAGCAAAGTCATATTAGGTAGAGACTTCCATCCAGAGTGTGCCAAATACATGGTATGTATTATTTCTACATTTTCACTTTAAAAATATATAATGTCAAAAATTAAATCTACATGAATGAGAAGGAGTTCTAACTTGAAAAGTGTGATTGAATAAATTCCCAAAACCTCCTTACCATTATTCTCAATTACCAGAGGTGTCTGTGGTGAAGCACAGGGTTTAGGGAACATTTCACATGATGACATTAGTCCTCTAATGCCATCTGATTTTGGCGGGATGCCACTGTTTGGAATGACTTTGTAACGCACATACACACATGTGAAGACACACTTTGTAACGCACATACACACATGTGAAGACAGCACTGCTTAAATCAGAGGTGGAATGTTGCAAGTAATGGTTTCCTTCTAAAGAGTCCCATACCCAAGCATGGATGCTTCCCATGTATTCACTGAGAAATGAGTTGGAGTTGCACCTGTACTGATGTTTCTCCCTTGTTAGGTTTTTCTTCATCCGTGAAAATCTGGCTGCTGCTTACACTGTCCCTCTTGGGTGGCCTCAAGAACTTTAATGGGGTGGAATCACATTATAACGAAGCATTCCCTGGTCTGCTGAACAAAATACACATACTGAACAAATCAGGACAAATGTTCCTCCACAGGATTGATGAGAAGATTTGCAGTTCAGTATAAGCTGTCCCAGGGCAGTGCACTATCTCACGTGGCCTCTTTACGTTTGTCTTACCATATAATGAGGTGGATGACTTCACTTTGGTTTGGGACCTTGGCTTCCAAGGCATGAAAGTCCTCCCCTGAGAGTCCTCTGAAGACTCAGTGCACAGTCACTGGCTTCAGTGTTCATCCCAGATGCTAATCTGTGTATGGCTCATAAGGAGCCCTGAGAGGCTACAATGGACAGCAAAGGGCTGAACTGCCCACCCTGCCCATGGATGACAATGGCAAGCTGCCAATAGACTTGGCATAACATCATTTCATCTTTCAGGTGCTACATATCAGAAACATTTGGCCATTTCCATGGTAGTTGTAAAGTTGGTAACACCTGGCATTTTCTGTGCAGACTGCCATGATTAATGTATATGGTTACTATGTAAGGACCATGAAGCAGGAAGTATCTGAATTAAGACAGCATCTTCTATATGATGCTTGAATTATCTTTCTGATTTTGTTTTAAATGAAACTAATTTAATATATTTGGATAAGACATTGAAATAATTGTTTATGTTCATTTTTTCAGAAGCCAACTAAAGACATTTTAGAGAGATGAGGCCTAGAAGTTCAAAATTGGATAGTTCAAATAGAAGAATTCAGCACACCTAAAATTTGTTCCCATTTATCTGAGCAGGTGTACATTCCTCTGGTCCCCTGAAGGGGAAGATTTCTTCATTTTTTTTCTTTTACTGAAAAAATATTTTCTTCACATAATATGATTTACTCTCTATCTCCTCTCAGTTCATCTCCAGCCCCCATCCCATCTGGACACACCACCTTTCTTTTTCTCCTTATAAAACACAATGTTGCACTCAGGGAGGGAGAGGCCCACAAATCTCTGTGAGCTCAAAACCAACTTTTTCTCCAAAGTAAGTCTAGCATAGCCAAGGCTACACAGAGAAACAAACCCTTTCTCAGAGCACACACACACAAAAACCCAAAACAAAACAAAACAAACAAACAAACCATAAACACCCTCCCCCAAAAAACCCACCAAGGCTTCTAAAGGATAATAAGCTAAAAGAGAAACTAATACATTGCAACTAGCCAAAACCAAAAAAGGAAGAGCCCATTAAGCGGCACAAGAAACAGACTCACTCTTTTATGGCACTCAGGAATTCCATAAATATCATTAAAAATTTCATGATATTCAATAATAGTTAAAACATGAGTTTAAAATATCCCCAAAAGATAAAAGTCTAGAACATCCCTTCATTGATTTTTGACTTAGGCTAGGTTTAGGCAAACTTATTCTTCAATTTGATTTTATGAATACAACATTAGTGGAGCACAGTATTTTCCCATATGTTTAGATCACATTTAAATCTGCTTTATCAGAGACATACAAAATAGGGCTTTTAAGAATGTTTTTATTATTTTTAAAGACTCACTGACAATAAGACAGGTTAACTCATGGAAATATTTAGCCTACCTCAAAGAGGATGATGAGCATCAAAGAACCACCGTATGGGGATGGCTTCAAATGTTGCAAACAAGCCACTGGGGAAAATGTCCTCATTTCTGCAACAGACAGAGTTTTGCCTAGAAATTGGACAGGCTTAGATCCCAGCAGAGTCGATGGACAAACTCTGCCAAGACAGGGTAAGCAAATCCTCAATAGTTTCTCCCTCACAAAAATGTCTATCCTATATATTGGGCCAGAAGGCTGAAGATGATGCTCCAACATTATAGAGTTTTGGGTGACTATTCATGTCACAAACTGTCTCTGTCATCTTATTTTAAAGCTACTAACCTGCACTCCTGGCATACTCAGGTAATCAAGTTTATTCCTTCTCAATTCTCTGATGGGGTTGAAGATCAGATAGCTTAGTTTTACAATTAAGCTTAGTTGTTTAGGTGTTAACATGTTTTTAGGTCTAGATAGATGTTTTAAGTTGCTAAGGATGAGACATGATAGATATTGATTTACAGTCAGAATTTTAGACGCACCAAGATAGGAAAGATGTTTTCTTCAAGGCTGCCAAATACAAATAGTCGAAGGACTAAGAATGTAACATTTATCTAATTCCTGATTGTGTCATGGTTCTCCTTGTTGTAGGTAGTTTATTGTATATACGTGTAATAATGTAATTGTATATGTTAAAAAATAAAAATTGTATATACCATTTGACTCTTTTTGCTTCTGGGTGAACTCACTCATTATGATAATTTCTAGTTCAATCCATTTGTCCACAAATTTCGGAAATTCCTTGTTTTTAATAGCTGAGTAGTATTCCATAGTGTAAATATACCACAGTTTCTTTATCCATTCTTCTACTGATGGACACGTAGGTTGTTTCCATGTTCTGGCTATTATGAATAAGGCAGCTATGAACATGGTTGAGCATATGTCCCTGTTGTGTGGTAATGCATCTTCTGGGTATATTCCAAGGAGTGGAATAGCTGGGTCTTGAGGAAGCCCTATTCCCATTTTTCTGAGAAAGCGCCAGATAGATTTCCAACGTGGTTGTACTAGTTTGCATTCCCACCAGAAATGAAGGAGTGTTCCTCTCTCTCCACATCCTCGCCAGCATGTGGTGTCAGTTGAATTATTGATCTTAGCCATTCTGATGGGTGTAAGATGGAATCTCAGTGTCGTTTTGATTTGCATTTCTCTGATGACTAAGGAGGTCGAGCATTTCTTTAAGTGTTTCTCCACCATTTGATATACCAAATGGTATATACTCACTTATATCGAGACACTAGGCCAAGGGGTACGCCCCCATGATAAACTTTACCTACCAAGAAAGTGGGTCAGAGGGGAGAAAATCCTATTGAGACTTTAGGGGTGAGAAGCCTGGAAGAATGAGGAAATAGAAGGATCCAGTGGGTCCTGGAAAATTACAGGCGGGTCTGGGCCCTCTAGTCCAACTCAAACTATGGCACCAGCCAAGGAAAATATAGCAGTAAACTTCGAACCCCTACCCAGTCTAGCCGATGGACAGGACATTCTCCACCGTTAAGTGGAGAAGGGGATCTGACTTTCACACAAACTCTGGTGCCCCATAATGGACCATGTCCCTTGGATGGGGAGGCCTAGTGGCACTCAGAGGAAAGATAATAAGTCACCAAGAAGAGCCTCGATACCCTAGGAGCATATACAGGGGGAGGAGGTCCCCCTCAGTCACAGACATAGGGGAAGGGAGTAGAGGGGGAAACGGGAGGGAGGAAAGAAAGGGAGGATACAAGGGATGGGCTAACAATTGAGATGTAATATGAATAAATTAATAAATAAATTAATTAATTAAAAAATCCCTACCATAAAAAAAATAAATAAATAAAAAATAAAAATAAAAATAAAAATTGTTAATAAAAATCTGCTTTCTAATATAACTATAGTTTCAGGATTGAATACATATGTCAGAAATATTATGGCTTAGAAAAACTTAAAGGGTATAATCTGGCCAGGCATGCTGATGTTCATCTGTAGCCCCCTCTGCCCAGCACTTGGGAGGCAGAGACAGGGAGATTACAGTAGGTTTCAAAACATCCCAATTTACATAGCAACTCCCATAACTTCCAGGACTATTTAGAGAGATCCTATCAGAAGTATATTTTTAACTCTCTGAATATTCACAAATAAAAAATTTCAGTTCCTTATCTACATATTTAAACGTTATGTCTCATATTGATTTAATTATTTCTTTGAAAATAGTAGACATTTTCAAAGTGTATGTAACATTAGTGTTGTGTCAGGTCCCATAACACAAATGGAATTAATTCTAAATGTTTTATTTTCCTTGTGTTTTGTTGTTATTTTATATGAGGATTATTTCTGATTAAGAATTCATTTTTCTAAGAACAACTTGTGTCTTTGCCACTGTCTAAGCTCTCTAGCTCTCAGCATTCTGACCCTTGTCTATCTTATGCATACTGACCTATGGCTGATAGCCCGCCAGTCTGATGGCATAGGCAGTACTCCACCTATACAGTGAACATTATGCTCATGGGAGTCAGTGCCTTCCTCCCTAATATTTCCATCTGTATCCTCTGTTTTTAAATGATACATTCTTTATTGCTTGCTTAAAGAGTTCAGATATTACCCAATTTAAGGAAGTTTCCTCAGGCTCTCAATCCCCGTCTCTTTTTTCTTAATTCTCTGCCTTTATTTTCCACCAAGCAGCTACTTACATAAATGCCTTATCCACTGATCATATGTAGCTTCCATTTATCACTGACTCTGATATTTTATAATTCAAAGAGCATAGATAATCTCATAAGAAGATATACAAAGAATACCTATACTTGTCAATGTGGTCTCTAGGCTTATTATCTAAGTGGAGATTTCCTAGCATAAGGAGTAATGCTTATAAGTGCTCCATCAAAATTGTGTTATGCTTTTTAAAGAATTGTCTAAGAGTGTTAACTTCAAGTCTATTATTGACAAGAAGATATTGTTTTTCAGAACATGAAGAACTGGGAAAAATAGATATTGTGATACAAGTTAGGATTAATTTACTTTTGTTGCTCTTCCTAAGCTTTTACATGGTCTTCATGGATAGACTGGTGAGTGTAGAGATACCTTTTGTCTTAAAGATAGCCATCATGAACTGTACCTGGTGTTATTGCCCCTGGACAAACCTGATCGATAATTTTATTGAGACTACTAGTATTTACCATTAATTGATCATTCAATAATCTATTATGAGACACATAAAAACAATGTTTCTGATTTTTTTAATCACATAATTCTAAAAAGATCATGTGTTGCTATGCATAGGTGAGTTTTGGATATTGTTTGATTATAATTATATATATTTAATCAACCTTAGAAGAAATAAATTTAGGGTAATTTGTTAGACCTCTGCAGGCAAAAAGTAAAGCAATATGAGAAGTAAATAATCAAATGTCAATCTTGAATGTTCCTTCAGAATATCACAATATTATAATAAAAGTGTGTTTATACGTGGCCTCAAAGTAACTTGAGGAATTTGACTTGTTATACTATGATGTATTCTGATTAGATTATTGTCTTCTAACTCTAAATATTTATTTACCTGGATGGTTTTTTTCACATTTCTGCTTCAGGAACTATTTGTTGCTGACAGGCTCATAGTCCTTAAGCTATAAAAGTTAAATTTAAAAACTATGTGCCTTCATTTCTTAAAATCATGTAAACTCTTATCATTGAATTGGAATAGTCATAGTCAAGACACAAAGTGAGGTGCTTTTATACAAGCTGTTCCTCACTGCGTCTTATAAAGCTTATGTTGTAATGTTTGGCCCTAGAATTTTGCTCAAATAAAGATACTCTAATGGCATAAGAAGGAATTATACAGAGATTTTCTCCAGAACTTTACATTTTGAAAATATGATTATTGTTTCCATCTTTTCTGTATCACAACGTACCATATTTAATTCCTTTTTTTAAATTTTCAAGACAGAATTTCTCTGTGTAGCCTTGGCTGTCCTGTATTCTCTTTGTAGACCACGGTGGCCTTGAACTCACAATCGACCTGTCTCTGTCTCCCATAGTTCTAGGATTATAGAGTTGCCCACTGTACCTGTCTTAGTGCAACTATTTTAATTATCACTGAGACAATTGAGAAATCTTTAAGAAAAATTGAGATTCCAAGCAGAGTAATCTTACAAAAATTTCCAGCAAACAAAATAGGAGCATCTGTTTCTAAACACGAAGTGTTCAGTCAGAGGTTTATCCACATTGTTTAGCATGGCTTTGCCTACTGAAGTGTATGTTGCCATGGTGCCAGAGCTTTGGGACAGTTATCAGTGATATATAAATAAAACCTGTGTGTCAGGCCTTGTTAAAGACAGTTTATGCTATAGGCAATGGAGAAGAATCCTAGCACAATTAGATTCTCAAAATAAGGAAAGTCATTGTGGTGATAAGTCAAAAATGGAATGAGTTATAAGTTTTCTAATCTCATGAATATCACCATTTTTTTGCCAGCTTCTAGAAGGCATCTGTGTTAAAGACTAATTGGTAAGCAATATATCTTCAAATTACCATTTTTTCTCTCCTTACATTGTAGAGTCAGGGCAATTTGTTCTAGTGTTATTTCCTCTGGGACTACTTCCCAAAGCATAGATGCTTTTTAAACCATTTCCTTCTTGTGAATCTTTTGCCTAATCAATCAAGGAAGACAGTTCATGTAAATAATGCATGTGCTCCTAGATAAAATAGTACAATGCTAATTTTTCTTTTGTTCCCTCTTGAAAGAACGTGGCCTGCATTTTCCTTAATTCTGTTCTTAGAGAGAACTGGGTGATTTGGCCTGTCCTTGTACATGCTACTCCCGCTTGTCCTTGGGTTGTAGTTTCAAAATGTAGACCCTCTGCATTCAGGCATTATTTTGGAGATGAAAATCTAGAGGTGGAATGAGGTAGCATAAAGCAAGAAGGAGTCTCTAAGGAGGTTGTAAGAAGAAATACATCCAACTTGAGGGAAAACAGGCTTAGTGTTCCTAGATCATGGTGGGCTCAGGTTTTCTTAGGGTTTGGTCATGTTCAATTTCTGTGCTGAGTACACATCTGTTCATCCTCTTTAGCACTTTCCATCACTTGATTAAGTGAATGTTGAATGATCATCAAAGATGACCATTGTCTGGCCTTGAAGAGGTTAGACTGGAATTTCAGTGTTGAATAAATAATAGAAAACTAGAGTCAGAAACTACACACATTACAGATAGAACAAGATAGCATAGCAAAGAACATAAACTTCCTCTCAGGTTTTCATTTTCTGTGCACTATATGAGTATCTTATGTATCTCTTCAACACAAGACAACATTACAAATTTTCAAGACTTGATTAAATAGGGATTTCAAGTTATTTATTATACGGACATCTTACAATACAAACACACAATGAAGAAACAATACACCATCCTCTAAGACATTGTCCTTGTTAGCATTAGTTCTGACATTGATAATTCCTAGGGTAATCTGAGCTTGGAATATCAATCAAAGAGTTCTCAAGATCAGATGCATCTGTGAGCACATCTGAAGAAAAATGTCCTGATTATTTATTGAGGGAAAGTCTGAGTCTACAATGGGCAACACTGTTTCCTGACCAGGTAGCCATGGACTACATAAAAAATGGCTAAACATGAGCCTAAGAGGCAGCTACCAAGCTGTATTTGTCTATGTTTTATGATTTTGCTGGATTTCCAGCTCTGACTACTTTCAGTGATGGAACTTGCCCTGGAATTGTAAGCCAAAGCAAGCCTATGCTGTCTTAAGTTGTCTTTAGTCGGAGCATCTAATCACAGCAACATCAAGGATACCAGAACAAGTATGATGAAATGCATTTATAAGTACCACACCTTCAGAGATTCTAGCTTGTTTTTTACTATCTTCATGAGATTCAAGACTTGGTTTCTCACATCATACCAAGATATTCACATGCATGATATATAATACAAATACTAAGTCACATAATAGGTAGCAAATTTTCACTCCTTACATTATAGATACTTTATTTTCATGTCTACACAATATATGTGCTACAGGTTCATATTTATATACTTATCTTTAGCCATTGGAGCTACTGGAACAAAATCTATGGACTGATAGTCTTATAAATTATAGAAGAGAAGATCTAAGGATACATATACATCAGGAGAATGAGAGTCCAGAAAATTATTAAATATTTCAAAAGTAATTCATGGACAATTCTCATTACAGAATCACCCATGTCTCATGAGAAAAATAGTATTAATTGCTCAGTTTGTCATTATGTTTTATATCTATGCTTTATTTGCTATGTCAACAATATAAAGTAGTTGGTTCCTCATATGTTTGAACACTGACAGTGTTCAGGAAGGATACCAGAATCTTCAGTATCTATAAAGGACATCTGGGTTCAAGATCTGGAGAAGCTAGAAAAGGCAAAGATATTCTTGGAGGACTCCTTTATAAGATTGGGAATCCTAGGGTCTAACCATCTCATAGTAGTCTTCTCTAACATGCATAAATGGATTAATACACAGGAATTTTGAGCACACACACATTAAGTTTTAGAAATATTGATGAAGAGTTTTTTTATGATATAAAATATAAAAAGATATAAAGTTTTCATTTCATTGGTAACTTTGCAAAGCATAAAATAGAGAATACTGTAAAAGCAATGTATGGGCAGAGGTAACTAACTGATCTACAATTGGTACCTTCTCCACTACTTGTATAACATTAAACAAACTTAGAGTTCCATATCTTCCACATGAATATAGTCTACAAACCATCGAAGTGTATAATGATTTTAAATTCTAGCACTGGATCACACTAAAACAAACATTTAGTAATTTGCTTCAAGCAAATCCTCACTGGACATGAACTTTTTCCCACCTATTTTGGCCTTCACATTGTTATTTTTACCCTGCCCAGGATTCCTATGCTCTATAAAGCTACATCAATTCTTTTTGGCTCTGCTAGTTTTGTTCTAAGTATTGAAACATACTGAATATTTATTGTGTTGAAGTATAGATAAATCTATCACACTGATGATAACTTTAAACCTATTGAGCAAATCAGCATTCAACATTTTCAATGTAGAATGGTCCATAGAAGAGCTTGTATCTCAGTATGCTGAAAGGAAGATCTAATGGGTCTATTTGTAAACATTTATTTTCTGTTCACAAAATCAATCTCTTTAATGACATCTACAGTTTTAAATAGAATACATATATAGATGTATATACAAATATGTGTGTAATATATATATACATATATATACATATATAACTGCACATATATTCCAGGCATGGTGGTGCATGCTTTTAATCCTACCACTTGGGAGACAGAGGTAGGCAGATCACTATGAGTTCGAGTACAGCCTGGTCTCCAAAATGAGCCTAGGACAGACAAGGCTACACAGATAACTTTGTCTCAAAAAACAAAAATAAATAAATAAATAAATAAATGTGCCTATATATTAACCCATGCATATATACACATTATATGCATATATATGTTAATTATGTATATATTCATAATAAAACTACATTAATTATGTATTCTTATCATTCCATCCAGTGCCATCATCTTCCCTTCACAGCATTCCTTTCTATTTTCTTCTTTCCTCTGCTTAGCAGTCTTTTTACTGCCTTACATTGTGCTGCAGGAAGCAATTTAAAATCCCTTTTCTCTTAACATTACCACTCACTTATGAATAGACCTCATAACAAAAACAATTTTTGAACAGATAGAGAACATCATTCTCTCCCCAAGTTAAATTTCATTCCCAATATGAAAAATCAAGTTAGAGACCCAACCCGTATCTCATCTGGTACGCTTGTCAAAGTTTTTAGTTGAAAGCAACAGAAAATAACTCTGCTTGATTCAAACATAAAAGAGAATTTCCTGAGAACTAATTGTGTTATCCTACAGAACTTGCTGCCTGCTTTCACACACTAGCTTTGAAAACCAGAAGAAAATATCAAAAGCTTAATAATTTCTCAACTTTAAGCATAGACTGTAGTATTAGAATCTTGTCACAGACAATGCTCAATTTAATTGGTATTCAATTTCATAATTCAATTTTAATGGCATCTCTAATGAAACTGATGTGTTATATCATATGTGAACATACATGCTTATCACATGTATTATATATGACCATATATTGTGTCTGTTTTGAACACAGACATTTCTAAAAAGACCCTGGGTTGAAACCTTATGTTTTCTACCTAACTTTACTTCCTATTGGCAATAGACAGTTGTTGGGAGGAGTATCAGAAATGAATTATCAGTATGAATTATAAATCAAATAGGCCTTTGTGTGTTGAAATGAAACATATACCATGATTTTTCCCATATGATGTTATACAATTTTGAATTATTTGGACAGAATAAAATAGAGAAGGATATGAAGAAAAGGAATATAGTGGGAAGGTGTAAGAAAGAATAAGAGAAGGAAACAAAAGAGAAACAGCACTAGAGGCTACACATGCTGCCATTCCTTCCCATTACTTATACACTCAGTGTATTCTCTTCAGTGCTTAGTATTGAAAATGGAAAACTGTTTTAGAAACAAGGTTAGGGAGAAAGAGGAGAATGCGAAAAAGTAAAGTGGTAGGTCAAGAGAGAGAATGATTTGTTTTAAACAGGAGCCTCGGATTACTTATGATTTGATTTGTTTACAGAGAAGCAGGCATTTCTATTTCTTGCCAAGCCTTCATTTACCTTGTTTGAGTGTCATTTTGTGAAAATGTAAGCAAAGAATTCAACTACACATTCAAGAACAAGTGAAGTATGTGCAAATGAACATGTTATGGTATTCTGGGAATGCTTATAAGAGTGAGGTCTACTGGGCGTTGTGTGCAATATAGGAGATGTCATCAATTTTTAAAAAAATCAGACTGGATAGCTTATCACTTACTGTTGATGTTTTAGGGTGATTCTTGAGAGCAGTCTTTGCTATTATGTGACATCTATATATATTCTAACTCTAGTGTCATGCTGAGAACTTCAAAAGAATGCTCCAAAATTGGATATTTAAAGGTTTTATTGTGAATACTTCAACAATAAAAGCATTACTGCATCACTGTTTTTTTTTCATTTTGACACTGTTTTCTGTAAAGCTTTTTTGTATTAAAAAACATTTTGATAGTACTTTCCATTAGGAATTCTATTTATTGGTTGGTGAAATGTATTAGAAGACTAATTATTGATGCAGTGTTACTCTGCTTGGCTTGCTCTCCTGTGATCATGATAGAAAATCTGACATTGTGTATCCTGTCCGTACATTAGAAATTCCAAAAGTTACGTGAGTGTGTGGGTATACACCAGTGTCTCACATAAATGCATGTGTATGTATGTGTATATATATGTAAATATCTTCATTCTTTATCTTGAAAAGCAAACACATTAACACTTTGCTTAGTAGGTTTCTGAAAATACTACTAATGTCATTCTTTTTTTTTTTTTTTCTGTTTTCAAATAAGCCAGCCGTAAGAAGACTCAAAATGATTGCTCTCTTTAATCTATTTTTCCTACTCATAAAATGAATGTTTCCATTTTTAAAAATACATTCCAAAATTCTAGGGAAAATATGCCTATGTATTATGGAATTAAATTTCTAACTGAATCATAGCAATATACATTTTATATCTAAGAAACTGGCTTCATTTCCCTCATATTTTGCCTATAGGGAATAATTTTGAGATATAGACTCCATTTCTTTTTCTGAGAATGATGCATCTTACTAGAAGTTGTGCGTGATGCAAATATGACTTATCAGAACCTTGAATTTCTGTATTGGGAGAAAAATTCATTGGTACATTAGCACTGTTTAGAAGATGTCATGAATAAGACTTCTTAGCTGGCTTACAAAAATAAGTTTTGATTATTAGATTATAGGAGGATTTCAGAGTAATTGTTTATACAATTTATGGTGTAATCTCTTCCTATCAATATACAGAGGCTAGAGTAAATTATAAATCTACAACAGTTACTTTTAAATATAGAGTGCTGTGGAAATTAGAGTAAAGAACAACTTAAATGACAGCAACAAACCAGGGCCAGGAGTTACACAAGGTTTTAAAGAAATATTTCAAATAGAATTGTTATTTTTTTAAATCATCAAAATGATGTTGTCAGTGATTTGTTTGTATTAACATTCAGGAACTATATTGAAATAATGAAGACATAGTCCTTTGCAGTTTTACTACATGTGTGGTTTAATGACACCATAATTTGTTTATATTGCACCTAAGATTATATAGATATGATAACTGAGGAAGAAGAATTATATGAGTTCCTTATCTTCACATTTCCACATTGAAATGCCAGAGGATATGGTAGCACATATAGTGTGAAAAACTGTGGATAGTGTTTTTTTACAAATATTCTGACTCTTGAAATATAAACAGTGAAATTTAAATTTGATCAAAACTGTACATATACATTATTTCATCATAGAGAAAAAATACTGAATATGGAAATCTCTAAATTACAACATGTTAAACTATATTAGTTCCTTTTAACTTTTAACATTAAACATATGTTTTATATATATATATATATGAATGCATAACATCTGAATGTATTCTGTTCCAGCTCTTAAACATTTCATTATTCTCTATATAGATAATTCAGGAAAATCATTATTTTAAATAGTTCATTTCTTGATGCTTAAATAAGTACCAAAAAGCGTAATATATTGTGAGGCACAAAATCTATGAAAAAGTTTGGACTATGATCATTGTATACAGGATATTATTTGTATTTATACGCATTTTTCTTTGCTTTCACTTATACTTTTTTTTTCAATAAATGCTCAATAGATCAAGGAAAATTAACTGACTTATGGGAATAGCTTTACCTCACAAGATAATGTGATAAATTCTTGGATAATGCTCCTAAATTCTTAGAACTGAATGGTCCATCTAACATAGATGGTGCTTTTGCAAGCATGCTGGACCTTATCACTCCCTAAGACACATGTTCAAAGCCTCCAGCAATCTGGATATAAAATAAAATCCATACATGCCCCCTTCCCATCTGGGATACCTTGTAAATCTCCTGTTTCTGATTTTACAAGCTGTTGTTTTGCTTTTTCCAACTTCACAAAAGGAAACACAATCCAATATATCACCCCAGGAAACCTTCCTCCCTCTAGAATTTAATCTGAGAAATACGAAACGTGTAACTAAGTGTGAGACATTTCTGGAGGCTGTGAAGTCAGGTAAAGCTAGAACAGACACAAGGGGTTCTTGTGCACAGCACAGTGCGTTGCTTTATTGAGAGGAACAGGATAATGGACCAGACACACAGAGACGAATTTAAGGAAACACGGAAACACACACACGAAACCTACCATCTTTGTTCTTGTAATTGTCATAGGCTAAATTCTGAAATGTTAATTTCTGTTTTTTTGTTTTCTCTGATTTCAAGGAGTGTCTACTGATGTGTTTATAGGCTATTCACATCCCTTTTTAAAATTATTTTGCAGATTTTCCTCTCTTGCAACAATAACATTCTAATAAAAAAATCTGGACATGTTAGCAGTTTAATAAGGAAGAGAATCCTACAGACTCTTCAATGCAGCTAAATGCATGGTTCAAGAATAAGTGGACTCCCTCAGAGACTTGAGAAGGAATATACTTGATTATCTGAGTATGCCGGGAGTGCAGGTTAGTAGGTTTCCAAATGAAAAGATGACAGAGACAGTTTTCTACCGGATGGGTCACCCAAAACTCTCTATAAAGTTGGAGCTTCTTCTTCAGGCTTCTCGCCCAATATATCTGACAGACATATTTGTGAGGGACAAACTATTGAGGACTTGCCTACCCTGTCTTGGCAGAGTTTGGCCTTCAACTCTGCCTGCATCTAAGCTGGCCCATTTTTTAGCTATAATTCTGTCTGTGGCATAAATTAGGACCTTTTGTCTAGTGGCTAGATTCCCACATTTGAAGCTCTCTCCACAAGGGGGTTCTTGGATGCTCATCATCATCTTTGAGGTAGGCTGGGCACTGCCAGGAGTTAACCTGTCTCATTGTCAATGAATCTTTAAAGTAATAAAAACATTTTAAATGCCATACTCTGCATGTCTCTGGGGTTTTTGAAGACCTTGTCTACCTATCCATCCATATCTTTCTGTAGAGCGATATCTATCTGCTGCACCTAAGATGTATATTCTTGTGATAAAAGTAGGCTAGCAACAGACCTGACCATGCTTTAATCTACTAACACTTAATTTGTATAACTTATTTCTCCTAAATGGCTTTCTATAGCACTTTCAAAGCATTGGAAGTATACCTTGTATTAAAATTGAGTTATATGGGGACAATATATATATATATACAATATATATATACTATATATATATATATAGTGCATGAAGAATAATCTTACATTTGAATTCTATACCACTGTCTCTAGAACTTATTTTGCCTCTATATACAAAATTCTTTACCAGTGAATTAAAAATATCTGGTGAGTGACAATTGAGGCATTAAGTGGAGCAGTAGATTCACTAATCTTCTTTATGTTCTATCTTCCCTATATATTTCTATATGTCTCTTTCTTTCTTTTCAACCCCTTTCTCCAAACAGGACATCAATGTCCAGTATGCTGGGAGGAATGTGTCCTGTCAGGGCGGATGCAATGTCAATGTCTGGTTCTTGTGTTCTGAAAGCATATAATTCCTCACAAGCATTATATAGTCCTAAAATTATAAGTGTATGAGGGAACTGAGGACCAGGTAGCTTAGTTTTACAATAAACCTTAGTTGTTTAGGGGTTAATATGTCTTTAGGTCTAGGTATGTGTTCTCAGTTGATAATGACAATATGTGATGGAGATTGACTTACATTCAGAAATTTAGACAGACCAAAATAGGAAAGATGTCTTCTTCAAGGCTGTCAAATACAAATAGACAACACACTATAAATGTAACATTTATATAATTCCTGATTGTGTCATGGTTCTTCTTGCTATAGGTAATCTATTGTATATATGTTTAATAATATACGTGTATGTGTAAAAATAAAATTAGTATTCAAAAAAAGAATGTGTGGAGTTGCCTGAGTGCTTCCCTTCAAATACAAGCACAACCCGCAGAGAAGGTAATGCGAAACAAAGTTGCCTTGTAATTTAATCATCTTAACAATGGGCATTGTGGAATCTGTTCTGACTGCAGATACATTTCAAAGACATAGTGACTTATGGATGTAACAATGTAAAAGATCAACCTTTGACCTTGAGTCTAATTTTTTACCTGTGTTTTTTACAACTTATTTCACACTTTGAATATCAGTTCTGTTTTATTATAAGTTAAAGAAATAAATTAATTTTCATTTTGTGGTAAGCAATAGAACTGTGTAGATGAAAAAAAATTCTTACCGTAACATGGTTTCTTACATCGTCTCTGATATTACTTATCCCCCAATGTGCATTTTATTGATACTGACTTAACAGTACCTCCTCTCTAAAGGAACATAGTACCTCCTATGATTACTGTGTTTGAATTAGCATTCTTGAAAACACTATCTTAAATATTTGCTGTTATTCATAATTAGACTAAAATATATCTTTATATATATACCTGAAATGCTACCTGTATTTTAGTTTCAAATATCAGAAAATGGTAAGAAACATAAAAAATATTTCATTCTATATTTTCAGGAATTAAGAATGTCCCTATATAAATATAACAACTTATGTTCTTGTAACAAAACATCCAATTTCATTATATTTAATTACGTATATGTGTAAATGTATATATGTATGTACATATGTGTATATTATATAGAATATGCATATGTTATATGTACATATAATATACATATATGTCAATATTTTTGGTCAAAACAAAACTAACAATGAAACACTTCCTAATGAAATAGAAACATATACAAAGGAAGTGTCCAACATGTGGGGCGTGATTGTGTTATTAATCTGTTACAGATGCAGGGCTGCTGCAGTCTGAAAGACCTGTGGGCCAAAGAAGCTTCTAATGGTCTTTCCTTTCAGTATCTTTTGTGTATGCATGGATTTCTTTCTTATTGAATTCTTCAACTCATCAGTGAGCTGAATACATAATACTATTAGTAATGACCTTTTCACTTTCAGCAAGATTAATTTGCAGTCAAAACTGAAGAAGAAAAGGTGAGAAAATAGAAATTTCCCAGAGTAGTCCTTGTCCTCCTTTCTTCCATTTTCTTTCTTCTGTATCAAACCTATCCTGTTTATTTCCTTGTAGGGCTTGTAGTCACCTCAGTAGAATATTCTATTGCAATCATCTGAAGCTTCAGTGTTCTAGTTCCCAGCTTCAACATGCTACTCATGTCCTGCCTTGCATCCATTATGCAGCTTTTCCCCTATTCAGCTCAAACACAGCTTCTTAAATATTGTCACAACCTTATAGAAATAAGATGAGGGGGTGTTCACGTGCATGGGAGTAGTGAGAAGGTTGGAAGCAATAGAAGTTGTTAAGGGGCCAAATGGTAAAAATTCTTCAAAATAAAACTGATGACTTTGATGAGTTTCTGGCATTGCCTACCTATAGTGCAGTAGGAATGATTACTTTACACTGATGAACAAGCATTACCAGAAATTCTAGGCTCAGTATGTTATAAACTGCAGTGTTCTTATGGTATATAGATCATTTTTCTAGAATTACAAGTGGAAACATTTTATTCATCTGCATTGTAAACACAACCAACCTGTGGTAAGTTCACCTGTTCTTCACTGAATTTGTGTTCATGAAATAATCTTTTTAACCTTTTTTTTTGTTTAAATATGTGAGTATTCATGTATGTGTAGTGTCTAGTGTATGGACCCAAACACTGAAGTCCACTTAGCTATCTCTCCTATATTTCTTCAATAAGTGTCTTTTATGCCTTGTTGCTTTATATGTTTGCTTCATATGTTTCTTACTATATGCCGATACTGTTAATTACTTAGGCTAATTCAGATCTTATTTAAAGTTAGTTGCTGAAGCCAGGTGTGATGGTGCATGCCTGTAATCCCAGCACCTGAGAGGCAGAGGCAGGCGTATAGATGTTATTTCTACAAAGCGAGAACAGGACAGCCAAAGCTACACAGAGAAACCCTGTCTTGAAAAACAATAATACTAAAAACACTAAAAATAAATAAATAAAAATAAATAAAATTAGCTGCCAAGAAAAGTCAAAGAAATATACCATTTATTGATAAGTCTAATTCACTCATTCCATCCTATGTTATAAAACTATCAGTAGTTCCTTTATTGTTGATTTCACTGTTATGTGATCAACACTAATAAATATAAACTTCAGTATTCAGATTTTGAACTGTTGAGTCCCTTGTAACCACCATGATAGATGTTAGCACCCCAGAGAACCCTTTTATCTTCACTATTCTTTAAGGACTGCTCATTATTTCATTTTATAGACAAACATGTTGGATACAGATAGACTTAACCTGAAGAACTAGATTACCAAAGTGCACACTAGCAGATGAAATGAAAGTAAGAGGATAATGACAGGCTGGCTTTTGAGAAAAAAAAAAAAAGGTTCACTGAGGAAGGAGGTCAATGAAAGAGGGAGATAAATAAATTCACGTTATACATATATGAAACTTTCCAACAGCTCTTACTGTCTGGTTTTGCTGACCTCACATTGTGTCTATTTGTAAGCTCAAAATTCAATGTGTTTCTTACATGGTTATTCAATATGCTTTTCACATGGTTGATACTGAAAGATGGCATACTCTCTTATTTTGCCATCTTTCTTTCATCTTTCTGCCAGAAATTTCCAGTGATAGCACATACATTTTGACCCTTTACAATATGGAGTATATAAATATGAATAAATTTGAAAATTATTTCCAGTACATTTATTTTAATAAAAGCAGTTTTTAAGAGTATGATGTTGATATTTTTCTCTTTGTGTAACAACTCCCTTCCCAGTGGTCTTAATATTGGTTTTCTGTAGTCAGAAACTGTGGTCCAAGTACAAAGCACATGCAAACACTAATTGCATCCATCCATTCTAAAGTGCCCTGAGGAACAATCTCCAGACAATGAGGTATTGTTTATCCAAAAAATTATTTGAAAATAGGTCATCATTGTAAAGCACAGTGTGCAAGTCAAGAGCTGTTCATCCACTTTCTGTATTCATTTTCATTCTAAAGGTTCTACTTTTTGTAGATTTTGTATGAATAGACCAGTACACCATTTGGAAAGAATTCTCATGCCCAGGACTGTTAGTCATTTAGTTATTAAGAAGCATTATCTTATTGGCAGAGTCACAATATCATATATCATAGCACTGTACTGGATGTGTGTGAGTCAGCAGTAAATGTACATGTCACACTCAAGTCACACTAAATATTCTCTATCAATATGTTGAACCAAGATGCCTGACTCTAAAGTTGTATAAGAAGAATACAGGATGCTAAAGTGTTTGTATTTCCAGAAACTTAACAGAAGCAAAAAAACATGACTAATTTAATGATTTTCCTTGAGAGACTTGATCGAGAGAAAAGTGTCACAAGTAGAACCAACTAAGTTTTCCTTACCAGAGTATTTACATGGCCCCTCCAAGTTTAAAGCCATATGAAAATACGAAATGCCAAATGGAAAGCTCAGTCATACATTAGATTTACATAACCCTTTGGAAGATATTGTGAAGTACTGTGCTTGAAAATATTTCTGTATCCTACACATCTTACCTGATCAATTTTGTGATTTCATTTATTCCATTTTCTCATTCTACATTTCTGGTTGTACATGATAAAGTAAATTAAAAATTAATGTTAGCTTTATTTTAGAAGCACCATCAAAGTTTGTTATAGAACATTTTTATGGAATAATCTTTAAATGCATATATCAAAACAAGTTTATTATTTTATAATTTCAGTGTTGTCATTAATGATATGAAAATATATGAAGAAAATTCTAATTAAAATGTTTTTCAGACAAAAGATATGATTTGGCTTACAACTGTGCCTATGTGTTATGCTAAGGAAAACTGAACCTCAAATAATCCTTGAAATAAGCCAATGCACAGCATTCATTATACAGAAAAGATTATTCCGTATGATGAAATATAGAACAAAAGTTAAAAGTATAACACAAATTAACATGTTAAATTTGTTATTTGTTGTAATAGAATTGTGAATAATACAACAAATATATAATTTAGCTAATATATATACTCAAAAAGCATATACTTTAACTGCTGAAGATTGCATTAATTTATAGTTAGTATATTTTTACCAGTTGCATCAATTGGTCTGAAATGTAAGATTATGTTTTGTATCATTGTGATGTTTCTATAGTCTGTGTAAATAGATGGTCATAAAAACTACACATAATACTGTAGTTTATATTGCTCTCTTATTTCATATTTATGTTTAAGAAAAACTCTATTAACCTAGAATGTCTAGGTGGGAAGCATTGTCACTAATGCAAACAATAAACCAAAAACTCTTACTGTAAGAAAATTGTAGCTTTTTGTCTTTTTTCTTTTTTAGCTACTTTTTGTGGGTTCTTCTCCTGTCTCTGCACAATATGTACTATGGCTCAGTTCAGCTTCCTCTGTCTCTATTGTCACCAGCTGCCTTCACTTCTCACCCTGCTAGCCCTGTTCACTTTCAACTGCCCCCTATTTTCACTCTGTTCAAACTCTTGTCTTTTCTAGCTGTATTCAGTCTTCTTTCTTTCTGCACCAACTGTCTTCTCTGGCTCTACTCTCTTACTCTACTCTTCTCTGAGCCTACTCCAGTCCTTCTCTCTCTCTCTCTCTCTCTCTCTCTCTCTCTCTCTCTCTCTCTCT
>OU015744.1:76853968-76867478 GCA_907169655.1 Acomys percivali
TCTCTCTCTCTCTCTCTCTCTCTCTCTCTCTCTCTCTCTCTCTCTCTTTCTCTCTTCTTTCAGCTGAGGGATACAGAGTCAATTGTGGATTCTGAGGGATACAGAGTCAACTGTGGATTCTGAGGGATACAGAGTCAACTGTGGATTCTTTGAAGGGTCAGGCACACAAAATAAATTTTAAAAAATGATGGTTATTTTGTTACTTTGAGCTCAACAGTCTAAGTTTTACAATACAGTAGTTAATTTAAATATTTTCCATCCTTAAAATATTTTACATGTATGTTATTGTCTCAGCATACAAGAACAAAAAGTCTCCTAAATTTAGACATTTAGAAACATCAAATATGATGAACATCAAAGTTTCAGCCAAAGAGCAGTGTAGACATTCTCAGACCAACTCTCCACTGTCCATAGACAGCCTGTCATACTTAAAATCCAGTTAGTCAACTGTTGACTGTGATCAACTGGGGAGGATCATGGGGACAGTGGTGAATATGTGGAAATCATGATTATTAGCAAGTAGAGAAATAAGAAAGGCCAATACTGTCTACACTTTCAATTTGACAGAAGACAGAGATTTTAAGCCCCATACTAAAGTATCACTGTACTTCAATCTGCCATAGAGTAATGTGATAAATAATGTCATAAACAAGCCTGTAGTGCCTTCTTTTGTGATATTTTTGTGCTGAAATTAGGAAACATAAGTCATCGCTTGGTCTCCATGGCCTTTGGTTCCACGACATAATTCCAGTTCCATGGATTCAAAGACCTGAGGATTTACATCCCCCTTAAGGAAAACACTTTATTGTTGAAAAGAAGCTTGCAAATGCATATTACTGAAATCATATCTTTACTCTTATACTTACTAAAATGAGCGTTTGTCAAAGAAATATTATATTGCAATGTTCAGAAAGTAATTACAAGAATTGCGGTATATGTTCAGTGCAGACACAGAAACAATGTGGTTTAGTGTCTATTTGCAACCTCTTGAATTCAAGGATGCAGAAAGCAGATGCAGAAGGGAGGTGGCTCTGCTCATTTGCTAAGGGACTCACAATTCTGAGTGTGTTTAGGATACGGGTCTGTGTTGTTTTTTTCTTTTTAGCTGAGTGTATTATTACTAGTAATTTCAAAATGACTTCACAGAAAGTATCAGATGCTGTAGCTCTCCTACTGTCATAAGCATCAGAAACAGACTGCGATTTTTCTCTTTCAATAGCCAGGCTCACCACTATCTAAAGTTGTATCTTCAATCTACAATTAATTATATAGTTCATATCATCTGATTTTAGGTTAACTTTGAATAAGCTCATTTGCAAAGTGTTACAGTTTTTATTATGTAATACATTTAAAAATTAATCAATACAATAAAAATTATATCTTCCAAAGTATACCGTGGTCCACAGCATGGGAATGAGATGTTATCTATCTAAATATGAAGAGAAAGCTTTTCCAGAGCCTGTACACTAAGACATACAAATCTAGTGTCATTCAAAGTATAAATTCCTTACTATTTCTCTTTTCCAAGAAAGATTTCTCATTCTCTTTAATAAAAAATAAATACAATCTAAATCTTTCTTGACATTTCTAATCTAATGAAAAGACAAGGAAATAAAATGCTCTGTTTCCTGTCATTTCCCCCCCAAAGGTTTTGAAATAAACTTGTTCCAAGATGACAGCATAATAATGGGAAACATATAATGAAAACAGCAATCTGACAGATTTTAACATACCTGTGTGGAAATGAGAAAGTGGCATGTGCCGTGAGATGAAGAAACAGCCCAAGTCAAAATTTAGAAAGGAAGAATGTGGCATTCAAGTGGCACGCAGTGTGTGAAATCTGGGAATATGGACATCAGTGTGTTGCTGGAATAAAAGATGTATGCTCAAAGCCAGGAAACAAGCATCAATTTTAGATGTCAGTGAGAACATATAAGTGAATATCAGTGATTGTGAGAGACATGACAACTGGAAGTTGTTTTTTGAGATTCATAACTAGGCAAAAAAAAATGGACAATTTCTGATTTCTGTTATGGCTTAAGAGTAGAGAGCCTGGCAGGAGGGTCTGTAGAGACTGGAAGCTAGTTTGGATATTACAGTATATAAAACGGATGGTTTTTTGAGTACTGAAGATACTTAAATATTTTCTAAATTATAAATGTAATGGTCCCCAGAGTTTTAAATGAATAGTAAGGATGAAATACCCTATGAGCATATACAGGGGGAGGTAATCCCTCTCAGGAACAGTCATAGGGGAGGGGAATAAGGGGAATATGGGAGGGAGGGAAGAATGGGAGGATACAAGGGATGGTATAACCATTGAGATGTAACAAGAATAAATTAATAAAATTTTTTTAAAAATTTTTAAAAATTAAAAAATAAATAAATAAATAAATAAATAAAATTTACAATAATTGTAGATACTGCATTTTCTGATCACCTACTGTGTTACATCTGTTTCCCTTTTTGGTACACTTAAATTAAAATGTTTTCACACCATTTTCTCCCCTCAGTTTCTTCCCGCCAGGTCTTTCCAAGTCTCTCCTGACTGTTACGTTGATAGCCTTTTCATCTTTATTATAATTGCATATGTGAATAAATATGTATAAATAAAGGAATAACAACTTCCAGGGGCCTTTGTGTGGCTTGTGTGCATATAGTTTCAGGGCTGACTCCTTAGTATTGGATTACCAATTAGTGTGCTCATCACTGGGCAAGGATAGTTCTCCCTCTTGAAATAGCCATTGATTCTCTGTAGTTCTTTATCTAGAGATACGACCCTGTGAGATGTTCACCCTCCCAAGTTAGAATGGCTACTGATATTTCCATTGTTCTGACTACTTTCTATGTCTTATCCTTATACCCACAGATACATGTAACTCTCATGCTTCCTGAAAGATATTTCTCTTTATAGAAAATGAGGCACATCTCAGAAAATATTAACTGGACACAATGCCAAGATAAAAGAACAGCAAGGGATTCCAGCCCCAACTGATCAATCCACATCAAAGCTTGTGCTTCTACGTCTCTGTTTCTTTAAAAATCTCACTCGACTCAGTCACAACTGTTGATATATACATTTAAAATCTTAGATGAGAAAACAGAACTAGATATTAAACTGTTTTGTCTACTCACCAAAGTTCAAAGCTCAACTATCCACTTTCATCTGTCTCAAACCAAAGTAAATGAATTATCATTTATAGTGGTAATGAGTAGTTTAATATAAAAAACTGATATAAAACAACAAAAACATGAATTATGTTTCTTTATTTCTTCTTTTTAAACTACCATAGTTTGCCAAAAACAAGTCACATTGTTCTGGCCTTCTAAATATTCCTCACTGCTTCCAATTACATCACTAGTTATGGAGACAGAGAAATGGCTCTACCTTTAAATGCATGTAATGCTCTTGCAGAGGATTAAAATTCAGTTCCCAAAATCAAGGTCAGATGGTAAGTGCTCCAGGAAAAAAATAAGGAACTCATATTTACCCTTCATTTGCTCCATCTTTAGGTATTACAATCCCCAGTAATTCATAGACTTTTATGATTTGGCTATTAAAAATCTACATTAAACCTAAGATATGAACATTTGTCAAAAGTGTACTCTATATGTACGGTTTCTTCAGATTAGTAAGCATCTCTGAACATGTTCTCTATCTATAAACAGCAATTAAAATGGTAAACTTCCCCTTGAGTGACTACAAAATTTTAAATAAAGAAAGTACGACCTTTCTTAGAAGTAATCCTCCTGCTGTGCAATACCTTCCATGATTATTTTCATTTTATAATTCAAGAAACTGACCTTTAGAGAAGTAAAGTTGTTTCCCCCCAAAGTCATCTATTTTTTAAATGGTGATGTCAACTTTAAATCTCATTTCATATCATTGCAGAGTAAACAAAGTTAGCCACATTGCTAGCCATAAGATAGAGAGAGAAATGTTTTAATATTATGTGATTCCTTCCAATTTTAGAGAGGTCATAGGACTATTCTTAGAGTGATCCATTCACTTTAGCTTCTAGTCATTTGAAAATATGTTCCTACTCTTACATACAAAGAAAATATTATAGCCTTTGATTCTATTCTACAGATCAACGATATTTCACAGTTTCTTCTAAAATATAGGAATAAATTTGTAGATGGCTATCTTTTGAAAAATATGTCACATTGGCATATTAGGCATCTGCATAGATGGAGTAAATTGTCTTTTCAGGTTAATAGTACATAGAGAGCAGCTACTTTTAAGATACTTTGTGGCTAGAAGAAAGAAACTGTTAAAATTGAGCTATGGGGTCATATTTATCAGTGTGAACTTCCCTGAAGATGAGAATTGTAGGTTTTGGGAAATTAGAGACTATTCTTAAAATGTATCTCGTGTGTGTGTGTGTGTGTGTGTGTGTGTGTGTGTGTGTGTGTGTGTGCGCGCGCGCGCGCTCAGGGAGTACTGAAGGTGAAATCAGATCCATGGACCTGTAGTTAAGGCATTTGTGAGCTTCCTGATATGGGTGATGGAAGCCAAATTTCTGTCCTCTGCTAGAATAGTAAGAGATCTTAACTATTGAGCCATTGTTCCAACACATCTTCCACCTTAATTGCTCTTTTATTTTTTTTATTAATTTATTCATATTACATCTCAATTGTTAGCCCATCCCTTGTATCCTCCCTTTCTTTCCTCCCTCCCGCTTCCCCCCTACTCCCTTCCCCTATGTCTGTGACTGAGGGGGACCTTCTTCCCCTGTATATGCTCATAGGGTATCGAGTCTCTTCTTGGTGACCTATTATCCTTCCTCTGAGTGCCACCAGGCCTCCCCATCCAAGGGACATGGTCCATTATGGGGCACCAGAGTTTGTGCGAAAGTCAGATCTCCTTCTCCACTTAACGGTGAAGAATGTCCTGTCCATCGGCTAGACTGAGTAGGGGTTCGAAGTTTACTGCCTATATTTTCCTTGGCTGGTGCCATAGTTTGAGGAGGACCCCAGGGCTCAGACCCACCTGTAGTTTTCCAGGACCCTCTGGATCCTTCTATTTCCTCATTCTCCCAGGCTTCTCACTCCTAAAGTCTTAATAGGATTTTCTCCCCTCTGACCCACTATCCTGGTAGGTAAAGTTTTTCATGGGGACGTACACCTTGGACTAGTATCTCGATATAAGTGAGTATATACCATTTGACTCTTTTTGCTTCTGAGTAAACTTACTCATTATGATAATTTCTAGTTTAATCCATTTGTCCACAAATTTCGGAAATTCCTTGTTTTTAATAGCTGAGTAGTATTCCATAGTGTAAATATACCACAGTTAATTGCTCTTTTTAAAAGGTACAGGGTTCACCTTAAACTCTTGCTTTTCCATCATCTTATTTTGC
This sequence comes from Acomys percivali, assembly GCA_907169655.1. NCBI lineage: Eukaryota > Metazoa > Chordata > Mammalia > Rodentia > Muridae > Acomys > Acomys percivali. Next base: position 76,859,332 of record OU015744.1, read on the forward strand.
TGGATTAAAGAGACACAAGAGATTTTTAATCCAAGTATCCATGTCAATAGCTAAATATCTAAAAGTGTTTCTACCTATCATGCATTTCATACTCTACCCATGTGTAATTAACCAACAGTTTACAAAGCCATAATTTTATTTACAACCCAATTGCCTTGGGTTGAATCCTAGAATTTATTGATTTTGGTTTTCTCATCCTTAATTAAAGAAAAGTAGTATCTTCTTTGTCTATATCCTAAGTGTTAATATGAAAATGAGAGAAGGTCAATATTTCAACAATCATATTTAATATTCATAGAAGGCCTTATTAATTCATTTTTAATTGGCAAATAGAATTATGATTTATATTTGTCGTTAAAGGAATTTTTCTCCCCTGAAAAATGACTTCATAACCTTTATTTTAAGACATAAATTTTTGTGTGTCATACCTGTCATTTATTTATTCATAAATGAGTTATAGTCCTTTTTATACATTCAGAAACTTAATGTAGCTTCCAGCGTTAAAAGTGAGATCACAGCAGAACAGGAAATATTATGTGGATACAATTCTTAACACACCGTGTCCTCCTATTTCCATAGGCAAATTTACTGTTGTACTTGCACAATGAATTAAGATAGTAACTGCCTTTATGTCAAAGAAAAATGTTTGATCCAATACCTAAAACAGTCCATGTTTGAGAAGAAATAAAACTACCAATACATAATATTCAGTAAATGTTGGATAATCACTTATTTTAAAATGTCCAAACAGTGGACCTGGAAAAATGTTCTCTAAGATCGTTCTCTGACCATTGTGTATTAGGGTCAACATATCATACAAACACTTATATAAAGGTTATAGGTTACATGAATTTTACTATACAAACAATATGAAATCTTTCTTATAAACATTTTACTGTAATATTTTAATCTGATAAAATTAATAGAAGTCAGATACTGATATTCAGATTATGATTATAAGTTTTGATTTCTATCACCACTGTTGACGAAATATATACTAAAATGTCAGTGAATGGTTCCCATATACATACATTAGACCTCACATTGGACAATGCTTGAGTAATAACTTAATGATTTGGTTGGGTTCACCTTGGATTGTATGATTTGGAATGGTAAAAAGAGAAAGTGGACACAGGCTATTGGGATGAGGCTGTGGTCATCAGGTGGGGGAGGAGGCTGCCCTCCATCAGAGGTCTAGGGGAGGGAGATAGGGTGACAGAGGAAGGGAGGAAGGAGGACCAACAGGAAGATACAAGTGAGCGGATGACAATCAGGATGGAATCTGAATACATTATAATAAAATGATTCTTAACTATAAATAAATAAATACAATACAATAAAATTCAAGATTTTACCATGCAGAAGAGAATGTGATGTAGAGGTGGGGTGGGGAGAAATTAAATGGTGTCATGAAGAGCTCTGCACAGCACACTTTGCAACATTGCAAGGAATCTTCATATTGCCTGATCCACCACTCCTTCACATCCAGGCAGAAAGAAAGCTGCTGTAAAGTTAAACCACTCTGACAGTTAGTCAACTGTATTCCTCTGATGCTGTTAGATTCAATCACCACACAATGTTGAGGAGGGGAAATATTTCATTCATGGAAGGTTAAATACCAGCATAAATAAATATTCAATTGAAATTAGACAAAGGGGAGTGCACTATCTATTTGTGCACTATTGATAGATTTATGAAAATAATAGTAGATAAAATGAGAAAAAACCATCATTGAACAAAAAGTAGAACACACTGTAAAACTAGGCTAACTGCTCTTCAACTCCATCAGAGACTTGAGAAGTAATAAACTTGATTACCTGAGTATGTCATGAAGATGACTTTATTAGGTAACTTTAAGGATTCTTTTTTAAAGTATTTTATTTTTGTACATATACATTTATATTATTACACATGTATACAATAGATTACCTATGGCAAGAAGAACTGTAACACAATCAGGAATTATAGAAATGTCACAGTCTTAGTGTTTTGGTTATTTGTATTTGACAGCTTTGAAGGAGAGAAGCTTAGTTGTTTAGGGGTTAAGATGTTTTTAGGTCTAGATAGATGTTTTAAGTTGATAATGGTAAGATGTGATGGAGATTGATTTACACTCAGAATTTTAGACTCACCAAGATAGGAAAGATGTTTTCTTCAAAGCTGTCAAATACAAATAGCCAAAACACTAAGAATGTAAAATATATATAATTCCTGATTGTTTCATGATTCATCTTGCTATAGGTAGTTTACTGCAACCATGTGTAATAATATAAATGTATATGTAAAAATGTTTAAACAAATTTACCTAACAAACAAAAAAACCTAGAACACATAATTCTAAAATGCTTATTTTTAGCATTGGTTCTTTAAATGTAAATATACTCATAATTTTGTGTTTTGGAATTTAAAATATTATAAGCATAAATTCCTCTAATTTTTACTCATTTTTCTGAATATATAATTCACTATGTTACCCAAAACATCAGCATATTTATTTCTAATATTAATACTGTATTCTTTAAAATGTGGGCTGTGCATACTTTCATTTTCCTCTCTAATAGAAGACAACATTTTTTAATTTACTAACATCCTTTTTGAAATTTGAGAAATTTTCACTTCTTTAGACCATGATATACTTTTCTGTTCAATCATATAGTTTTGTGTATGTCCTCCATAGGTTTCCTCTTTGCAAATGTTGATGTCATTGATATCCTCATTCCATCCTCAGACTCTTCACACCATGATGCTAACTTACAACAAGTGATGCAATGACTCTAAAATAATATGTCATTATGTCTTTATCTCCTTACTCATTCATAGACCTGCAATGTGACATCAAAAGAAACATAATTTCAAGCACCACATTACCTTCCCAATTCCAAGTTTCTAAACATAATGGTCTATTGTGCAAATGGTCTATTTACTAAAGGATATTGATATTTAAATATGAATGTTAAAATATACATCTATCATTTTACTAAAGTAACATCTTTTCAATATTATGTAGGAGCTTTGACAAGAAGCTTTGAGATCTAGAAGGTTAATGTAGAATTAAAATGTTAGTTTCTGAACTTTTTATTCAGCATAAGATTTACACATAACCATACGTATATGCCATACATGTATATACCCTTGATTTGAAGGTAAATATTTAGATTTAAAACATGCTAAGAACTGGGTTGAAGATTGTTAATTTTTCTGTAAGCATCCAATATCTTAAATTATTTATTCTCAAAAATAATTTTTGATTAAGTAAACCTAGAAAGTATATGGTAGGCTTAGGTTGCATCATAGGCTTCAGCATGACTCTATTTCAAGAGTTATTAAAGGATTCTAAGTTGCCCTAATATTAGTTTTGCATTAATACACACAGATGAGAATGTCATGATCTTGATTCCTCTGTGGCATACTTTAAATAATTCTATTCTAGGTACTTTGAAGGAGAGAAGTGATTAGTCTTTGATTTCTCTCTCACATGGTGATGTGTTGCTTATATATAAAAATGACTTGTATATATTTATATTATGTATATATAAAATTTATGAGTTGTTCCAATGAGAAAAAAAGTCAAATTTTCTAAATGTTTCTAAATTATATTTATGGATACAAACAACATAGCAACAGAATCAGTAGTAACTTTATATTTGTCATTTGGGTTTTTATATTTGTCTCCTTATGTGTCAAGTGGTACAAGCCACTGTGAGTCTCTTCCTGCTGACATACTGTTCTTTCATCCAAATTAGTGAGTACCCTAAAACCCTTCTATCCCTCTCTGTCAATACATGGACTCCTGTCCACATCATAGAGGTGGAGCCATAGAAGGATTCAATCTTCCTTTTTGGCCTGGTTCTTGTAAAGTTATGTGGCCACCATTGTGGAAAATTATCTTATGACCCTGCACCAACGTTTTAAAATGATCTTTCTCCCTACTCTATAGTCCTTTATAGTTTTTATGTAGACATTTGAATCAAAGTGTATATATTATAGGAAGACCCTCCTTCTGTGTTTGCTCTTAGCAATGGTAAAATGGTCAACCTGAAAAGATAAAAAAAAATTTTTTCAACTCTCTGCAGAGGCATGATAGCTTCCTGTTGCTTCTGTAGAGTAAATAGTAATTGTGATGATGATGATAAGGAGGAGGAGGAGGCTAAACTCATATAAAGCCAATGGAAGACTAACTGATTAATACCTTGCAATCATTTGAATGAACCATGTATCCATGAAATAGATGGTATGTGTAAATCATGTTATCCAATATGTCAAAGCTCCTCCATCACTGAAGAACTCAGTGTATGATTAGTTATGAATTATACATTCATATAGAATTAGAGATTGATAGATATAATTCCTACATTGATGATTCTCAAAAGAGTGTGGCCAAACAAAGGCTGGCCCTACTTGAGATCCATCCCATTAGAGAGAAACAATCCCTGACACTATTAATGTCACTCTGCTATGCTTGAAAACTGGAACCTAACATAACTTCTCTGAGAGGCTTCACCCAGCAGTTGATGGAAACAGATGCTGAGATCCATGGCTGACTATTAGACAGAGCTCAGGGAGTCCTATGAAAGACTTGGGTGAATAATTAACAGAACCAGAAGGGTCAAGGGCACCACAAGAATACCTACAGTACCAATTCTCTTGGCTCATGGGGACTCACAGGGACTGAACCAACAACCAAAGAACATGTACGGACTGGTTGTAGGTCCCTCCAAATATTTAGTTGACGCCCAGCTTGGTCTTCATGTGGTTCCTCCAACAACCAGAGGTGGTGCTCCCTGACTCTGATACTTCCCTTTGTATTCTGTTCTCCTAACTGGGCTGCCTGCCTGGCCTCAGGGGACAGGATACACCTAATTCTGCAGTGACTTAATGTGCCAGGGCAGGTTGATACCCATGGGTGAATGCCCCCTACTCTGAGGAGGAGAGGGAGGAATGGGGGAAAGGAGTGTGTGGTGAGGGGATTGGGAGGAGATGGAGTTACAATCAGGATGTAAAGTGAACAAATAAATAAATTTATTAAAAAATAAACAATAGCAAAGTAAAAGAGTTACCAGGTTCTCATGAGTACAAATCCTCTGTCTCCACAGTACCATGTTGATACTTATTTCCTTTTATATAAAACAAAATAATTAAATATGAATAAATATACAACTTGTTATTTTAGGTTGGCAAAACAGAGTTTTAAGCAATTCAATTCATAAGAACCACTTTGTCCATAAATTATAATCTACTTATGTGTTTAAAAACACAGAATTGTAAATAAATAATGTCACCACTTATATTTCCACTGTAAACACTATGGGAATAGAAATGGAATTATTCTCTGCAGCAATTAATAAATATTTTTTAAAAGCACACATTTCTAAAGCAGTTAACTTCAACATAGAAATTATTATCATCTTTGTCTTTTAATTCTAAGTAGCTCTTGGTTAAGTAATTATAAAAACTTTCAGTCACAAACAATATGAATACCTAAGTAAGGGAATGAGTAGATGACTCAGCAAAGTGTTCATTGAATAAGCATATGGATCAAAGTTTAGATTTCCAGCACCCATTTAAAAAGTCAAGTACAGTGGTTTGGGCCTGTAGAAAGTTTGAGACAAGAGGATCATTGGGTTCACTAATCAACACAGATAAATCAGTGAGTTGTAGGCCAGTGAAAGACCCTGAAGTGTGAGACTAGGTTAGAGGACAGACAGGGTTGTGATCAGAATGTAAAATGAATAAATGAATACATTTAAAAACTAAAATTAAAAGTAAAAATACACAATAAAAACTGTGGAGAGCTATTGAAGAAGAAAGACATTCTAACTTATCTATTTCTGACCTCTGTAGGCACATAAACACACACACACACACACACACACACACACACACACACACTAAGAAAATTAGAGGAAATTTAGTGTAATAGGAGATGCATGATGCCATATCGTAATACATAATCCTCAGTGCTTGGATGAAAGGTGTGTGCAAATATGCTTCACCCAAAACCTCAACAGCACGGTTGCCTAAACAACACCTGTGTGATGACATCAATAAAATGCTAATGTGGGATGGAAAGCATTTCACAATGCCCCACCCTAAATGAAGATCTACAGGTAGTCAATGCTTGTTTAAGAGATTTGAGTCCCTGAAAGAGCCAGTCTTTAGTGATCAGCACTAAACACATGAACATGTTTATTTAAAGAAAATATCCCTACTTATGATTGTACCAATGGTCAAAATTTCATCTGAGTATATATATATATATATATATATATATATATATATATATATGTGTGTGTGTGCTGAGTGATAGAATCTTATTTAAGCTGAGAGGTTTAAAGTTCTTATAGCATGTCATTCTTTCATTTTTCTTGTCATTTTTCACTGAATCAGTTCTCTACTCTATTTCATAAATACTGTTATGAAAAGGTCCTTGTGTTTATATTGTGATACTTTTAATTGTTTTTTGAGGTAGAAAATCCAGGAACTTAAATTTTCTATTATCTGAGAATTAAATCCTTAAATCAGCCCATTATGCCACAGGCAGGTTTATGGGAGTGTTATCTTCCCTTGACCTCTCTTACACAAACTAAAAAACAAATCTCATGATAGATTTTGTAATGTGAAAATATTTCTAATGTATCCACAGAATTTACTTATGCTCATTCATGGTAATTTTTCTAGATATATCAATGATGTATCCTTCAATAATCTATGTTATAAACCAAGGCTGAATTATATTATATCCCACCCCAATCTGATTGCATTTAATTTCACTTAGATGGGCTCATGTCTCTCTGAAACTATAGGGCTCAAAGATCTACATTAACAGAGTCAATATTTTAGATATTCTCTTTTGTATCCCTAGTGTCTTCACAGTGCCACATATCGATAAATAAGGTTTTGAGTGTATAAATTAATGCATAGAGAGAACTTTAGCAATTCAGAATAAATTTCAATTGAATTTATGATGTGATATCAGATGTTAATGTCAATAATGTAAAATATGCTCGGTGAACATCCCTTTCACAGAAAAAAATATGAGTTCCAGTCATGAAAAATATGCAGTCTGATAAAATTTTATGAGACAATTAAAAACAACAAAAAGTGTACTGATATAATGTCTGAGGGTGGGCTTTTACAGAAAATTGTTTGCAAAAACTTACAGCATTTGAGATTGTAAGACATTGAGAACTTTTTGGTGCAATTGGCATGCAGTAGTAGCAATTTACATCAGAGAACAAGACATTAAAATTACTTCAGGTATTCTTTTTCTATTTTTATCTTAAATTGAAAAGCAATTCATTTTCCATTCCCATAGTAAGCCTTATGTTTTCTTGGTTCTTATGAGTCCTTTTGTGAGTAAAAGTCCATTATTTGGTCTTTACATGGGGTTAGAGCTGGAATATTGTAGTTTTTAATATCAATATTATTAATGTGCCCTAAGAATTGTTATTTATCAGGCCTAAAATAATAATTATTATTACTTCAGTAAAACCTCCTAGCAATCAATTAAGACACAGACTTTTGATATACTTTAAAATATCCTTAGTTAACCTGCAGCAAGTTAATCCTCTAAACTACTTCCCATAGTGGAATAGGTATTGCATACCTTCCCCAATACTATGCTGTCTGTTTTTAATAATTTCTATGAAGCTACCTCCCATCCATAATCCCAAATACTTGCTAATGTTCTTAGGGCCAAATCTCCATCGACGCCTGCCACGTGATTCTCTTCCATCAAACCCATGATGGCCTTCCTCTCTTCTCTTCTCAGGACCCTCGGGTCTTCCTTTTTCTTCTTCTCAGGATTCCTCTGTCTCTCTAAGCCCTGGAACCTTAGCCACATCTAGCTCATCTGTCCTGCCCAGGTAATGGCCTTTTATTGGTCAAAAGGTGGGTCACAAAGACAGCAATCAGTAAGTAGCATCAAAATATATCAGTCCATCCCCCGACATAATATAGATAATATCTTTTGAGCAAGCCTTTGAGAGACAGCTAGGCAGATACTTCAATATGTATTTAAATATTAGCAAAATACAAATTCTGGATTTTTACTCATTGTTTGTTTTTCTGTTGAAGTGGTAAAAAAGTAAGAATAGCTTGAAAATAAATGTGTTTCCATGGTTGGTTTACACTAGCTTTAAAATAGC